>CM060675.1:20934565-21264565 GCA_030686955.1 Odontamblyopus rebecca
GCCCAGTGGCCTCGGAGTTGTGCGTCAGTTCGGAAATGACGAAAACCGAGGTACGGTTGGAATTGTGGATTCGCCGAACATAACAGAACTCTACACTGACGTGGAGATGAAGAAAACTGGGACATTTTCTCATTTTTCCTACATTTTGTCAGACTCACGACTGTGAACAGAACCAGCCGGAAGTTGTCGTCGCGTGTTTCCAAACGGTTTCCTGGTTTGTGACATAAGCGTGAACAGATTTCAGCGCGGCAACGGCGCTTGACAGAAATCCTATTATACGCACTTTGTTTACGAGGGGAGCGTAATGAAATGGACGGTCTGGAGCGTGGGGGAGGGTCTGCTCAGAGGTCAGGACCTGAAGATGACACGAGCTGAGGAGGTCACAGGAGAGCACTTAACCTGCATCACTGGACTGCAGTACACACACACTATCCATTACTCTGGACTTTTGTTAGTGGGGGGACGTAACGAAGTAAAAGTAGTAAAGTACTGGAGGCAAAGGTGGATTGTGTAACTTTTTCTGGTGGAGGGTCCGTCCAATGATTTTCCTCATGGAGGTGTTACTGTTTTGTCTGGAATGTTTCACAATATGGTATTAAACACAAAACTATGCTACTATTATGACTGTTACTACAATTAGTACCACTACTACTTCAACTACTATTACGACTACTACTACTATGATTAGTACTTAAACCACTACTATTTCAACTACTACTACTACTAATATTGCGACTACTATTACTACAATTAGTACTTCAACCACTACTACTTCAGCCACTACTACAACTACTATTACAACTATTACGATTAGTACTTCAACCACTACTACTTCAACTTTTACTACTACTACTACTATCACTACTTCTACTACTATGATTAGTACTTCAGCCACTACTACTTCAACTACTACTACTATTAGGACTACTACGATTAGTGCTACTACTACTTCAACTACTACTTATACTTCTATGACTACTACTACTACGATTAGTACTCCAATCACTACTATTTCAACTACTACTACTACTATTACGACTACTAGGATTAGTACGTCAACCACTACCACTACTTTCAACGATTATTACTACTACTGTTAGGGTCGGTCTGTTCCCCCTCCCGTCTGTGTCTGCACCTCTGGGGAAGTGACTGAAAAGTACTACCACTATTACTACTACTACTACTACTACTACTACCACTATTACTACTACTACTACTACTATTACTACTATTACTAGTACTACATAAAGAGGTGAATTTACAGATGATTTTACTGCTCAAGATTACAAATAATGAAACAGACATTCTGCCTCTCCACAGATCTGACCTGTAACTTGGTCTGGTTTGGTCTCCATGAAGATAGAAAGGTTTAATGCTGTGGAACATTCCAGACAAAGCAATAATGTCTCCATGGAGACAAGCATTTGACAGACCTTCCAAATGAAAACTTACACAATGCACCTTTAAGTATCAGTTTCAGGTATCTGTACTTTACTTAAGGGCATTTTGATACTTTTTACTTTTACTTTTACTTCATTGGAGAGCAGATAACTGTATTTTTTACTCCACTACATTTAACTGGATTTAAAAGTAAAAGCATTTTTGATCATAGTTATAGAGACCTGCTGAAAAAAATACACAAATAAAAACAGCTGACCCTTATAGGACATAAATATACAAAAAAAAAAAAAAAAAAAGACCTTATTTCACAGTCCAATAATTTTGGCAATTCTTGTCGAAATAACCTTAGATTTTCACAGAAGGTTTAGAAACAGTTCAATATTTTATACGTAATGTTTTATTTTTGTTATGTTTTCAGGTTGGGCCGTTCACTCCCGAACAGAAATCATTTTGTGTTTTGGAATCTGCTCGCACACAGTCATCCAAGACTGTGCAGCCTTCAATGCAAAAATTGGTAAAATTTCACCAAACGGCAAAACAAATTTGGACTCGGTACTAAAAATGTAAAGAGGAAGGTGGTTATGCAGGACTACAGGATTTCATAGACCATTATCAACACAAGTCGAGAAGTGAACGGGAATGAACAGCTCAACCTGAAAATAGAACAAAAATAAAACATTACATATAAAATCTCTGTTTCTATATATACTGTGAAAATTTTAGGTTATTTCAACAAGAATTGACAAAACTACTGGCCTGCAAAATGTCTATTTTTTGGGGAAAAAATTTTCACTTTACTATTTTACTATTATTATTATTTTATTTTACTTTACTATTTTACTTTTACTATTTTACTTTTACTATTTTACTTTACTATTACTATTTTTTAAATTTTACTTTACTGTTTTACTTAACTTTTTATTTTACTTTTACATTTAACTTTTACTTTACATTTACTTTTTACTCTTTAAGTAAATTTTTAGACTTTTTCAAGCTGATTTTTAAAAAAACTTTTACTCCTTTTTGCCTCTGTATTTGTACTTTTATTCAAGCAACAAAACTGAGCCCTTCATCCAGCACTGCCGCCTACCAACATTATTTTATTTCCACCTCTGTCCACCTAAAGTCAAGACCTGCCTCTCTCCTCGCTCAACACCGGCTAATCGCGCGGCGGGGCTAGCTAGCGAGATGGCGTTTGTTGATTCACGGCGACACACGACAAGGACGAAGAAGGAGAAGAAGGCGTGGCGGCCGGCGATGCTCCGATCAAATGCCGATCGATTTTCAGAGCTCCCACGGGATTTGGCGCAGTCAATGAGGGACTCTGTTAGACAAGTGAAGACATGATGGAACTTGCATACATCTCCGAGTACAGCATCAGCGGCTAGCTCACGGGCTAAGCTAGCGCACTGACGCTGATAGACAGAAAGGGAAAGGACGTAATATGAGGGACTGAAAGGTTTTTTGAGGTGGCGAGAGCATTTCAAGGTTTTATATTACGCTATTTTCTGATCTGAGTTGTGTTTTGTTTCATTCACACAAGTTTAACGCACAAATCCCGCATATTTAGGGTAATATTTAGAGCTATTTCGGATAATTTCGCCTCTAGTGTGTGGTAGTTGTCCACTTGAAAACTTCCGCTTCATGACATCGTGAGGTAAAACAGAGTATTTGGAGCTTTGATAGGGTGACCAGATTTTCAAAATAAAAAACTGGGACACCCCTGGTTTGGTTATAAAAAAATTGTGAAATGAGAGCATAATTATGGAAAATTTTTCTGCATTCGGCACTAATGTGAGGCAGTATAGTCACATTTTCCTTGTGTTTTGGTCATTTTTAAGCCGCTTTTCTGTATTTTATGTAAACAAACGCCTCTCTTTACTGTCGGCAGAGATCAGATTTGTCAAAAATAGGGACACCAGGGACATTTCTTGTATAAACCTGGGACAAATCACTGGTTTTGGATAAACAGGGGACACAGGGCTCAAAACTGGGACTGTCCCGGGTAAACAGGGACGTCTGGTCACCCTAAGCTTTGGTGATGTCGACAAAATGATAATAAAGTGTGACTCAAACATATGTGAATGAAACAGAACACAACTTCAGGTCTGTTTTTGAAGAAGTCACATTCTAACATGACTAAAAGCTCTCGAGTTCTGGATAATCGGACTTTTAAAGTGTTGTATTGAAATGGAATTCTGAATCATTGTCTTGGTTAAGTAAAGATCGATTTAACTTTGTGGAGTTACATAGAAAAAGAGTGAATAATAGTGAAGGTTAACAGTTATTGTACATACACACTGTAACGTAGCTAAACCCCAAAAATATGAACTAGCAGAAACTAAAGCATTATTTATGTAATTCGGTTCTTTTTTCAGACCAAGAGGATGACCAGGATGACAGCGCCATCTGCAGTTCGACTTCCTCAGGACAATATCCCAGGTGCGTGAGAGTAAAAAACTGGGACAAGGGGGCTTTTTCACTCCTGGAATACTGTCCTAAGGAAGTGGCGCTGTTATTTTGCCTCCACCGATAGGAAGACAGCACCAAAAACTGTATAAATCAGCTGAGTGGACACGTCACAGCAACATCACGTGACCACAGGAAGACCGCAGGGAAAAGTCCAAACTGTCAGGGATGAAAACAAACTGAAAAAATAACCTAATAACATAAATTATCGGAAGACCAAATGAACCTCACTGGACTAAAGCATTATTTGCTAGATTTCAAAGATTTTTTACTTTGATAAGTCCCAAGTCCATTTGTTGAGGTTTGTAACCCTCGGTTGAGTTTAAAATGGAAACGAAAATGTAAAGGTTCAACACAAGTCATCCATTTCAGGCAAAAAATTGTTCAACGCAGAATGATCCAAAAAACAAAAATAATCCGAGTCCGGATAACAAGGGAGGGAAACAGAAAGGCCCTACCAGTTCGTAGTTTGTTCTGTCTCAAGCTCGCCACCTCAGAACGAGGAATCAGAGTTCATGGTGTGGTAACACAAAAAACCTGACCATTGAGTTTGAGAATTTTTTGAGAAGAATTCAGAATACCGCGGGCGGTTCGGTGCAGCCTCTGCCACGCGCTACAGCCGGGAGCAGGAAGTGGAGACAGGAAGTGGCTCGGGGCTCTGTCATTTTTATCACACAGCGCCACTTGTGGCGGGTCCAATGGTATTGCAGTGGAGGAGGAGATATTTGCATGCGATTTGGAGACGGGGGTTACACTTGCTCGACAAGTTTATCAACTATCCGGTGTATGGCAAACATTTTATCATAAATTACAAAGCTATACACTTCAGGGATACATATTGTTTTGTGTCATCTATGTTAGGATACAGATTGTACTTGCATGAAGTACTTGACAGTACTCAGACCACCATGCATTAAATCACTAGAAGAAGTGGATTTAAGGCCACGACACATACTTTTTTCAGTCTCAAACAATTTTTAAACATGCAACAAAGTGCGCACACCACAGACACAAGGAGAATCTGATGAGATTTTAAATCTCTGATCTCACAGACCGCAGCAGGATCTGTGCGAGGACCACAGGATATAAAGCTGTGAACACGATGGCCTCTGTTTCCTGTCTATAGTAAAACCACTCGCACTGAGACTCTGAAGTGTTCAAAGATCAGAGCTCTGCACTTCCAGTTTAGACACAAGTCCAAACTGTGTTATTATTATTATTTGTGAAATGTGGAGCGATACTTCAGATACAGGATTTTTAAAGCAGAAAAGAGGAGATAAAGTCCACAGGAAGTAGAGTCACTGTCACTAATCTGCAGCTTCACCTCGATCATGCGCTGTGTGGATGGAAACAGACACACATGAGGAACTATCTCGACTTTTTACTTTTAAAGAACACCTCAAACTAGATTCAAGGCATGATTTTGTGGACCGGGGTCATTATTTGTGGAGGACAAATTCTATGCATATTGTGAATGAGATGCTGCAGTTTAAATTGAAAACTTTACATGAGGTGAGTAATAAAGTCGCCTCATTATTTTCGCTGTTTCCTGAGTTTGTATCTTGCGTCTCTGTGTCTATGATTTGATTGCTGACGTTTGGTGGTTACGACATGTCAAAGTAGCTCAGAGTCACAAAGACGCCGCACACGAGGAGCACGGCGGCTTCAAAATCTCACACAAAAGCCTTCCCGAACTCGGGGAGACGCAAATCACAGCTAAAATGGGGCAAATTCTCCTGCAGTGTGACAACCTTAAGCTCATTCAGCTCCAGTCAAATGAAGCTCATGATTTGGAACGCAGCAACTAGCAGTTTATCTATGTCCTTTTACACATACAGTTCCCCGTCTAAAATTCTCCAACCCGGCCTAATGACATGAAAGATGCATCGGCCTTCCCAGTGTGTACTATGGCGAGTCATGATGCGCTTCACCTTTTACGTGTCTCGAAAACGACGCTGTCCCATAAAAAATAAATACGGCGCCGGGTCGTAAGTACGCCATACGTTGCATAATGGGAGACGTCCACCGGCGGATCACCCACTCGCTCGCTAGTAAATTCACAATCTCCTTAAAGATCACTGTTAGTGTATATTGGGGTCGTGATGAATAGGGTTAAGAATAATGACGGCTGTAGGTGTGGGCGGAGCGTTGGACAGAAACTTACAGCTAACCGTTAAAAAAGGTTTGAATTGGGCCCGGGAGAGATCGCTAAATGACTCACACATGCATGGGTGACGTCTAAAACCTCTTCGGGCTCGTTTCTGATGAGAGAACGACATTATAACATGGTAGGAAGCTAAAAAAAAAAAAAGTTTAGGATTTACTTAAAAGGTCCAATACTGCACAAAATTGACTCTTCACCGTGTTATAATGTCACCGCGTCAAAAACCTTTTATTATTAGTTTGTCGACATCTCCAAAGCGCAAAATACTCTGTTCCACCTTGTGATGTCATGAAGCTGTAGTTTTCAATTTAAGAGCTACTTTTACCTGAAACAGACTTGCCAGACTTGTCTTCTATTCAAACATTTATGAAATCACTAAAGAAGCAGACTTAACACATCACACATGACAGGATTTTTTAAACGATTATTTAAATGTGCGACAAAAAGCGCACACCACAAACACAAGGAGAATCTTATAAGACTATAAGACATATTAAGAAATGATTAAACTTTAAATTTCTGTTTTAGATATTGGCCATTTTAGGTGCAAAAGTCACTCTTTTTTAGATGCAAAAAAGACAAAAAGAAGTATTTTATCCTGACAATGCTGATATATTTGGAAATGTTCTGGAAAAAAAATGATCTGTGTGAAAAATAAATAAACTGTACACTAGGACTAAAAAAAAAAAATGTTCAAAATGTTCAAAATGTCAATACTTTATCACAACATAGATGCATTATTGTGTTTTTGACTTACTGCAATTAAAAAAAGTACCATTGGTATCATTCGTGCCACGAACATAGATCGTATATACGAGTGGACATACCTAAGGCACTAGCCTAACAGGAAGTGCTCCAGGAGGCTTTTCCGGTTCCTTCTGGCTCCCATTGACTCCCATTGGGATCTTGTGGCTCCTCTCACTGTAACTGCTGCACTGAGCCGCTGCATTTTGGTCTTAAATGTTTGTATTAAACTGTACATGATCCTGATTTTTTTTTTTTTTTGCTATTTTGTCCATCAAAAACCCTGTTCATAACATAAATCCTGGCTCCAGATTCACTCCGGTCACTATGAGCATCACGAGCCTCATTTGAGTGGAGCTGAACGGGTGATGTCACTCACTTCACTCCACTTCTATTAAACAGTCTATGTTCCCACCACATAATAGTGCTACAAAATATCCATTCATCATGGTCCTTGATGTTAGTTCAGGTGCTGCATATTTTAGGTTGATGGGGGAAACCGGAGCACCCGGAGGAAACCCATCCAGACACGGGGAGAACATGCAAACTCCACACAGAAAGGCCCGGGCGACCCGGGGATCGAACCTGCAACCTTCTTGCTGTGAGGCCTGAGTCTTGCCACTCAGGCACTGTGCCTGCTACAAAATAAGACTTTTATTTATTTAACAGTCATCCAAAATATTCTAGTGCAGGTTTATGGAGCACTTCCTGAGAGAACTCCATGCCCTGACAAAGACCATCTCGCTGGTCGAAACATGCTGGCACCCCTCCATGTAATAAAGGTCTTTTAATATTTTCGGTAGGTGTGCCTCGGGTTTGTACCGTGCCCATTTTTAAACTTTGCTGTAAGGGCTATTTCTTGTTTAGATTTCACGTTGAGCCTCGTAGAGCACCTGCACTGCTATTTTTTGCCTCTTTTGTGACCCAGTGAAGCGCTCTACCTCCTCTCCTCATCTGACAACTCCAGGTCTGTTTGTGATGAGGAAACTACATTGGAACATAATAAATAACGTCATATAGACCCTTTAATTGCACTGCATTGCTTCAGAGTCCATGGACACAGCATGTTTCTGTGTCTATCTGAATATAACTCATTCTAGCTCTGATATTGGAATAGCATGTCCGTAGCGAGCTTGCTTAGCATACTGTAAAGGAGTAATGAGCTCACACGAGTATTTGGCCAGCGCCGTTAGCAACTCCTGTGCATTTGTGGCTGTTTCTGTCAGCGCGTCAAATCTAATATTCTTTCTCAGCGCGTGGCTCTGATCAATTATGAATGGTGTGTATTTGAGTTGCTTTCTCAGAACCTGCCTCCTGCACGTCACTCTGGGCCCTCTGCTGATGTCACACTTTGCATCACGACCGAACATCTGGGAGCTTGGACGTCTTTATTTTGCACAGGGAGTCTGGCCCGTACGGAGACCTGTCTGGATCCCTCCTTTGCATCCAAATGGCACCCGCTTCCCTCCTGCGCACTGCTAAAAAACTAGGGCAGATGCCTCATTTAACACTGGGGTGTGATGCTTACACACTGTGCAAACATGTGCTGCACGGAAACACAACACGCACCTTTTCCTAGCATGCGTGTTCATAATGCTGTTATAAAGCATGAGGTAAGGAGATGGAAACTTTATATTTTAGACCAACAACGCCACATGTTTTAGTCGCTATAAAACGCAGACATTATGAACATTATATTAGTCATTAATAAATCAGTAAAAATGATTAGTTAGAATCAAAGTAAATATGTCACATGACCAATAACTGTGTGCAAATGCCAAACAGACACATCCTATGTAGGTCAATAGTCATACTGGATTTCAAATGCAGGTTAGCGTTTACCACAATTCTACGTTAAATGTGGAACTGATGCCATGGATACTATTTTTAATTTAATTTAATTTAATTAGTATCATATGATGCAAAAATAATAACTGCTTTTTGGTGTTTTTTACACCATATGTGGTAGCAAAAGACCTTCCAGACAAAATACTTCCAAGGAATGAAGAGAGAATTGTTGAATTGTGTGAAATTAACTGTTTGGTTTTTCCTGTTTCCATGGAGACTGTGCAAGACATTAGCTAAGGAGCAATCTATGGACATTTAAGATGCTACAGGCTTTTCACACCATATGTGACCTTCCAGAACAAACACTTGATGCCCCCTGGACATTGCTGTGATGCTGCAAAACACAGAGGAAGGAGGGAAACTTGGCTGTTCCGCAGGATCTGCTGACCCTCCCTGACCAGTCCTCCTGTTAAACTGCACTGAGACACAAACAAAATCACTGAGAAGCACAGTGTAAATGTTGCTGCAACAAAACTTGAATTTCCTTCTGGTATAAAGTATCTCTCTCTCTCCCTCGCTCCCTTTCTCTAAAACCAATAATAGGATAATGCAGGATATTCTACAGTTATGAATGTCTAATCTGGTTGTACAAAGTGAATTAAGTTCATTAGACCTTAAACTTGCAATCGTTTATTCTACAAGGCCAATACACAACAGACAGACGACATTTCAGAGAAAACCTTCCACACCTTTTGCCACTGAACAATTATTTGACTTTGAGAGCACAGGCAGACCTAAACCAGGTCTGTAACAGGACTATTCCAGGTCTACAGTAGGGCTCAACTAGGCCTTAAACAGAACAACGACAATCTGTACATATCGTAGTAGATAAGTTTGAGCAGTACTAAACACTGCGATGATGTGAGTATGGAGAACTGCACTAAACATGATTCTGTTTTTTCATTTCTCAAAACTAGATCCAGGTCTGATTTTATCCACTTGATACTTGAAAGCCTGGACTATATTAGGGTACCAATATTTACCGTGCACACACATTTTTTGTGCACAATCAGAGCATTTTTTTGTAATAAAATGGTGGTGGTGGAGGATTAGTTTCATTTTCTTCTTTATTGTCCACTCAATTCTGATTTGAAGAATAGTTTGTTTACTGCAACACAGTCATCAGACCCTGGTGTGTTTTGGTTACCTGATTATAAAATGATGAGATGGCTTTATAATGAAGACAATTTTGCTTTAGTTTAGTTATACAACTAGATCCCGGGATAGAAGACAACTAGAACTCCACCCTGAATGACTCTTTTGCATGTTTTGTCCAAGCGGTTCCTGATTTATTTTGTCTGTAACCATCTGTGAAACTGTTTACAGTGTCTCGTAACTATGTGGGCTGGGCACAAATGTGTACGAAACTATAATAATGAAAACAGATCAATCATCATTCTGGTATTTATCTGTTGCAGCCCATGTCTTTGAACAACACTGTTTACTTCAAAGTGGTTTTGTGGGATTATCTTGGAGCATTGTCATTGAATAATCTGGATAGAGTAGATTCAAGATTATCGTTTATATCTCGCTGAAGTCTTCGTTATCGTGACGAGCCTAATCAAGACCTCTACGTGTAAGTGCCCGTCCTGTGGATGAAGGTGCAGAAGAAGATCTCTATAAGGCATTCTCAGGGGGATTTGCTGGAGGCGGGAGTGAGTGGGCGTTAAGGACTCCACTTTATCCCTCCTCTCCCCTTTCCTTTCCCTTCCTCTCGTCTCTCGTCTCTCCGTGGTGCGTGGAAAGCCCCCGGTTCCTGACACACTCACTCAGTCCCAGATAGAAGGAGAAGCGAGCGGCAGCAAAGTAAATTATACAAGAGAAAACCAGAAATAGAACAAGAACCGAGGCCGCGTGGACCCCGACGCAAGAAAGTACACGCCGCCGCCAGTCGCAACATGGCAGCGAAGTACACAAGACCCAACCTCATGGTGGAGCACGGACTGGGCCGGAGATCTGCCTTGGGTATCCTCCCATGTGTTCACAATCAGAGACCTCTACATGTACGTTAAAGGGGCAGTGTGTAACTTTTCAATGCTTTTCTCCATGGAGATGTTATTGTTTTGTCTGGAATGTTTCACAGTTTGGTTTTAAACCTTTCTATCATCACGGAGACCAAACCGGGTCAAGATATTTGTCAGATCTGTGGCAAGACAGATCTGTTTAATGTCATACTGTGGAACATTCCAGGCAGAGCAATGACATATCCATAGAAACAAGCAGGTCATGGAACTTACAGTAACCGGACTATAATTTGTTGCTTATTTAGTGGAAGGAAACTTGTTTTGATGATGTTTTGATAATTAACGGTTAACTATTTTTGGTCGGTGGTCGTCACCTTCTTGTTTCTATGGAGATGTGCCTGGAATGTTCCACAGTGTGACCTTAAACATATCTGCTTTATATTTATTCAATTGCAGGTGGTTTTATAGCTTCACAATGCTTAGAAAAACAGGTGTTCTGACTGTGAGCGGGGTCGCCTCTCCGCAGATCTGACTTGTAACTTGGTCTGGTTTGGTCTCCATGAAAATAGACTGTGAAACATTCCAGACAAAGCAATAACATCTCCACGAAGAAAAGGTTTTGATGGACCTTCCAGCAGAAAAGCTACACAAGGCACTTTTAAATATGAACTTTGCGCATGCAGGTAGTGATTTAACAAAGAAATATCGTTGCTAAAATGTATTTGATTCTTAAATAAACAACAATATATCACAAAATATCATGTGCGTTGCCATATTGTGACGGTATCGTATCCTGAGCCAGGTCTCAAGTATCAACAGCAACCAAAGAGCTCTGAACGGACTCATCGGAGGACAGAAGATAGAAGAAGACATTTGCGTGCCGTGTTTTCCTCGCAAACTTCTCCTCGCGACAGTGGCGAAGTGGAGAAGGCAGGTCCGACCGCGAACCATTCTCCTCTTCGCATTTGGCACGAGAATATGAATGCCCACCTGACGACATCGTGCGAGGTCAACCAAATGATACAGAAACATGAGGACGTACACTGAGCCGGGTTACGCATTCTTTTCAGCTCAGTTTCAGATTCTGTTCATTGGATGCAGAAGATATTGACCTGCCCTATCTCAAACCACTGTGCCTGTTTACAATATACGTTCTAGAATCTTCCACAGCACAAAATTTTGGATTTCTTTACCAAAGCATTTTAAAGCTGTGCTGTGTGACGTTTCTGGAGGAAGGTCCATCTCTCGTCTTGTGCCTCCTTGTCTCCGTGGAGAGTGGAGATGCTATTGCTTTGTCTGCAGTATTTCACAGTATGATATTAAAAACCTTTTCTATCTTCATGAAAACCAAACCAGACCAAGTTACGGGTCAGATCTGTGGAGAGGCGACCCCGCTCACATTCCAAATGCATGTTTTTCTAGGTATTTTTGAGCTATAAAACCACCTGCTTTGCCTAGAATGTTCCAACGTAGAGACTAAACCTTTCTGTCTCAAGGGAGGCAACTATAAGCAACATTACGGGTCAGATCTGTGGAGAGGCGATGCTGTTCCAAGAGAGAATTGCTGTATTTTTGAGCAATAGAAACATCTGCAATCCACTGTCTACTGCAGATAGATGGGTTTAATGTCATTCCGTGGAACATTCTAGGTAAAGCAATAACATCTCCATGGAGACAAGCAGGTGATGGACCCTCCACTAGAAAAATTGCGCAATGCACCTTTAAAATTTCTGACCTAATTACCAATTTATTCATGGTACACTCCCAACCGCTTCAAATCCATGATACAATTACCAAAACATGAAGACACAGACCTGGCAGCTGGCCTATTCTACGACATCGACCAAACCTTTGGATGTTTTTCCAGCTCAAATTTGGGGGACGCCTTACCCAAAACATGCACGAGAGGCAGACCCACGTCCTGGCCCTCCCCGCCAAAGCAGAGGGGAGAGGTAAGGAGACTGACGGCATCCTAAAATCTTCCAGAATCTGACAGCAGGAAGCCAAGGTAGTTCCAAAGATTCCGTATCCTTCCAGGTAAAGTTCGGCGGGCTAGATCCATGCTGGTGCTGTGTATGGGTTAGTTACTCCGCTGTGTCTTTCTCCCTTCTGGCCTTAGTCCGTCTGCCTCACTGGAACTCCCTCCCTCCTCCCTCTTCTCTTTCGCTCAGGCTCTCGCTCTCCCACTTGTACGCTCCCTCACTACTCCTCAGCTGTGTCCCTCTTGAAGTGTAGTAACTTTATTCCGCCGAGAAGAAAAAAAAAAGAAGAAAAAACAGGGGGGGGGGGAGGTGAGGCTTTATTTTCTCTCTCAGAAAAAGTCCCCTTTCCTCAAATGATCCTTGTTAGCCCCTCCTTTGCCCCGTGCTGCCGTGCTCTTACATACACATGGTCCATTCACTGACCGAACCTCCACCCCCTTTTGGCTTCCCATCGCGACGCATACCTCACCTCTCCGTCTCCCCACCTCTCTTCCTTCCCTCCACCTCTCTGGAAGCGTGCTCGTTCATGTCTGCGCTAATGTCGCTTCAATTTTTCATCGCCGGGCTTTTCCCTTTGACAAAATACCTGCAGGACGTGGCCGGGAGCTTTGATTCAGGCAAAGACGACAACGGAGAGAAACGGGTGTTGTGAGGACGGTCGGGAGGTAATCGGTAAAGTTCAAACCGTGGTACTTCAGTTTCTGTCAATCAAAAGACAATCACAAACTATTATCGAAATAGAACAAATCTCGAAATAAAACAAAAGTTGAGATCGTCGACCACAAAGAACACACGATTCTAAAGAAATGTCTGGAAAATGCACAATAACTTCAACTGGTGTGCAAAAATATCAAAATATCGATATTTCGTGATACCAAATTTGTTGATACAGTATTGTTATCGGGTATTGTGAGGACAGTAGGTAGTTATCCAATAAATTTAAAATCATGGTACTTCAGTTTCTGTCAAGCAAAAGATGATCAACATCTATTATCGAAAAAGAACAAATCTCAAAATAAAACAAAAGTTCAGATTGTTGACTGCAAAGACACAGTATCGATATCGGGGGCGGCATCGTCATATTGTCATAATATCGCATCATCAGCCGTGTATTGAGGTACTGAATCGTGAGGGGCCTTGTGTGATTCCCAGCCCTAAGTTCAACTGCATGAAACTTCCAATTAACGTTATTTTTGCCTAAAAAAATGCTTTGAGACAATGAGACCAAATCCCTGTAAACGCGGAAACTCATTCATGTGTTTGTTTTTTATACACTGGGAGAGTCCTGTCTTATTGCACCATAACGGGGCTATTGTGCACGTCTGGGTGGACAGGAAGCAGAGCACCTGAGAGAGCAGGATACGAGAAGCTCTGTCGTGATGCTTTTGAACAACAGAAATGAGCTATAAATTGATTATTATACACCATACACACGTACATAGTTGAATCTGATTAACTGAAAAAGCATCTTATTGATAAGACAATAGTGTTCTCAGGGTATTGTGATACATATTGTATTGTAAGGTAGTACCCAGCCATAATCAGAGATGAGAAGTAGACTTTGAAAATGTCTTTAGTTACAGAATACTGAATCCCTGCATTAACATGTATTTCACATGTGTCAAACATGCGGCCCGGGGGCCAGATCCGGCCCTCCAAGACCTTTAATCTGGCCCTCGGCTGATTTTTCTATTAAAATACTTAAAATTTTCAGATTTTTCTGTTAATTTTCTGCACCGTTTAGCATAACAGCGTCTCCGGCGTTTCTGTACGTTGCGACTCCCACCAGAGCAGCACAAATGAAGACTTTCCTCTTTCCAAACGCTCTTAAAGGACGATCGTTTTGACTGTCGACCGTGACCCTCATCAGCAAAATGTCAAAAAATGAGAAAAGCAGATGCTGAGTTCAGGATTTCCCAAGAAAAATAGTCTAATTCTTATTTGTTGACAGAGGTGAATGGGAAATCTGTGCTCAGTGTGTTTGGAACAAGTGGCGTTGCTCGAGGAATATAATCTTAAACACCACTACGAGACACGGAGAAAAATACAATAACTTGAAGAGAGAACTGAGTTTTCTGATCCGGCCCTTTTGGGATCAAAGTAGGCTGCATACGGCCCCCGGACCAACATGAGTTTGACACCCCTGATGTATTTGATCATGTTCACTGTTACAATGTCCAATCAGAGGACTGTATTTTACACCGAGTATAAAATATGACACAGGATCATTACAAACAGCTTGATTTTTGTTGTACTGTTTGTTATGAATGTGTTGATGTCTAATTAGAGAGGAGAAATCACTCTGTAAGATCTGTGTTTTCTTGTTTTCGAGCTAATTCTGTGTAGTTCAAGGCCAAAACTACATGATGTAGTGCCATGTATTCCTTTTAATCAAGAAACGTAACTGTGTTGTGATACCACCAAATGAAAGAGGAACTAACCAGAATACTCCAAATAAGTGTTCAGAATACGCATTTACTACACATGTATTTACTTCCCAGCACTGGCCATAACGCAGAGTCTACTCTGAAGGGCCTGGGTGATTAAAAAGATGAAAGTCTGCCATTTGAAAATGTTTCCCAGTGTAATATCATATCATATGGAATATCTACATAATACAGACATACTAAGAGCCACTAAGAGTAAGGGGCCTTTATAACATGTGCCATATATTCGGTGTGTAGACAGACATGATTCTGCAGTCGCATAGACACCATCATCATGTCCATCTGTTATTCAAATAGCACAAAATGAGTCCAGACCTGTCATCAGAAACAGAACGGAAGAGAAGCTGATCTAGGTCAGTGGCTCAGTGATGATTACTCTTCAGATACAGTGAGGACTTCACTATGTCCATGTTTCTGACACAACAGTCCAGCAGGGCTCCATGTGTGAGTCATTACTACTGCATGTCAACAATACTATGAAGTAGCACCTTGATTCCACATAACATTAGCCATGTGGGTGCATTGCATCACTCCCCAGTCAGATCTATAAAGGGCTAAGAGCCAATTCATTTTGAGAAAACACCCTTTATTGATCCTTGTGCTTTCCATCACTTCCACTGTAACAGTTACCCCCAATCCATAGGCCTAAACTGACACATAATCTCTGTGTGTTTACGTGTGTCTCTGTGTCTATTAACGCTGTGTCACCAAATAATCCCTGTGTGGACATGTGCAGCAGACGCAGCAGCTTCTATTGCACTGGTCATGTTAATGGACAACACAGTCAGTCATGTTAATGGACACAGCCAGTGTGGATGGAGTCAGTCATTTGTGCAGGTTGCTAGCAGCCTCTAGTGGACCCTCAGACTGAAGCTCAGACATATAGACCAAAATATCCTGCGCATTGCCATTCACTGGGCTACCTGCACAAAGCGTTCATTTAGGGATGACTATGGGGTGCATTTTCTCAGGACGGCATTTTTGCACAGTGAGGTCAACATTGTGAGTCCCTTATGCCCACTGCAACATGCCAGAGCTCCTTCCCCACCTGGGTAGCTGTGGTCATACCGAACTGGCCCACGGGCCTGGACATCTATAGCCTGTCCGTCCATGGGAGTGGATCTCTCCTTCACTGTAGTTCTCCCCGAGGTTTCTTCTTTTTCCCAGGACCCTGGGACAGGGGATGACTGGACCATGTTTCATTTGCTGCTTTACATGAATGTTGTTTATTCCTGTTTTGATATGTCTGTGTGTATGTTTTACTCATCAAAATCTTGGAACGTCCTTAGAGGCAACTGGTGTTGTGATTTTGGGCACTACAAAATAAATTGAATTGAATTGAATTGAACTACAGCACACTACAGCACACTATAGTACACTATAGTACACTATAGTACACTACAGCACACTATAGTACACTACAGCACACTATAGTACACTATAGTACACTACAGCACACTACAGCACACTATAGTACACTATAGTACACTATAGTACACTACAGCACACTATAGTACACTACAGCACACTACAGCACACTACAGCACACTATAGTACACTATAGTACACTACAGCACACTATAGTACACTATAGTACACTATAGCACACTATAGTACACTACAGCACACTACAGCACACTACAGCACACTATAGTACACTATAGTACACTACAGCACACTATAGTACACTACAGCACACTACAGCACACTATAGTACACTATAGTACACTACAGCACACTATAGTACACTACAGTACACTACAGCACACTATAGTACACTATAGTACACTACAGCACACTATAGTACACTATAGTACACTATAGCACACTACAGCACACTACAGCACACTACAGCACACTATAGTACACTACAGCACACTATAGTACACTACAGCACACTATAGTACACTACAGCACACTATAGTACACTATAGTACACTACAGCACACTATAGTACACTACAGCACACTACAGCACACTATAGCACACTACAGCACACTATAGCACACTACAGCACACTACAGCACACTATAGCACACTACAGCACACTACAGCACACTACACACTACAGGACACTATAGTACACTACAGCACACTATAGTACACTACAGCACACTATAGTACACTACAGCACACTACAGCACACTACAGCACACTACAGCACACTATAGTACACTACAGCACACTACAGCACACTACAGCACACTACAGCACACTACAGCACACTACAGCACACTATAGTACACTATAGTACACTACAGCACACTACAGCACACTACAGCACACTATAGTACACTACAGCACACTACAGCACACTATAGCACACTATAGTACACTACAGCACACTATAGTACACTACAGCACACTATAGTACACTATAGTACACTACAGCACACTACAGCACACTACAGCACACTACAGCACACTATAGCACACTACAGCACACTATAGCACACTACAGCACACTACAGCACACTATAGCACACTACAGCACACTACAGCACACTACAGCACACTACAGCACACTATAGTACACTATAGTACACTACAGCACACTATAGTACACTACAGCACACTATAGTACACTACAGCACACTATAGCACACTACAGCACACTATAGCACACTATAGTACACTATAGTACACTATAGCACACTACAGCACACTATAGTACACTATAGCACACTACAGCACACTATAGCACACTATAGTACACTATAGTACACTACAGCACACTATAGCACACTATAGTACACTACAGTACACTATAGCACACTATAGCACACTATAGCACACTATAGTACACTACAGTACACTATAGCACACTATAGTACACTATAGCACACTACAGCACACTATAGCACACTATAGTACACTATAGTACACTATAGCACACTACAGCACACTATAGCACACTATAGTACACTACAGCACACTATAGCACACTATAGCACACTATAGCACACTATAGTACACTATAGTACACTATAGTACACTACAGCACACTATAGTACACTATAGTACACTACAGTACACTATAGCACACTATAGTACACTATAGTACACTACAGCACACTATAGTACACTACAGTACACTATAGTACACTATAGTACACTACAGCACACTATAGTACACTATAGCACACTATAGTACACTATAGCACACTATAGCACACTATAGCACACTACAGCACACTATAGCACACTATAGTACACTATAGTACACTACAGCACACTACAACACACTATAGCACACTATAGTACACTATAGCACACTACAGCACACTATAGCACACTATAGCACACTATAGTGCACTACAGCACACTATAGTACACTACAGCACACTACAACACACTATAGTACACTATAGCACACTATAACACACTACAGCACACTATAGTACACTACAGCACACTATAGCACACTACAGTACACTATAGTACACTACAGCACACTATAGTACACTACAGTACACTACAGCACACTATAGTACACTATAGCACACTATAATACACTATAGCACACTACAGCACACTATAGCACACTATAATACACTATAGCACACTACAGCACACTATAGCACACTATAGCACACTATAATACACTATAGTACACTACAGCACACTATAGTACACTACAGCACACTATAGCACACTACAGTACACTACAGCACACTACAGTACACTATAGCACACTATAGTACACTACAGCACACTATAGCACACTACAGTACACTATAGCACACTATAGCACACTATAATACACTATAGTGCACTACAGCACACTATAGTACACTACAGCACGCTATAGCACACTACAGTACACTATAGTACACTACAGTACACTATAGCACACTATAGTACACTACAGCACACTATAGCACACTATAGTACACTATAGCACACTATAGTACACTATAGTACACTACAGCACACTATAGCACACTATAGTACACTATAGCACACTATAGTACACTATAGTACACTACAGCACACTATAGCACACTATAGTACACTATAGCACACTATAGTACACTATAGCACACTATAGTACACTATAGTACACTATAGCACACTACAGCACACTATAGCACACTATAGTACACTATAGTACACTATAGCACACTACAGCACACTATAGTACACTATAGCACACTATAGTACACTACAGCACACTACAGCACACTATAGTACACTACACACTACAGGACAGTATAAATCATGTTTACAGTATCAGTAAAAATGTTTCTTATGTAAATTGATTCTAAAGAACCTTTAGATCTTGTCACCGTTTATCATTCTGAAAATGCTGTATTTGCTGAAAGCACCATATTAAACATGCTTAAGTTTCACTGAAACCTGACTTTGCTCTCTGTGTCACTCCCCCTTCAGAGCACACTTACATCTGGTACGTTTCTGTATTTATGAAGCATGGGTGACATAGACTTGTGGGTGGAGCATTGTACAGAACCTTTGAATAGGGCCTGGGAGATCGCTAGATCACTCAAACATGCATGGATAGCACATAAAACCTTGTTATAACGTGATAGAAAGCTCCAAAAAAAGTGCATTTTTCATAATACAAAAGCACAAAACCTCCACGTCACTTCCATGCCTCTCATTCACACTTATAGGATCAGGGCTTATGGGAGAACAGGCCTTGTGTTAAAGGATCAACACATCACATCAAGCTCATATGTAGCAATATACTGTCACTATGGGTTAAACTACAAAAGATGAACTACAAATATGTCTTCATTATGTCTGAGAAGTGCAAAAACGTCAACAAGACGAGCAGAAGATCACTTTTTGGAGCATAGAAGTTGTGCGGGTCAACTATATTTTCATATTTTCTGTTGTCATCTTGGATCCTACTTTCTTTCTCACGAAACTACATGCCCCAGTTTTCTTAAAGGTTCTATGTGACGCAAAGCTGTTCACTCTTGTGAGCTTTAAACCATCTTATAATTTGGTTTCCTCCTTAAGAACAGAGCTGGACTGAAGTTGTGTTTTGTTTCATTCACACATGTTTGAGTAAACCTTTATTATTAGTCTGTCTGCATCTCCAAAGCTCAAAATGCTCTGTTCCACCTTGTGATGTCATGTCTATGACTCTTGGGACAACAAAAATATCGGATCTGCATGGCATAAACTGTAAGAGGATCTGAATGGAATTAAATACTTGAGATATTCAGGATAATTGATGAATGCATTTAAAGAGAAATAAGAAGCAGAGCTTATGACCACAGGTGAAGGGAGGAGCAGAGACTGAGGTAAATCCAGAGCTTCGCCTTTGGGCTCAGCTCCTCTTCACCACAATGATCCGATACAGCGACCGCATCACTGCCGACGCTGCACCGATCCACCTGTCAACCTCACGCTCCATCCTCCCCTCACTGTGAACAAGACCCCGACAAACTGAACTGCTCCACCTGAGGTCTATGGTCAGGAGCTCTGGGTAGTGACCAAAAGGCTGAGATACAGGCAGTCGAGATGAGTTTCCTCCACATTGTGGCTGGGCGCTCCCTTAGAGATAGGGCGAGGAGCTTGGACAGACACAGGAGGGGCTCAGAGTAGAGTCACTGCTCCTCTACGTGGAGAGGAGCAGCTGAGGGAAGGACATCTGTTCTGATGCCTCCTGGATGCCTCCCTCAGGAGGTGTTCCGGGCATGTTATGCCGGAAGGAGGCCCCAGGGAAGAACCAGGACATGCTGGAGGGACTATGTCGCTCGGCTGGTCTGGGAAACGCCTTGGAATCCCCCAAGAAGAAGCTGGAGGTAGCGTCTGGGGTGAAGGAGGTCTGGGAGTCTCTGCTTAGACTGCTACTCAGCCCTGGATAAACGTAAGAAAATCGATGGATGGAGAAATAAGAACCAGCGAAGTTGGGAGGACAGAGTGAGCAGGACTGTTGGTGGTGCATCACTTACTTCCTGTATTACTGCATGACATCACAAGGTGGAACAGAGGGTTTTACTTGTGTTTGAGAGAAAAGCTCAGCCTAAATGTGCAGGGTTTGTGTGTTAAACATGTGTGAATGAAACAAAACACAACTCCAGGCCTGTTTGTGATGAGGAAACGACATTAGAACACACAGTCGATCAGAAAATAGCATCGTGGGCTCTTCAAAGTCAATTTCACGTAATGTAGGACCTTTAAACGACTCACACAGAATGAGTCTTTTATCACCAGCCTCGGTGAATATAAACCTTCTCCCACAGTTCTCAATTTAATGAATGAAAGTGCAGAGTCGGAGAATTCCCCATCGCTTACGCTAACCCCTCTCCCTTTTGTCGCCGGAGAATTCATCACATTAAAGCTTTAATGCTAAAATCACAGAGCATCCATCACGTCCGAGTCGCCGCAGAACCAGGAGGAGAAAGAAGGCGCCCCGGCCCTCCGCCCGTCCCCCGGCCCCGCTGTCGAAGGTGGAGGAGCGTGATAAATACGAGCCGCGACGGGCCAGGTGTTGTGCTGGCGTACGGCTATTGAGTGGACAGCCTCCCCATCATCCCTCGCTTCTTTTGGCCGTCCGCCGTGTAAAGCCCCGATGTTAATTTACAGCCCGCGGGGACATTAGTAAAACGAAAACGACGGCGTGTAAACATTGCAGAGAGGAGGAGGAGGAGGAGGAGAGGAGGAGAGGAAGTGGTGATTAAACCTCACAAAAGCGCCGGACAAGAGATGGAGGACAAAAGGAGAGCAGATTGAATTAAATGATACAAAACGCGCTGAGAGGAAGACGGCGAGCGTTAGCCTCCCGTCGCCATGGTAACAGGGAAAAGCGGCGCTGTCCGGTGTAGTGGCGGTGTTTTGGTGTGTGTGCGGATGAGTGGATGAGGAGTGGAGGAGTGTGTGTGTGTGTAGGGGGGGGGGCGTTGCCATGGAAACTGAACACCTCGCCACCGCTGACTCTCTCCCTCTGTCACTCTCTTCCTCCCCTTCTCTCCCTTTTTCTATCTCTCTCTCTCTTTTTCTCTGTCTCTCTTTCTCCCTCTCACACTCTTCCTCCCTGTCTCTTTATCCTCCTCCCTTCCTCTTCCTCTCTCTCATCCTCTCTCACCCTCTCAACCGCCCTCCTTCTCTTTCTCTCCTCCTCTCTACCCCGTCTTCTCTCTCTGTCTCTCTCCCCCTTTCTTTTTCTCCCCCTCCTCTCTCTCTATCTCTCTCCTCTCTCTACCCCTCTCTCTGTCTTTCTCCCCCCTCCTTCTCTCTCTCTGTCTTTCTCTTTCCTCCTCCTTCTCACTCTCTCTCTCCCCCTCTCTCTGTCGTTCTCCCCCATCCTTCTCTCTCTCTCCCCTCTCTTGCTGTCTTTCTCCCCCTCCTTTCCTCTCTCTCTTTCTCTTTCTCGGTCTTTCTCCCTGTCCTTCTCTCTCTCTCCCCTCTCTCTGTCTTTCTCCCCTGTCCTTCTCTTTCTCTCTCTCCCCTCTCTCTGTCTTCCCCCACCTTCTCTCTCTGTCTCCCCTCTCTCTGTCTCTCCCCCACTCTCTCTTTTTCTCTCTGTCTCTCTCCTCTCTTCCCCTCTCTCTGTCTCCCCTCTCTCTGTCTTTCTCCCCCTCCCCCTCTCTCTCTGTCTCTCTCCCCTTCTTTCTGTCTTTCTCCCCCTCCTCATTTCTCTCTCTCTCCTCCACTCTCTCTTTTTCTCTCTGTCTCTCTCCTCTCTTCCCCTCTCTCTGTCTCCTCCCTCCTTTTCTCTCTCTCTCCCCTTCACTGTCTTTCTCCCCCACCTTGTCTCTCTCTTTCTCTCTCTCTTTTTCTGTCTCTCTCCTCCCCTACTCTGTCTTTCTCCCTCCCTCCTTCTCTCTATCTCCTCTTCTCTCTCTGCCCCCTTCTCTCCCTCCCTCTTCCCCTCTCCCCCTCTTTCTCGGAGGGGGACAGTGTTTTTACCTCTCCACTTTCACCTCGGCGCAGTCACGTGGCTGTGGAGCTTTTAGTGGTGCACTGGGGGATTCAATAGAAGCCTTGTACGCAGCAAAAAAGTGTGAGAATTTTGGACTCCAGGGTAAATTTGCTCTGTTCTGGCAACACAGAGGTGAAAACGCAGAGGCCGCTGACGCAGGGAGAGAAAAAGAACGAACGAAAGAAGCAACAGTTTTGAAGCGAGCGGCGTATTAAAGGTCCATGTGAGGCTATTTTCTCATCTGCGTTCGAATGTTCCCTCGTCACAAACAGACCCGGAGCTGTGTTTCGTTTCATTCACACATTTAACACACAGACCTGCAGATCTGTAGGCGTCTCTCAAACAGAAAACACTCTGTTCCACCTTGTGATGTCACGCGGTGATACAGGAAGTGCTCCACTGCGTTTTTTAAACTCCACACACCTTCGCTAGAATCATTTGGATGATTTCAGACCTGGAATTGCTCATCTCTACTGAATTAAAGGTCAAAGGTAAACTTGAAAACTACTGCTTCGTGACATCACAAGGTGGAACGGAATGTTTGGAGCTTTACAGATGTACACAGACTAATAATAAAGCGTTTCTTAAACATGTGAATGAAACAAACACAACTCCAGGTCTGTTTTGAGGAGATAACAACATTATAACACGATTAAAACTCACAAGAATGAATTTTGTGTCATATAGAACCTTTAAGTGAAACACTGCTGTCTGCACACTGTAAGAGACTAATAAAATACAGGCTATAGGTATAAAAGAAGTTGGAGTTTACTCTATTGGAAGTAATTTCATTTAGACATATTTCTAAGGCAGACAATGACGTATAAACTATAGAATGTACTGCAGTCCAGTATACAGTACAAATACATGGGCAGGTTTCGAAGTGCGATATACTGCTGAAATAAACAACCATAAAGCAGAAATATGAACAAAAATGATTCTAAATGTACAAAATTTGAATTACAATAAAGAAATAACCGAATGCAACACTTATGTAGTTAGTTTGTGTCGATATTTCGTCGTAGAAATTCATAATTCAACCTTCAACAACTCAAATCTGATCATCTAATTGTCAGTACATCAAATCTGATCATCTGATCATAGCACAAAAAAATCTACATTTTCCTAATACTACAAAGAAAAAGAAAAAGAAAGATAAAAGTCGATATAGTAATATAGGTGTTCATGCAATAAGTACTATAGCGTATGTTGAGTAAAAGTACCACAACAGTATCATTCATACTTTCGTCATCGCAAAGCTGAAGTAAATCAAAGTATATCTCAAAGTTATAGTTATTTACTTTTTGTTTATGAAAGAATTGAAATGTAAACGCTAAAGGGTTCGTTATGTGTGCGTGTTTTTGTCGCTCATTTCGAACATGCAGAGAAAAAAATACAAAAAATAAAATCACAGTTCACTTTCTCCAGTCCATCTCTTTCATATCTCATAAAAAAAAAAATTTGTAATTCTTTTTGGACTGCTGTATACAGTATTTACACCTTATTTTGAATTCTAATGTCAAGCTGTTCTATGTTCTAATTCCACAGACTGAAAACCAAAAGCTTTTCTTTCTCTGTGTGATACTGTGAATCGCTTTGGGTGGTTAAAAAGTGTCGTTCAGTAAATGTCCAGTACTGTTCTGTATTATTATTAGCAGGGATGTGACAATAATGGATATCGGTCTCATAATATATCAAATTACAAGCTTTTTTTTTGCTTAAATGCATTGTTTTATAGCAGCAACAGCTCATAAACATGAGGAACTACATATCCCATGATTCATTTCAATGCAGACAACATGAAGAAACGTGTTTTTTCACTTTAATTCTTGAGATTATGACAGGAATCAAAGTCAAGTTATTTTAAAAGCAAAAAATATCCAATCTATAATTCTAATAAAGGCAAATAAAGGTGCACTGTGCAACTTTTCTGGCGGAAGGTTCGTCAAATTATTTGTCTGGAATGTTTCACAGTACAGCGTTTCATCTTTCAATCACCATGGAGACTGAAACAAGCCAAGTTACAGGTCAGATCTGTGGAGAGGTGACCCCACTCATAGTCAGAATGTTGTTTTTCTAGGTGTTTTTGAGCTGTAAAACCACCTGTGATTGAGTAAACGTAAAGTAGAGGTGGTTAATGTCACACTGTGGAACATTCCAGCCAGAGCAAAGGCATATTCATAGAAACAAGCGGGCAAATCGTGATAATTTAGAGATCCCCACGACTGAACGGGCATCACGGCGAAGCTGCGCAGGTCTGTGATAGAAAAGCAGCGGAGAGGCTCATCTGGAGTTGCGAGCGTTCGCGGCGGAGGGGAGGAGGAGGGGGGTGTTCGCCTGGATCGAGCGCGGAGGGTGAGGGTGTAGAGATATGGAGCTGCGGCAGAGGGGCGGAGGGAGGGACGGAGGGGGGCGGGTGGGTGCCGGGGCTGGTGGTGGGAGGAGGGTGCCGGGGGTGCGCGGAGAGACGGGCGGCTGCAGCACTGCTCGCTTTTTACGCCGTCACCGCCAACGACGGATGGGGGGGGGGGGCGAAATCACAGAAACGCCGGACTTTCCCGACATGGCTCCCTTAAAACGTATGCAACAGCTTTGACATTGAATAATTAAGTTTGGTTGGAAGAACGCACATTTCTGACGTTTCTGAGATTTCTGAAAATATACGGGCGAAAGGCGTTGATTGTTCCGACTGACGTGCAAACTCCAGAGGTTGCGCTGCATTATGATAATTCGCTATCAGTTGTGAGAAGGAAAAAACAACTGCAATTGCTTTGAATGCTTGTGGCGTTTGAGCAAATGTCACCGGAAAAAAGAGAAAAAAAAATCATTGCAAAAGAATGATCCCAGCGATGACCATTAATCTGCAGATCACCTCAGGCGGCGTTGCTAGCGCTCCTGCATGTGCGTGCGTGTTGTAAGAGGAAATGGTGCCATTTAGACGGACCGGAGTTGTTACACATGATTGATTATCTGTTGGAACGCGGGGAAGCCGAGATTGCGCTCCGGCTTTGGTTAATAACGCCAGCGCCGGGATAACAAAGAAGAGAGAACATCGAGCTCGTACCATTCACTGAACTCCGTTTGGCCCTTCTCGCGTCCGGGCATGTGCCGTAGGACTTTTGAAATATGGCGCAGAGACGAGAGAGGCGTCAGAAAACGAAGTGGAAGTGCGAGGCATGCGAAAGCCGGAGATAAATGAGCGAAATCGCAGTCGGAAAACGCGTAAACCCTTAATAATACTGCATTGCCATTCAGCTGGAGTCTACGCAAGGTGACCCTATGTATCAGTTGGACCATGTTGGAGGTGCCAAAGCTGGACCCCGTCACTCCACAGCACCTTTATCTAGAGCGCCTGTCTGGGGACAAGTTGGAAATGTAACACTGACCTTGAATCAGCACTTAAGAGGAACTCAGTGGTGCCAGGCCCATGGTCCGAAAAGAAGGGGTTTTTCACAGCTACGTCACACAGCCAGGCTTAAGTTCTGTGCTCTAGGCCCGCTCTCAAAATTGCATTACATAAGACGGATTGCAAATTTAACTCTTAGAATCATGCGGTATCTTCAGTTCGTCAAGCCAACAGCAGCTCCTGGTGATTTGTGGGTCCCCCGCGGGTATGATCTTACCTTATCTCTCTTAGCCCCCCGCAGAGGGAAGAAGCACGCGAAGAGAAACTTGCCCCAGCTGATGACGGCAGCCAGGCACCAGTTGAGGCGAGCCATGCCTGCGTCTGTCCCCTCACGTCTGCCAGTGTGGTATCTCACCCTTTAATCTCCGGGACAGAATCTCCCCCAAAAAACGAACGTCAAAGCCACGAAGACCCCAAACAAACAAGAGCTTCCTTTAGTTGAATCCGTTCGGGTGATTTGAGAAAGCTTCGGGATTTTTGGGCGAGGAATCCGGTGGTGTCTGCAAGTCCAATTTGTGCCAGTTTGCAGCCAGTGGCATCCCCGCGTGAGGCAAGACTCCAGGGCAGTCTAGAGGGACTTGGTGCGCCAGAAGCTCAAGCCCATCTCCATATCATTCAATCCACGAGCATTTTGGAAGCGTCCACCACAGCCCCGGCGCGGATGAGTCAGTCCTCAAAGTGCGATGAGCACCGTCGGCCGCAGAACGCGAAGGGTCCAGAGCCGATCGACGCCACCGTTACACGCTGTCATGCTCGCGCTCACCGTCTCTCACACACGCACGCACGCCTTCGACAGGGAGGAAAAACCGAGTCCCGGCGCGTCCATCCACAGGCGAGCCAGAGCCGCCCCCCTCCCACCCGCTGTCACAGAATCAGGGTCCGCCGGTGCACGCTCACTCCGAGCTCCACACGCGCTCCCGTATGTGCTCCCCTCGCTCTCACTCTTCCCTCACACACATACACACATGCACTGATGCTGCAGCACTTACTAAGCACGGGCGGGAGGAAGAGGAGGAGGAGGAGGAGGAGGAGGGGAGCGCGAGGAAGAGCGGGTGGGGGGGGGGGGGGTGCTACAGTGACTACGAACAGCTTTTGCAAAAAAAAAAAAAAGACCAAAAAAACCAAAAGGGGACTTCTTCTTCTTCTTCTTCTATTCCCCGTGACATAACTCGAATTGGGAAGTGTGTACGGAAGGAAAAGTGTGCGCCAAGTCACCTGGGGAAGGGGTTGGGGCTGAGGAGAGAGTGAATGAACGGAAAAGACGGATGGACGGGATAAGAATGACAAACGCCACGGTCTCGGAAGCCGAGCGGCGAGGCGTGGAAGGGGGGGGGGGGGGGATGATCGCGTGGAGAATTGGGTCGAAGAGAGAAAGCGAGAGATAAGGAAGGAAGGAAAGATACAAGATAGACGGAATAAGCGGGGTGTTGTGCGGTTGCGTCTCGGCTGATTCTTCCCAGCCTCACTCCGGACTGCAGGTGGTGCCCGCGCTGGTTTCTCCGTGGTGCAGTCTCTCTACGCTTCACTGGGAGCACATTTTCACTGCAGAACGCCTGTCTCCGCTACACCGGCCCCCTCCTCATCCCATCCCACCCCCCCCTTTTTTCTTTCTCTCTCTCTCTCTTTTTCCCTTACCGCCGCCTCCGCCACCACCACCACCACGGCCACGGCCACAATCACAACACATCAAAGCAATGAGCGAGGGAGATAAAGCGCGGGAGAGGAAGGCGCGCTGTCAACCAAAGAGAGCTTAGAGCGGAGGAGGTGGGGGCTGGGAAAGAAGTAAAAAGGGGAATGGGGGGGGGGGTAAATTGTTTTGCCATATGGAAAAGGACTGCGCCAATAAAAACGGGAATGATTCTCGTCTTCTCCAAAGGCGTCGCGCTGTACTCGTGCACGGTGGACGTGATTGTACTCACTCACGCACTTACACGGTGATGTGCGGAGACGTGCAGCTCACGGTTGGGGCAGTAAAAACTTACTGCCCACGTTGAGGAAAGAAGGGTAAATCTCGTGGCATGACATATACTACAGATACCGGACAGCTTAAGAATAGACTGATCGATGATGGTTTACAGGAGAGTCCACAACCAGAACGTTTCCTTTCACGACCACCTGTTATGGGAAGGATTTGAGAAAAATGCAGTGACGAGTAAAGAAAAAAGGAGTTCTTCTTCATAAAAATAAATGCAGTGTTCCAAAATATTTGACATCATTTTGCAGATTAGTAATTTAGGCAGTTCTTGTTAAAATAACCTCAGATTTTCAGAGTGTATAGAAACAGATCAAGATTTTATATTTATCCCGAGACCCTGCGGCTTCATACAAGGACATTACATTTTTGTCTCTTAGCACCATGATATTCTTTTTTTTTTTTCTTTACTTTCACCTATTAGCCACATTGAGGGACACTGCCTGTGGTGATATCACAATATTACACCAATTTCAATAAAAAAATTAAATTAATTAAATTAAAAAAAAAACATCTACAGCAGCTCCTGGAAGAAAAAACAGCACAGTAAAGTTTAAATCCCAATTGTATGAATGAAACCAGTATAGTTATGTACACTAACTATCGATCTTCATTTGGCGTTAAAGTTTGACACATTTTCGTGATCACAGCCGAGCATCAGCAAAGGTCATGTCCTTATTTGAGGACATTGGGACTATGTCCTGTTATTGATTGTTCTGTGTCGTTAGGTAAACTTGGGAATATTTCTATGAGTTCACAGTTGTAAACTACTGGATGATTCTGCTGCTGGGGAGGAAACTGCTGCCTGCCTCCATTTTGTACCTTGCACTTTTTGCACCTCTACTTTTTTGTAACAATTGAAAACCAGATAAAGTGAAAACTGTGGACCACATGTTCACACATTTGTCTGTGTTTTTAACCTTGCTCACTGAACCCCAACCCACTCAGGGTCGACCTACGTCACATTTAGCATGTTTAAAGGTTGAAATAAACATGTGATCGCATTTTATCTATACATTTTATGTTTTTTATGTCATGTTTTTACCTTTTTTTAACCAGTGGTGTCTATTGGTGTGACAAACAAACAAACTGCTTCCTGTATAAAAACAAAGTCTAGTTATTATACTTATTAGGTCCTACTTTGCCCATATTCTGTTTTCAGGTTGAGCTGTTCAAAGAGAAGTCACTTTGCGTCTTGGAATCTGCTCCACACTCTCACCCAAGACTGTGCAGCTTCAGTGCAACGTTTGGATAAACTTCATCAGCCGGCAAACAAATTTGGTCTTGGTACCAAAAATGTGAAGAGGAGGTTGTTTATGCAGGGCTAAAGGATCTGGTGAAACCAACATGAACATCAGAAGAGAAGTGAACGGGAAAATAGAACAAAAATAAAACATTACATACAAAATCCTGATCAGTTTCTATACATTCTGTGAAATTTTGAGGTTATTTTCATTAGAATTCTCAAAAGGTTTGGCCTCCGAAATGATGTCAAACTTTTTGGGACACACTGTATATATAATTTTATACAACTGACCTGTTAATAGCTCAACTACAGCTAAACTACAGTCTTTGAAAGAAATTGGGTCCAATCAGACTTTCTCAAATAGGACACTTATGCCTTAACAGTTCTATATTATGCAAAATGGACTCTTGTGAGCTTTAAGTCGTGTTCTGATGCTGTTCCCTCCTCAGAAACAGGTGTGGAGTTGTGTTTTATTTCTTTCTCATGTTTGAGGAATCCTCCATTATTAGTCTGTCTGCATCTCCAAAGCTCTGTTCCACCTTGTGATGTCATGAAGCTGTAGTTTCAAGTTGCACCTTGTTGCTTAGTAGTGCAGAATTTTTTCCCAAATGATTCTAGTGAAGGTGTGTGGAGTTTAAAAACACAGTGGAGCACTTCCTGTATCACCACATGACATCACGAGGTGGAACAGAATGTTTTCAGTTTGAGAAAAGTACTCTAATCTAAAAAATAAACTCACTCCTAAACTTCTAAATAAACAAATAAACAAAATAAAAGGAAAAGTCCGAGTGTTCTTCTGTGGGGAGATGCAGATTCCTGTTTCCTGGCCGCCCGGTGGGTCAAGAGTTGAGAGAGTTCAGCATCCTAACAGCCTGGTGGATGAGGCTGGTGGTTTCATGCAATGGAACACAAACCTTTATTCACACGTTTAGAAAGTACCACGAACACTACAGATGTTTAATTTTAGACACATTTGGGTAACACTTCACATCAGTTCAGTCATTGTGTCCTTAGGCAAGACACCATTGCCTAGTATGAAAGTGGTGAGTGGTGGTGGTGGTGGTCGGATGGTGCAGATTGGAGCCTCGCTTCCGTCAGTCTGCCCCAGGGCAGCTGTGGCTACAACAGTAGTTTTTGTGGAGTGAATGAAGAATGAACTGTAAAGTGTTTGTGTGTCCTGAATGTCGCTATATAAATGCAATGATTAATTAATGAATTAATTTGCAAATGTTTATTCCCCATTAACTCATAATTTACTCACAATTACCCATTAACAAGTAAAGAGTTAATTTGCCAAAACAGGTAAGTGCGATTTAAAAAGTGATCTTAGGCTTACAGTTTGTAAGAAATGCATAGAAGTGTTTTCAAAAGCCAAATGTATTTTATTTGAATCAAAATAATATTGTAAATAATATAAATAATATATCATTTTGTAGAACATGGCAACAAAACAGAGCTGTTTTTCAACTGACCTCTTCAAGTGTTTAATAACAATTAGAAATGGTATGAACATGTTTATTAATCATCAACTACTTGTACTAATAATTACATTAGTAAATGATTAGCATTGTGTAACTTTTCCGCTGGAAGGTCTGTCAAATGCTTTTCTCCTTTGTGATGCTATCGCTTTGTCTGGAAAGTCTCACAATACAGCATTAAACCTTTCTATCATCATGGAAACTGAACCAGACCAAGTTACGGGTCAGATCTGTGGAGAGGCGACCCGCTCACAGTCAGAATATCTGTTTTTTGGGGTATTTTTGAGCTATAAAAAGTGAAGAAATATAACGTAGAGGTGTTTAATGTCATAGTGTGAAACATTCCCGACAGAGCAATGACCTCTAAGACATCAGACAAGTGTTGCCCAAATGCATTCCCCGGAAGCATTTTGCAGACAAACTGTTCACTTGGCCTGTCTCACAGACACATCCTCCACACAGACCTTCCGGAATAAGCGCCTGTGGATGGTGGCGTGAGCCCGGGCACGGGTCCCACTCTCTTGGCAATGCACTGACCTTTCTCATTAGGCATAAGCAACTTGCATAATCACTGCTGACTTCTATTGACTGGGCTGTCACGGTGCCTATGCGTTTGACCGGCGAGCCTGTGAAAAAGTGCCGGCTGCCAAAAAAACTTCCCTCTCAATGACTGTCCTCTGTTGGGCCGCGGCGGGATCGGAATCCATCATTTTCGCCCCGTGCACAAAAACAGTGAGATTACAAACGGGAGGCGCACTTCATCCTCCGCGGCACCGGGGGGTTTCAGGTTCACGCGTGGTGTCAATATTCGCAAATGTTGGCATATTTTTTTCGCTTCTATGCAAATAAAGTCCTGAATCAGACAGAGTTGTGAATTGCAGTTTTATAGGCGCTATGGTCACTGTATCGTCGTTCACAATCAAACAAACAGGATGTAAGTCGAGCCGAGGTTTGTTTTTCCTCAGCAAAGACCATTCATGTGATTCTGTTAGTTTATTTTCAGTGGTTCAGTTTGATTTGTTCGGCCAATTTGAATCTTAACGGGGTCAGAGGTCACTGTATTGGTACAAACAGGTCAGTTTTGTTTGGCATCGAGTCGGCTCATTCATCCATTCACATCCACCGGAAAAAGCTTAAGATATAAACACTTAGAGAGTGTGTCTGGATCGCCAGAAACGATAGTCACATGACTAGACTGGCGTCACGCATCACAACACCATGTGGGCGGTAAAAACAAGAAGTGGAGCGCTGTGTCTGAAGTTTCTGCAGTTCTGTGGAAGTTGCAGCAGCCGATTTCGAGTCGAGGAAGATGCAGTCGTGAAAACAGTATTTTCGTGGACCAACGCTGTTTGTTTAAACTTTTCCGCAATAGCATCGCATGACCGATGACAAACCAGTGACACAGGCCAATAAGAACAGCAGCTAGAACCCCGACGCAGTGTATCAGCGATACTACATGATATTATGATATTATACTTTTTAAAAAATGTATTTAACCTTTATTTAACCAGGAAACTCCCATTGAGATTACTAATGTCTTTTTCAAGGGAGTCCTGGCCTTTTACTCCACACTCAGTGGTGTAAACTACTGTTGTAGCCACAGCTGCCCTGGGGCAGACTGACAGAAGTGAGGCTCCAATCTGCACCATCAGCCCCTCCGACCACCACCACCACTCACATACACAACACTTTCATTCTAGGCAATGTGGGTGAAGTGTCTTGCCTAAGGACACAACAACAGGTGACTGGCGCCCCCCTGTGGCACCTGGAATTCAGGCTCGGCCCTGCTGAGCTTCTGAGATCTGATGGGATCAGGCTTTGAAGGAGGCGACCACATAATAACAAGACTGACATTCTACAATGCTGTGACCACCACTGTGAATCTGCTCCTTTTTCCTCTAAAAATACTTCACAAGACTTATTCAGATTTCAAAGTGCTTAGAACAGTTATTTCTTCATGTCGTCTGCACTGAAGGATCATGGTCTATGTAGTTCCCTCTGTTTTTTTTTCCCATCTATTTCTGCATCAGAACTGTTCATTTAAGCAAAGACACTTTGGATTCGATATATCGTGATGGTCCACGATATTATTGTGAGACCTTTGACGACACAATATCACCATATTTCACTTATTGTTACATCGTGTGAGGTTTCCCATGATATCGCAATAAGTATCGTACTGTGAGGTTCATAGCGTGACGTGAGACTTGGTATCGTTCCAGCCCTAACCTTGACCCATATCAGTTCAGTCGATATCCTGGTTGGACTTTTTACTGACTGGTGTAGGCCCAGTGTGACGGAGCAGGTCCGTCCCTGAGAGCGCGGTCCCCGGGGGAAAACGTGGGAAGACGCGTGCTCACCTGTTTCCTTGTTTGCTGGGCTCCGCGCTGCGGGCGCTGCGGTGCGGGCGCGCAGTGGACGTCGCTTTTGCGTGTTCTCGGCCGCGACTGGGGGTGCGCACTTGGAGGCGCCGGAGCTGTCCTTCAGAGACCCGCGGTGGTCGACTGTTACTTGCCCTCGCGCTGCCGCTGCTGTCGCATCCCGGTGCGCACTGGCAAACCCGGACACATCCACGTCAGGAGCTTAAATCCTCCCGTTGTGCGCGCTCCGGGGTCATGTGAGCCACAGGTGACTGGCCTGGACAATTAACTGTGTTTTATTTGTGTTTAACCCATTTTCGGGCATTTATGGATGTGAGATCAAAGCAATTCTCTGTGTAACTGTTGGCCCCAGTAATATTAATCATTTAGTTGTAGAAATGATTTAATTAAGCTTTTAGAGGGGAGTTACGTAAGGTGGGAGGGGCGAGGGGTGTATAAAGGTGCGCCCTGCCGCTCAGCACCTGTGTCAGTCTAGTCTCTACTCTCGTCGTGTCTTGTCGTGTCCTGGCTACAGTGAAGGTCGTGTTTCGCTGGAAAAGCGAGGGAGCGAGCGAGCAAACGACTGAGAGACTAAGAGACTAAGAGAGAGTGGAGCGAGAGCTAAACCAAGAGACTTGAAGGAGAAGTCGACCTTTTTGCCTGCCCTGTAAATGGACCTTTTTTTCCCACTGTTTCACTGTAAATATTTCCTGCACACATTTTTGCGCCTGTTTTCCTGTTCTGCACTGAGCAATAAAGCATCCTAAACGAGCCCGACTCAGCCTGAGTGTTTTGAAGAGGACCCCGTGACACGTCCATTACTTGCAGGATACATAACAGCAGATCAGTTTTATAATATGTGAACTGTATGTGGAGGGAAATACACTGGTATCGGTTAATATCAGACGTCAGCAGATGCTTAAAGACCTAGTATCGAAATCCTAGTATCAGAACCGGTGCCTCCCTAAATATCACGCCCAGTTTTGATTATAACCAGGCCCCGAGATGACTGACAGATGATGAGAGCCGTGCCTGGACTACCCATAATGCAGCGGGTCTGGCTCCCTGCACCAGAGCCCCATTCTCATTCCAGGCACAGGCGCAGCACTGTACCGAGCAGCAGCTTCACACCCAATCACCAAACCACATCTTTCCAACACGTACGGCCACAAAACGCTCCTCTCACACTGCGACATCTTCCCTTTTCACTTTATGAAGTATCTGAAATAATGCAGTACTCAGGCTAAAAGTACTTCAAATACTGCGCTGTTTTCTGAGCTGTGTGAGAACGTTGTTTCCTGTGTTTTGTTTCACTCACACATGTTTAACTCACAGATCCTGCAGGCTGGAAACACTCTGTTCCACCCTGTGATGTCACAGGAAGTGCTCCACTGTGTTTTTAAACTGCGTCCACCTTCACTAGAATCATTTGGATAGTTTCAGACCTGGAATTGAGAATCTGTATGAAATGAAAGGCAAAGGTGGATGAAGTACTCGACTTTGTTACTGAAATTAAAGTACAGATACAGAGGTAAAAGTTACTCAAGTAAAAGTATCAAATGAAAAAAATGTACTTAAGTGAAAGTATTTAAGCTCCTGTTTTAAAATGTACTTTAAAACTAAAAAGTGTTGCTGTTAAATGCATTGATACAGATAAAATGACACAAATTTAGTTTAACAGTCGTAGTACAAATCAGTATATTATATTTTCTTATGAATTTTGTGTAATATTGTGTAATTTCTGTGCAATAGGACAATATTTGTGCAATATTTGGTGTGATTAAGGCAGAAGTAAATGAAACACTGATATAAAAAAGTTGGACAAAAATCAGGACTGCATAAAAATATTGTAGTACATGTTTGTCACAAAGGAGCACAGTGTGATTATTCTAAGGGCATTAAGGGCAGAGAATGGAACAGTCTAAAAAATACTGGTATTGAATATTGGTATTGATAACATCCAATACTGAAAAAAGTTCCTCGATATTGGGCGGTTTGGGAACAGATCTCTCACCCATCCTAAGTGTAACCATTTTTTTTTTTTGTTCTTAGCAAAGGCTGCACAATATATCGCAAAATTATCTATACCGTGATACTGGCTGGTGCAATAATCGATATCGAAACACACACTGAGCTGATTTTATCGATGGTTCCTTATGGTCCAAACTTAGCCATGATTTAGCCCTGGGTTTGGCTTTTTTGGACAGTTTTACAGTTTTACAGTGAAATTCAAGCACAGATTTTGTGTTTGTTCATTTTACTAGAACTGAAATGATTGAGTCAAAAAAAGTATGTTAAAATATCGCCGTAATATCGATGCATTAGTAAGTGGCGCTTTAGTGTATTTGACGATATATTTTTGGATAAGATGACCCGTCTCTGTAGCTCAGGGAATTGCAGCAGAGGTTAAAAGCCTTTTTAATTTTTGTCCGTGGCTCGTATCGATTTGTCCGTTTCTTTTGTCCTGACCAACAGCCCCTCGGCCGCTCCGTCAATAGCTTCATCATCGCCTCTCCTCGGCCCGGGCCGTCCTTACGTCTCCCCGGGGGTCACGGGAGTAAGCGGAGGTGGAAGGGGGAGGGGATAGGGGGCGCGGCGGGGGGGGGGGAGGGGTTAACCTGGTTTCCTCTGGCGTTTGTCCCTGTGGCTGTCAGCGTCGGCCGAGCTCCGTCCTAAAGGCGTCTCCTCCGCCCGTCGCGTCACATAATGTGGCCCCGATAACTGCGGACGTGTCATCCGAGTTTCCCGGAGGAGACGCTGACTGTGAGTGACAAGAGAAAACCGGAGTCGCAGTGGGAATTTGTGTTATTTTTTTTAAGTTTTTAATAATAATAATAATAATAATAATAATAATAATAATAATAATAATAATAATAATAATAATAATAATAATAAATAAACAAAACATAAAAGCGAGTAAAGCAAATAAAAAGTACACACACAAATAAATAAATAATAATAGTAAATAATCAGGAATTGTTGTTTTTTGTTGTATTTTATTTTAATATTTAAATAAACTTGACAAAATAAATAAATAATCAGGATTTTTTATATTTAACAAAACAAAAAACAAAAATAGATAAAATGATAACAATAACAACAATAATAATAATAAAAAAGCTAATAAAAAGTTCACACACATAAAATAAATCATAATAGTAAATAATCAGAAATTGTTGTTTTTATTATTATACATATTTTTATTTCAATATTTAAATAAACTTGACAAAATAATCAAGATTTTTTTAAATATATATTTAACAAAACAAAAATAGATTAAATATTAATAATACTACTACTAATAATTATAAATTATCATTTTTGAATTAATATTCAACAAAACAAAAATGAATAAATTGCCCCAAAAATAATAAAAAAAATAACAAAAAATAAAATAAAACCTTTCATAAATAAATAAGTCCTGAGACGAGCAGGTGGTGGACCCCGAAGCACCAGAAAGTTTATTGGAAACGGAGAAAGACGGCAGATATTCTCAGAAGCATTTACTCTGAACAAATCAAATTTACAAACTACAAAAATACTGGGATCAACGACATTTGAATATTTTGTCTTGCTCCAAATATCTGACCTTGGCTCTTGGATCTGCTTTTCTGTTTTCCCCCCGTTCCACCCACAGTCCCCGGATGTGTGTGAGCTCCGGCGTCATTGAGGATTCCTGCTCTGAGCCTGACTTAATAGACTGTAGCATTGATCACAGGCCATGAGGGTGACCCCTGTGTGTGCAGCGCTTTCTCCACATTAAACTGATGAAGAGGGACATTTGTAAAACAACACGCTCTCGTCATTACTGTGCACGATTCTGTGTGACAGGCTCAGGCACGAGGGCGAGGGGGGCGAGGTACAAAACACTTTACTTAAACGTCCTATATCACATAAAAACTGACTCTTGTGAGCTTTCAGTCATGTTATAATCTTGTTTCCTCTTCAAAAACAGAACTGGAGCTGCGTTTTGTTTCATTCACACATGTCTGATTAATTCTGCATTATTAGTCTATAGAAAAAGAGGAATTCTATTATGTTTTTGGAGACAGTTTAGTGACACAGGTCACAAAAAGAGCAAATGAGGTTTGTACAAATGACTTAATATTATAAAATATTATCTGCCAAAGGAGCTGAAAGGATTTATTAAGGTTGGGTTAAGGTCCACTTTATTGTCCCCAGCTGTATTTGACCCCATCCTTCACTGCCGCTGGGGCATCTGGGAGCGGTGTCTGGGGGCCGTCTACAGATCTTGAGTTAGTCTTGGGCAGGACAACCTCAGCTGGAGGATTTTACTTCGTGCATGTTTCGGGTTGATGAAGGAAACTCGAATGTCCAGAGAAAATAGACCCGAACAGAGAGAACATGCAACTCTACATAGAAAGACCCGCACGAGCAAGGAATCAAACCCAGAACCTTCTTGGTGTGAAGCTGATCAACTCCCACTATGACACTGAGGACGATCTGTATTCACAGATGCAAGATTAAGTTTTAGATGTAATAGAAAAACACACAAGAGACTGAATATCCCCGTAGCGCCCTCTGTTGCAAATATGCAACATATAATTCATGGCAAAAAGTCAGTCTTTTTTTAATGTATTAAATAATTCATGTACGCAAGAACCCAAAGAAGCAAATATTCTACATTGAGTGCTGCCATCTAGTGGTCTGTGGTGTCATCATCGAATCCAAGATGTCTGCCTGCAGTGAGCCACAGACTCTTTGGCTTCTCAAGTTCTGACCCCAAACTGTCCAATGTCCAGGTAAGAAATCAATTTGAAGTTTATCAGTAAAGGCAGAGGAAAACCTACAGACTTACAACATGTCAAAGTCTTTCAGTTTTATATTAGTGTATTTCGGTAGGTTCCACCGTTTTGATTACGTTACGTTGGGTTCCTAGGTCTGCTAGTATATCAGCTGCACATTTTGTTCATTGGATCAATGGACTGCAAGTGACTTGTGTTGATGTCATAAATTATCAATGTCCTTTTTATTGCATCAAGGTGCTAAATAACTATTAATTCCACATTTTAAATATTTCTCAGACGAGATGGCAAAAAGGTACAACACTGAAGATGTCCTGATGATGCTGGACAACGGTAATGAGAGTGAAAAAGAGGAACTTGCATCCGATAGTGATGATGATGATGATTACCAGCCAGGCCCAGGGGATGATGAGCCTTCGAGTGATGATGCTACAGACCCTGACAGTGAGAGTCATGCTTATGACACTGAAGACTCCGCATCACCTGCCGATTTACCACCAGTGAAGCACAAGAAAGTGCCTCCAGCTACTGCAAGACAGGACCAATACACCTGGATAATAATAAAGTTACTATAGCGTTATTGTTTTGTTTTTTTTTTTGTTTGTTTGTTTTTTGTAGTAGTTACTATACTTATGTCAAAATGTCGCCTAAAAAGCCCAACGTTGCAAATGTGCTACATCATCAAATTTGGTCAATGAATGCTGCTTACCCGTCCCCGTTGACTAAAATTAGCACGGATGATTTTTTCCAACAAATATTTCTATGTCTGGGTTCTACGGGGATATGCAGTGACTATTTGTCACTGTACAACTCAAATAGTCGCCTGTGGACACCGCGGGGATGTGGTTTACACAGTGAAGTAAAACAAACTTCATGGACCCCACGGACTAAACCGAAAACAGAAAAGATGCTGAGGTAAATAACAGCAAATTACACTAAACAAATTAGCAAACATAATATTAACATAGCAAAAATATATTATACAAATTAACAAAACAAAATAAGCAAATCCTACAAATAGCTGGTTTCAGATGACATCACAACATCCTGTAGACCAGTATTACTGACTACACACTGCTCACTCAGAAATGATCAGTGAGTTTGGGAGTTTACATTTGGATAGTTTATGACAAAATAGGATATTATCTGTATGGAAAAGAGTCTCTCAGCCGTATCACTGTGACACCACCATGTTCTAGAATCAGAAAAGCACCAGTCGGTCTTTCTGCCCCCGTTAGTGGGTCAGGGTTAAATGACATTCTAAATCAAGCATTGCTGTGGTACTTAGAATACTACAGTTCACTGACTCATTTCACGTGTTCATGGAGTGTCTTTCCCTGCACTAGTTGAGTTTCATTTTTTCATGTATGTATTTATTTTGTGCTAGTAAGCAATTTACATTCTTTTACAATGGAAAACAGGATTATCCATATGACATTAATGAAATAAGAACGAATAACGACAACCAAAAATTGGCCCAAGAAGGAGTGGGAAGAAAAAACGTATTTAACCCCACCCCCTCTTCTAATTTAGCACAATGATCTTTCTTTTGCATTCTTCAGATATTTTACATTAGACCATATGAACTATTTACAAGTGAGGACAAAGAGTCACTTTTCGGTAACAGAATTATCATTATAAAACCACAGTGGTTCAGACACCAGCAGTGGTTCATGTGCAGCTCAGTGTAAAGCGCCTGTGGCTGGTTCGACCGCTCATTTTACTAAAACACAGTTAAGATCATTTTAAAAAGTACTGTAAAACAAAACAAATAAAGAAACAAACAAAAATAAAGATTTGGGCACAAACATTCACATTAACTTTTCCAGTTTGGCTGTTTTTTAGGTTTAAACATTGACTTCCTAGTTGGAAATCATGACATGACACTAGGGAATTCCTTAACTGTTGCCTCCCCTAATGTACACAGACACAGAGGCTGCATTAGACTTTATCATTGCCTCATTTTGAATAAAAATTCCCTCATCAACTCTCACTATCATTCATTTTATTTTCAAATGTTAATGATAATATCGGCCGATATGATAATGATAAGACATATTTAATAACTTGTGTTTTCATTGATTCATTGTCATTTTTAATCATTACTTCACACTCCGGCTCCTGCTGAACACAGTACACCTGCTTAACCGCCACCTGCACCGTAACATTAGCGCCCCCTGGCTCATCAACATTATCACTTGTTGTTGCTTGTTTATCCGACGCAGCGTCTCCAACGCGACATACGCACAGAACAGACTCACCACCAGCAGAACATCCTCTGTCACAGAGAGAACACTCATATTCCACTGAGTCGTGTCCTTTAGTCCCACAGAAACTGAAGCATCAACACAAGAGCTGCTTTTTTCAGCAATTACAGTTTATGCAAATGAGCCGTGTGGTTTTAAGTTTAATTTCTGTAAGACGTAAACAAACCTGCACAAATCTGCATGAAACACATTCTGATCTCACACTGATGAGGCTCTGTAGTGATTAGGGTTTATATGTTGTAAACTTGAGTTTATTTATGCAGATTAGTAATAGTAATAATAATAATGATCATTTTAATATAAAAATGATTAATTAAAAATCAATCATTAATTCTCCCGACGATCGATTAAGAAAATTCAGTCGAATCCCCGTCCCTGGTGTGAACTACTTAAATGTACTGTTTATCACCCTCAGTGTGATCTGTCAAAATGACTCCTTCAGATTTTCCTGTCAGCGTTAAAAAAAATTCCGTCAATGACAGAGAATATTTGATTAATGCACAAACATTATTGTCTGACAAATACAAATATAAAAACACCTTTATTTTACTGAAATGTTTAAAGTATTGAAAAAAATGTGTTCTTAAATGTAAAATGTGCCTTTTGGGTAAATCTCTACTTCCAGTAATTCTCAACATATTGTAAAACCCTACATATTTAGGCCGAGTTCATTCTCAAACGATGCTGTGTGCTCCACTGTGTTTTTAAACTCTATACACCTTCACTAGGGTCATTTAGCCCTGGAATTGCCCGTCTCTACTGTACTAAATGTTAAAAAGTAGCGCTTAACTTGAAAACTACACCTTCATGACATCACGAGGTGGATGTCATGAAGTCTTTTGAGGTTTGGAGACGCAGACAGACGAATAATAAAGGATTACTCAAACGTGTGTGAAACAAAACACACCTCCAGGTCTGTTTCTGCAGAGGTAACAGTGCGGCAACATGGCTTAAAGCTCCCAAGAGTTAATTTTGCGGAACACGGGACCTTTAAAACCTGACTGGACAAAATCAGCGAGCCATGAAGAAGTCCCACGGCAGACGGGAGTCCAGCAGCACAGTGATGTAAATGAGCGCGATAAGCCTAATCAGGGAGTATCCAGACGACAGCACAGTAACACAACTCAACAGCAGCCTTATCGCAGCATCAGCCCCGGGCCCGGGCCAAATGAAAATCGACCCCTGACTCCAGTCCAGGCCTTTATGTGGTCCGCCGTGAGCGCCTTCACCTTCAGGAACACGGCAGGGCGGGGTTATTGTGGTACACACTTTACAAAGTACTGGTGTAATTAAAATGATGCCGAGAGCGAGAAAGTGGAGCAGAGTTTCAGGAGTTGAGGATGCACTGATCCAGCTTTTTCAGTTTCACTACTGATTTTGATACTATGGCCTAAAGTAACTGCAGAGATACAAGTGCAGAGACTGAGAACAGCATTTCCTTTAACCCCCGAAGACCTTTTTTTCTTAATTTTGCTTTTAAAACTGCCCCTTTTACCCCCTAATGAAGTGTTCTACCTCCTTTTGTTCAGTCCAACCTGTTATTTCACAATCTGCTGCTGTAGTTGTGTCATGAGGCTGTGATAAAAGTTACAGGACCAAAAATAGAGATAAAAAAAAAAACACAGAAAATAAAATTCACACTCTTTTATACAAAACCCACACAAAAAAAGTGCAGTAGCTCCCTTACTTTTCTGTTGCCAGTCATGGAAACAGCTCCTGTCAGGTCCAGGTCAGAGCCACAGCACTTCTGCATTTCCAGGTGTTTATTACATTTGTGTTTGCTCATTTTGGGTGAAATAAAACTTTCAAATAAAAATAGAAAGGGATGTGCAATTACACACACCGAGATGTGTAATTTTCCATGTGTGTGAGAATTAACTCCACTTAGAGCGACTTTTTCCCTCGTTATAAACACACACAGTCAGAGGAGTCGACCATCTTGACTCACTTCACTCTTTGGCAAAGTTCTGGCCAATCAAAATGGACGGAGCGCATGAGTTTGGCAGAAAACAACCGCTATGTCTGCGCTTTCAGAGGGAAAAAAGTAAGTTTCTATCTTTTACGGTTAGAAAGTTCTGCGCGGTTATAGAACATATTCCCATCGTATACGTATACGACCGTAGGTCTTCGAGCGTTAAACAAAAAATAACACAAGACAAAACTGGTCCAAATGTGTGATAGAGCTGTTATTTATCTCAAGTAACAACAGAAAAATGTGTATTCAACATTCAGACATTTACAGATGGTAGGTGTCCAGTCTCTGGGCCTGGGAACGCCTTGGGGTTCAACCGGAGGAGCTGGAGGAAGTGTCAGGGGTGAAGGAAGACTGATGTCCCCGTGACCCGGCCCTGGATAAGCTGAAGAAAATGGACGGAATACAAACCTTCAAATAACCAGTAAATTGTCTTTTAACATCAATTTCTATGTCTTAACTAAATATCTGCTGATCCGGCAAACTTTTCTGGAATATTTTGAACACATGACAGCCGTCTACAGAGAATTCATTGATTATTATTATGAAAAACTGTTTTATTGGATTGGATCAATTAGGCTGATCACCTCTACACTTTACCCCAGGTCCCTGTTAAAAATAAAAACTAAAATAATAAACAAAACTCAACAAGTCCCTATCACCAACATCTTTTTTTTAACAATAAGGACTGTTGCATGTGATCACGTGGTTTAAGGTGGTCAAAAGTATTGAAAATCAGATCCCAATCAATACTAAAACGGGTGAAAATTATGTGACCTTTGAGTGTGAAATGGACGGTTTGTTTTCCCCATACAAATACACGGAGACTGTGTAAAATTTGAGATGCTACAGGCTTTTTACACCATATGTTGCAGCAGCTGTGGCAGAAGACCTTCCAGAGGAAACACTCCGAGACCTTCCAGAGGAAATAACTCGTGGGATGGACCATTTCATCACTAACAAACACCAGAGCAAAGGGAGGAGTGAGAGTTAAGACCTTTCCTGTGGTGTTCACCTGGCGCCCCCTGGAGGCTGCTGTGGTGCTGCAGGACACAGAGGAGGAATCTGCTGACCCTCCCTGACCAGTCCTCCTGTCCATCTTCACTGAGACCTTTGACGGAGACTCAAAGGACACTGAGAAGCGCCGTGGAAACGTTGCTGCTGGAAAACTTGAATTTCCCTTGGGATCTTTGTCTCCTTTCCTGAACAGTTTCATCTTGAGTTTTACCAGAACTAGTGTATAATAAGTAGATAATAAACAAAGACTATTATTTTGGGTTGAAAGTTAAAATATTGTCTAAAAGAGTTTGTAAAATTATTATTTGGGTATTTGGGGTATTCAGAAAACAGCTGGTACATGGTAGTACTTTATTATGTACCTTTGGTGTGTGTGCACAGGCATTTTCCCCCTTTTCTAATTAGACATAAATTATTGCATGACAAACAGGGCAAAAACATAAAGCAGTTTGTAGACTGTAAAGGTTGACAGGTTGATGTAACAGAATACATCAGGGGTGTCAAACTCATTTTGGTCCGGGGGCCGTATGCAGCCTACTTTGATCCCAAAAGGGCCGGATCAGAAAACTCAGTTCTCTCTTCAAGTTATTGTATTTTTCTCCGTGTCTCGTAGTGGTGTTTAAGATTATATTCCTCGAGCAACGCCACTTGTTCCAAACACACTGAGCACAGATTTCCCATTCACCTCTGTCAACAAATAAGAATTAGACTATTTTTCTTGGGAAATCCTGAACTCAGCATCTGCTTTTCTCATTTTTTGACATTTTGCTGATGAGGGTCACGGTCGACAGTCAAAACGATCGTCCTTTAAGAGCGTTTGGAAAGAGGAAAGTCTTCATTTGTGCTGCTCTGGTGGGAGTCGCAACGTACAGAAACGCCGGAGACGCTGCTATGCTAAACGGTGCAGAAAATTAACAGAAAAATCTGAAAATTTTAAGTATTTTAATAGAAAAATCAGCCGAGGGCCAGATTAAAGGTCTTGGAGGGCCGGATCTGGCCCCTGGGCCACATGTTTGACACATGTGGAATACATGATCAAATACATTCTACTTCAGGTATTCAGTATTCTGTAACTAAATACAGTATCAAGAAGCGATATTAGTACTAGTATGTATCTGTTATCCTACAGTGGTGTTGCTGTGTCCTACAAACTCCATCTGTCTTGAATGGATTGTGTGTATGTTTTATAGTATTCTGGCCCCATAACACTACAGTGTACCTACAAATAACTACATAGCATCAACTCTCCAGGCAGTACATTCCTGACCATTGAGAAGATGGTTTGATCCAACAAGGTCCTTTCAAAGTCACCGAGTTATTTCCAGTGACAAATGTAAGAGAAAGTGGAGCAGCATATTTACATAGTGCCCCTCTGGTCATGGGAGACGTGTGCAGGAGGAGAGGGCAGCAGATTCATTTGGACACAGCCTGGGGGGAGCGTATCGACTCCCCTTCTGTCCGTACATCCCGCTGCTGACTTGGCTCTTTTCCAGTGGAGTATGTGGCGTTGCTTTTAGCCCCACTAATGTCTCTACCTATGTAGGTTAAAGACCCCCTCGCGGTTCACAAACACGCCGTGCCAGGGGAGAGCGGTGAAGGTGAACATGCTGTTTCACATCACACACACACACACTCACGCCGTTTAGGAGGAGGAGGCGGAGGTAAACAGGAGCGGGACCACAATGTCAGTGCGATTGATTAATACAGGGTGTCACTGTGGGTAAAAATGGAATTATGAAAAAGGGTAGAAAAAAACCAAGGATGGAGGAGGAAAAAGAGAGAGTTGAAGTCACAGCCTAAACATACAGGGGGAGGTGTCAGTGCTGTAGATCATTTAGATCCAACTACAGTGGAGCTCCCAAAGAGCAATAACAGTATAAATATTTTCACTGTACATTTCCTTTGCAAAATTGAAATAAAACATGTATTTATTGTTTTACTACATACACAGTCAAGGCTGTGACATATTGCAACGTATGAAACGCTGTGCTCAGCACTGCACATTTCTGCAGTATTCTGCAGGTTCTAAACTACGATTAACCTACTGGAGCCATAAATCTTGAGAGTGGCTCATTTCAGAATGGGCTCATGTTCATCCTGAGCAGAGCTGCAGATCCTACAGCAGCTCTGCTCACTGAGGACTCCACATGATGCTGCGCTCACTGTAAACACACATATACAATCTATGTCCTTGGAAGATGGAGTCTCCAGTTAATCTTCTCCTCTGTCTCTGTGCTTAGAAATGTGCAGAGCCTTTAATTCTGTAAATGAGCCGGAGAATCGATGCAGAGACTACAGGGCCTTACTCAGTCTAATGATGTACATTTATCAGCCATCATGGCCTTGGACCTGATCCTCCACTGCACACGAGCGCTCTACTATATATACTATATAATATATACTATATACTGAATACTCCACTGCACACGAGCGCTCTACTATATATACTATATAATATATATACTGAATACTGACTCCTCCACTGCACACGAGCGCTCTACTATATATACTATATACTCTATACTATATACTATATACTCCACTGCACACGAGCGCTCTACTATATATACTATATAATATATACTATATACTGAATCCTCCACTGCACACGAGCGCTCTACTATATATACTATGTACTACATACTGTATACTATATACTGAATACTCCACTGCACACAAGCGCTCTACACTATATACTATATGATATATATGTATATATATATATACACACTATATACTGTATACTCCACTGCACACACTCACTCTATATATACTATATACAATATACTATAGACTTGGCCTTTCTGTGTGGAGTTTGCATGTTCTCCCTGTGTCTGGATGGGTTTCCTCCGGGCTCCGGTTTCCCCCATCAACTCAAAACCTGCACTGTAGGTGTGAAAGTTGTGTGAGTGATGGTGGTGGTGGTCGGAGGGACCGTTGGCGCCGGTTGGCTTGGCAGCCGCACCTCCGTCAGTCTGCCCCAGGGCAACTGTGGCTACAGCAGTAGCACCACCACCGGGTCTGGAGTGAATGAAGAATACTCTGTGAAATGTTGTGTAAAGCGCTTTGGGGACATGTGTCTGTGTAAAGCGCTATATAAATAAACCTTACTTTATACTATATACCATATACTCCGCTGCACTCACTCTACTATATACTATAGATTCTATACTATACACTCCTGTAGACTCACTCTATATACTGTATATACTCCATTGCGCTCTGGGAGAGAGCTCTCATGTTCTGAGTGTATGAAGAGGAGCCCGAAGCAGAGACAGAGGCACAGGTAGATGTTAAACCTGGTTTATTGCAGTGAATGCAGGATGTGGTGCTGGTTGAAGACATAGACCGGAAGGAAGACACTGGGGGAAGACTCAGGACAGACTGGATGACATGGACATAGACAAGCAATGACACAGGGTAGACGAGGAGTTGACGAGGAATGAAGTGACAAACCAGAGTTCACAGGGAGAGGGCTGCAGTGGAGCTGAGTGGTGATGAGCTGCAGGTGAAGCTCAGCCACTTCCCCAGAGGTGCAGACACAGACGAGATGGGGACACATAAACACCAAACCCTAACAAGGGCAGGACTCACCACTTTACTCTAAGAACCTAAGAAGCTGTGGCTACCACAGTAACTTCCACCACCGGGTCTGGAGTGAATGAAAAATGCTCTGTTAATCCTGCTGTGTTAAGCCTCTTTTGGGACATGTGTGAACAGCGCTGTATAAAAGTTGCTTCCCTCACCTCTGGTAGATGTGGTACATATCTGATACATGTGATTTTCATTCTTATTTTTCTTCTAGTCGCTTTTATCTGCGATTGTGTTATTTTCAGTCCATTACTTGTATGTTTCTGAGGCCTTCTTGTCTACATTAGGTTATACAGGGTTTGGTTCTTCGTCTGCAGGTGGAGGATCTGTGATAGACGTTTCTCACTTGTCTGTGGTATTGTGCATATTTTCCAAACCTTTGCATGTTTAGTCTCCTGTCCAGTTACTTAGTTTGTGTGAATGCTACACAGAGCCATAGTAAGTCCTCTGCCTCTCATCACCATGTGCCCTCATGGACAACCAGCTCCTCAGCATTTGGCCATTTCAAAGTAAAATCATTCAACCAATATTTCACAAATAAACTCCTTAACCTTTATTTGTGTCTGCCTCTGTTTAGCCCTATCCACATGTGGACCTTAAAGAGGCTGTCTACATATATCTGTCCGTTCTGAGCATGCTAGTTGTTTTTAGCTGCACTGTGACTGCAAAACTACTGAACGTTGTGAAAAACACTTGAATGACGGCGAATAATTAGAATAAGGATGTGGAAAAAGTGAAGAACAACCACAGCAAACTGTTCAGAATTAACTAGTTTGTTCTGTTTTTCTGCTGGAAGATCCATCTAACGCTTTTCTCCATGAAGATATTATTGCATTATTTACATTAAACCTTTCTGTCTTCATGGAGACCAAACCAGACCAAGTTACAGGTCAGCTCTGTGGAGAGGCGACCCCTGCTCACAGTCAGAACGCCTGTTTTTCTAGGGATTTTTGAGCTATAAAATCACCTGTAATTGAATAAATGCAAAGTAGAGCTGTTTAATGTCACACTGTGGAACATTCCAGACAAAGCAATAACATATAATAACTGTCACACTTACAGTCTGGTTGTTTTAACTTTCAATTAAACTTACAAAGACTCGATTATCACATTGCCGTAGAGGTCACTGCTGCTGCCGCTGGTATTACAGGAAAACACAGTGAGTTTGGATTTTAAAATATTCCCGGATGGAGTGTTGGGCACCTTTATATGCTCCCCATTCATCAGCTAAAATGTCTCCAAGAAAGAGAGACAGACGGAGACACAATGTCCCAGGGATTATGTTGCAGTTAAAGGACAAAAAGACAGATAGTGTTTTATTGCGTGTTGATCCTGACATGAGTACAGATCCTCCTCATTTCATTAAAAGCCGAGGTTAATGTGCCCTCTGTGTAGGACAGAGTACGTCTGATACTCGCCCTGACGTTTGAGGGGAGCGCAGACACAGGCACGCCCATTTCTCTTTCTTCACTTTCTTCTCCTCGATTCCTCTCCTCGATTCTGCAGGAAGAGTGAGGAAGTCCCGCCCACAGAGGAGACAAACCAGGAGGGATATAAACTTCTCGCTGGCCACTTTTCCATGTTTCTGATTTGAATAGTTCTGAATTAAAATATTCTCCTTCAAGTTTACATGGAAATAATAATTCTGAATAATCTTTATCAGCGTCTGGGGGCGGGGAAGGGTTCTGATTGGACAGCGACACAAACGTATTTACGTCTTTGGGAAGAAAACCCACACTTCAGCTGCTCCCGGCTTTTCTGTCATCTCCGTTTGTCGTTTCGCCGCCGACACAAACACGATCCGAACTTTTTCCGCTGTGGTTCCGATGATAATGAAGCAGCAGCTGGAGAATTCTGTCCTCAGGCTTTACGTCTGTGAGCTGAGGAGGAGAAGGGACGAGTGTGGGAGAAGCTGATTCTGAGGCTGCCACACCTCAGCCCACTCCCACATCCCGCTCACAAATCCAAAGAATATGAACAATGAAAGACAAGAAAATGAAAGACAAATTTAAAAAATGAAATTAAAAATGGAAAAAATGAAAAAAGAAATGAAAAAAATTAGAAAAAGAAAGAAAAAACAAAAGACATGAAAAAATGAAAAAATTCGAATAGAATGAAAAAATGCAAAAAAATTAAAAACAAATGGAAAAAATGGAATTAAAAAATGGAAAAAATTTAAAAAGAAAAAAATGAAAAAAATGAAGTGACAAAATAAAAGAAAAATGAGAGACAAATGAAAAGAAAAAAATTGAAAAATGAAATAAAAAATGAAAAAAAAAAACCTAAAGGAAAAAATGAAATGACAAAATGAAAGGCATATGCAAAAAAAGAAAATTTAATTTTAAAACATGAAAAAAATCCAAAGAGCAGTGGAGGAAAGTGTGACTGGGGGGAGCTGGATCGTCCGGATCGCGTCAGAAGAAGAAACGTTTCCATGATCCAGGAAGAAATTCATTCAGCTTTAAAGTCAGAATAAACCCACTGACTTTGGATTCTGAGTAATTATTTTCATTGGGAATTAAGTGTTTCCATGGTCCTTTTAAAGCGGAATTCAGAATTAAATCATTTTTATTTGGAATTAAAGCTCATGTAAACGTGGCAACTGAGACCGATAAAGTTTGATTCTTGAATCCGTCGTCTGCCTCCTGAAGCCTCCCTCAGCTTTACTCCTTCATTCTGCGCTTTTCTTCAGGACAACACTTAATACGACACATTTGACTGACAGCTGAAAAACGGAGGATCGAGGAGAGGAAGCGAGGAAAAGGAAGCGAGGAGAGAGAAACGAAACGTGGCCCCGGAGTCTCCTTCAGTCTGGGGAGGCAGTGAGCGATGTGCCTGTCCAGAGGGAATTCTGGGGGATGAAGTATTTGAAAGGCCCACTGTGCCCGACGGGGACGGGGCCGGGCACCGCCGCCAACGTGTCCGAGCCGAGGAAAAGGGCAGAATGTTCTGAAGCCTAGAAAAACACACGTGTAAATAATGCGCTTGGGAATACAGGGACTATAGGCAGTGGTGGAACGTAACAAAGTAAAAGTATTAAGTACTTTTAGGTATCTGTACTTTTCACTCCACTACATGTTTGAACTGAACTGAAAAGTAAAAGTATTTGTGTCATAGTGTGAGACCTGCTGGAAAGGTTGAGCATTTATTTTGCAGACTGAGTAAACACAAATATACAAATAAAAACAGGAAATGAAAAAAAGTTGGTTAAATTGTTACTGTTTAAGAAAATTCAGCACAAATCTTTACCAAAACCACGACATTTTGAAGCCTTATAAGAGCTCAAAATCTGCTCACAACACATTTACTTTTTACACTTTAAGCACATTTTTAAAGGGACAGTTCAGAATTTTGGACCTAGGGCCTGATTTCCTCATGTGCCGGAGTGTTGGAGACGTGTGGAGACACATTTTAAAATCTTCCCTCCAGTCCTTGTATTTGCAGAGGTGCTGGTGCTGGGCTAGTGCAGGTCAATGGCCATAGTCGTCCTGCCACTAAAAACAGTCTGACCCACTCCACAGACCCGAGGAAACTATTAGAACTCCAGACTGTCCCTGTGAACGTCTGTGTCCACAGAATCATGTTTGAAAACTTGCATCGCATAAATGAACATGTTGAGGGACTATTTTCTCGTATATCAGTCCGCCGCTGCCGAGCTTCTATCAGGAAGTACAACTCACCGCTGCTGCTCAGACAGAAATCCTTCAAATGCAGCGGTTGGTTTGACTTCTAAAATTATTCTACGGACACAGACTTTTTTTTATTTGTATTTTTTTATTTATTAAAGGGACCGTGCATATTAAAAGACAAGATAAAGTAAGAAACAAACATGGACTTGTAAATATGCAGGATTGTAGCCATCCTCCTGCTGGACCAAGGCCACATCACCCGCCCACTTCATAAAACATGACAAAAACCTACAACAGCCCACCTCACACATGTCCCTCACTATAAAACACACTCACACCATGTTTTTAAATGTGCAGGTCAGACATAACTTACATACTTTACACATGCACAACACTAACATCTATTTACACTCTGGAGGTGCCTTAATAGAAGAGCATAAAAGAAGAAATGGCAAAAGTGAGAGTTTGGTTTAATGAAAATAAGTTCTTTTTAAATTGAGAAAAAAACACAGTATATAAATTTTGGTAACCGAAAAAACAACGAGAATGTGACGATAACAATTGATGGCGTTAGTATTGAGACAGTGAGTGAGATACAATTCTTGGGAATAATTTTAGAAGAAAAAATAAATTGGAAGTCTCATGTAGACGACATAAAAAGAAATATCTGCTAAAATATTGGTATATTATATAAAGTAAAAGATTAGTTTGATTGTAGTTCACTTCACATGTTATTTTGCTCATTAATTCTCCCATATTTTAGCCACTGCTCAGAAGTCTGGGACAATGTTCATCAAAGTGCCATAAAACCTGCAAAAAAGAGCAACACGAATCATCAACAAAGAGGGTTTCAGAGCAAACCGCCCCTCGGTTTGTTAAGTCAAATCAACTAAAGTTTAAAGACTTAGTTGATCTTAAGATTTTATTAAGTGAAGTTAGTTTTGTGGAGAGCCAAACAGACTGTGACCTGAAGCTCTACAAAATCGTTTTACGTTTGTCTCGTAGGACTGTGACCATAAGAAGACCATATTTTTTCAGACCTGTATTTTCAAGGACGACTGTTATGACCCAGCTCTGCTAGGGACCGTAACAAAATAACCAAGACGTAAAATGGAATAAATAAGGTAATTTAATTAAAAGGAATGTACAAGGTAAATTAAAGAAAACAGGCTAAAATATGTACATAAAAGAACCTAAACTAAGAAACACAAGGACGGGACTGAAATACGAGTTTTGTGCCAAAACGGGTCACGTAGGTCTGTACAAAAACACAAGTGACGGACTAAGGGACACATAACAAAATCACAAAAGTCCCTAAACAAAAGTCACATAAACCTACAAACAGAATCAAGTGACAACTAAAAAGACACAAAACAGAACTAAACTAAACTAGTGACTAACACACTAAAGAGACACAAACAGAAACTGGCCACAAAGGTCAGCCGCCCCCGAACAGGTGAGCAGAATCTTCTTAAATAGGGGGAGGAGTCTGGAGGTGAGGTGGGAGTGGCCGAGGGTTGAAGTTCCCACCAATCAGGGACCAGGGCTCAACCAGCAGGAATCCAAATGACAAAACAATTAAAGCACACAACACAAATCAAAGAACTGGAGGCCTGGGGCCGGAACAACGACATTAAAACAGAAATGTGTCTCTGTGTACGGAGTCAAGATATGGAACTCGTCACATTATGATTTTAAAAGTTGCACGAATGTTTCGAGATTTAAGAAAATGTATAAGGATAAAATAATGATGGACGACGTAACTGAAGTGAATGAAATGTAAAGCACAAGAAAGATAATGTGATATATTTACAGATGGCTCACTGGTTTATGGAGTGGGGGTTAATTATTAAAGAAGTGTTTAAGTTTTTGATCTGTGAGAGGAACAGGGTTTATAAGATTTATCTTCTTCCTGTTCCTTTTGTTCATGCAGCAAAGACGAGGCGAGTAATGGCTGGAATATGGACTGGTTGTTGGGTGTTTTTTGTTCTTGTTGTTCTCTTTGGGTTTATGCCTGTGTAATAATAAGACGAGGACTGGATGGAAGATTTCAAAAAAGTGTCTCCACTCGTCTCCAACACTCTGGCTCACGAGGAAATGAGGCCCTGTGTCCAAAATTCCCAATTTTAATACTTTTTTCATGTTATATTTTTACTTTTACGTGACCATTTCTTTGCGCTAATATCTGCACTTTTAGTAACAAAGCTGAGTACTTCTTCCACTACTGACCACATATCGCAAGTGTCATTTAAAAACACCACGGGACGAGACGAGAGGCGACAGCGCAGGTGACGACAACCCCTCCCGTCCTTTACCGTGACTTCGAACGACTGACTTATCACCAAAAAATCTTCGTATAAGAAAAAAACAAACTCATATTTCCCCATCGGTGGCACATGACAGTCACTGTGCAGCCGGGGTGATGCTTTCCGATGACGGCTCCTCCCCTCCCGGTCTCTTCCCGTTGCCATGGGAGACGTTTATGTAAGCCGTGCCTAATCCTGTTAACTGTTCCTGCAGATTCAGAGGCTGCCGCACTGGAAGAAACGCACGTCGGAAGTCTTTTTTTTTCTTCTTTTTTTCCTCCACAGAAGAAGTGCTGATTTGGGCTTTTCCTAAAACACAACGATAAATGAAAAAGCAGACGCGAGGTGGAGTAAATTTATGAGCAGGGGAAGAAATGAGATCTGAAATGCTGGAGGATACTGTTTTAAATTAAAAAAATATTCAAATAAATAACTGCAAATTATCCATTAAAGGGTCTATATAAGGCTATTTCCTGATCTATGTTCTAATGTCGTTTCCTCATCACAAATGGACCTGGAGTTGTGTTTCGTTTCATTCACATGTTTAACACAAAAAACTCTGCATATTTAGGTTCTTCTCTCAAACAGAAAACGCTCTGCTCCACCTTGTGATGTCATACGGTGATACAGGAAGTGCTCCACTGTTTTTTTTTAAAACTTCATACACCTTCATTAGAATCGTAGAGGATTTCTGATCTGGAATTGACGACCTTTACTAAACAAAAGCTAAAAGGAAGCTGTGAATTTGAAAACTACTGCTTCATGACATCACAAGGTGAAACAGGGCATATGGAGCTTTAGAGATGTGAACAAACTACTGTGATAATAAAGGATTCGGCCGGGGCTACACTAGCGATTTTTGGCCTGTTTTGAGCCCTTGTGCGATTGTTTTTGGCTCGAGTTTTGGCTTAATCGTGCGTCGTGCTTCGTGTCGTAAACATGAGGTAATGAGAACGGATTCATACCTCACGACCAGCTCCCGATCGGTAATCACAGGTCACAGGAATATCAAACCGGGAGCTGTGAACCCTGAGATTTGGTCGTACAGTTTGAGCTTGAGTGAAACCATTGAAAATATCACCCAGTTTACACCCGGCTTTTTATTTAACCTTTATTTAACCAGGTAAAAAACCCATTGAGATCAAGACCTCGTTGACAAGGGTGACCTGGCCGAGAGGTCAGCAGCACGCGTCAAGAGTGAAATAACAGTAAAATATCAATAAAGTGCAATAGTTGTAAACAGTAAATTACATTAAGTGCAAATGATATCAGAAAGGTGCAAACGGCTGTAAACACAAGCGATAAAGTGCATTAGTTAGAATTACAAGGTGCCCTCAATCACAGTAGAACACAAGTCCAGGTCTGTTTTTGAGGAGGTAAAATCATTCTAACATGACTTGAAGGTCACAAGAGTCAATTTTGTGTCATATGGGAAGTTTAAATCACACAAAAATACATTTAAAAAGGGAAAGTCGAAGAATGAACATATCATAGAGCAGGGGTGTCAAACTCACTTTGGTCCGGGGCCGTATGCAACCTACTTTGATCCCAAAAGGGCCGGATCAGAAAACTCAGTTCTCTCTTCAAGTTATTGTATTTTTCTCCGTGTCTCGTAGTGGTGTTTACGATTATATTCCTCGAGCAACGCCACTTGTTCCAAACACACTGAGCACAGATTTCCCATTCACCTCTGTCAACAAATAAGAATTAGACTATTTTTCTTGGGAAATCCTGAACTCAGCATCTGCTTTTCTCATTTTTTGACATTTTGCTGATGAGGGTCACGGTCGACAGTCAAAACGATCGTCCTTTAAGAGCGTTTGGAAAGAGGAAAGTCTTCATTTGTGCTGCTCTGGTGGGAGTCGCAACGTACAGAAACGCCGGAGACGCTGCTATGCTAAACGGTGCAGAAAATTAACAGAAAAATCAAAAAATTGTAAGTATTTTAAGAGAAAAATCAGTCGAGGGCCAGATTAAGGGTCTTAGAGGGCCGGATCTGGCCCCCGGGCCGCATGTTTGACACATGTGTCATAGAGCGTCATAGTTTCATCGAATTCATTTAAATTAAAGGTGCAGTGTGTAACTTTTCTGGTAGAGGGTCAGTTAAATGTTTTTGGGTTTTTTTCTGTGGAGATTGCTTATTATTGCTTGTCTGGAATGCTTCACAGTGTGGCATTAAACCTTTCTATCTATATGTTGAGATCAATAATGTCTCTCTCGTCTTAATTTTATGATAATTATTCATGTTTTTGGTTTGTTTGTGTTGTGATTTTAATGCATTTCTTATTCTGGAAAGCACTTTGAATTACTTTGTGTATGAATTGTGCTGTACTTGCCTTGCTTATCTTCATGGAGACCAAACCAGGCCAAGTTACAGGTCAGATCCGTGGAGAGGTGACCCCGCTCACAGTCAGAATACCTGTTTTTCGAGGTATTTTGGAGTTACGAAACCACGTGTAATTGAATAAATGTAAGGTAGAGCTGTTTAATGTCATACTGTGGAACATTCCAGGCAGAGCAATGATGTATCCATAGAAACAAGCAGGTGACGTACCCGCAACCAAAAAGCAAGTTACACAATCCACCTTTAACTTGCTGTTTACCGAGCATTAGAAAGATGAAGTAGGCGTCGACAGCAGCGCGGCAAAGACTCGTATGTTTGTATATTCCACTTCTTTCCCACATTGCCTTCCTTCATCGAGTCCATCCATTCTCCACGGTGCACGGGACCCGATCCAGCGCCGTCTCGCCGTGAAAAACAGCGACCGCAATCGAAATGGACGAGACGGAAACCGACACGACGCCGGTGACCTTCTGCGGCAGCCCCGTCTCATTTCCTATCGCAGTGCTGAATGCTGTCACCAAAAATGGATTGCGTTCGGGGCAATCAAAAGCATCATGGACCATAAACCCCAGCACGGAGTCTTATCTGCGACCTCCACCCCCACGGGATAAAAATGACACCCGTTAAAGCTCCTGTATGACGCTAAATTGTCTCTTGTGAGCGTTAAGTCGTGTTCGAATGGCGTTTCCTCTTCAAAAACAGACCTGGAGTTGTGTTATGTTTCATTCACACATGTTTGAGTAACTATTCTCATTACTACATCCCCAAAGCTCAATGCTCTGCTCCACCTTGTGAAGTCATGAAGTTAGAGTTTTCAAGTTAACAGCTCCTTTTAGCATTTGTTTAGAAGAGATTGGCAGTTCTAGGGCTGAAATTATCCAAATGATTCTAATTCTGTGTGCGGAGTTTAAAAAAACACAGTGAAGTCTCAATGAACAGAAGAAATAATTGTTGGACTAGTCTACGAATAGAAAAAAATAATCGCTGGCGACTGGGGCTGGAGGCCTTTAATCAATTAATCGGTCCACAGAGTCTTAGTCGACCAAATTTGCATCTCGACTATTGATTTTATTTAGATAGATTTTAAGGTTTTAAATGGGACAAAAACAAAAAAGAGAAGTGAGCGGGTTAGCTGATGGTATTATTGTTGGTATTCCAAGTACTTTTTCCACATAAATAGTTGTTTTGCATGAACTCCCCCTACAGGTGTAGTCTCGTAACTGTAGTTTGGTTCATAGAGATACCTTACAGATTTGAGAGCTTTTTCCATGCCCTCTTTTTAGTCCACAAATCAGTTTTTGGTCTTTGTCTTTGGCTCCATCGACTCTGGCTCCAACTGGCTTTAAGTTGAGAAATTGCATTGTTCCCGTCTCTCTGTAACTGCTGCTGTGAGCCTCATCATTTTGGTCTTAAAATGCTCATAATAACCCATTCTACATGTTCCTGGGGTTTTGATTTAACTAGTTTGTTCATAAATAAATCCCTACTCCTAATATCAAATGGGTCAAAATTTGCTGCTAGCCTCGTGAGCTTCATTTGACTGGAGCCCTGGATGCCACTGGGACTAAATCCAATCATGTGCTATTATAGAATTTGTAAATACTAAAAAATCAAACAGCTCGTGACCAGTTAAAATATAGGACACTAGATTGGCTGAACATGGACACGGTGCTGGACCCCGGGGCCCCGTGGCGATGTGCAGAGGCGGAGTCTTCTGTTCCTCTGTGCGCTGTGATCAGCACATGTACTGGACTGATGATGACTCGCTGAGTAGAACAAAACTGTGTTTAATGGGCTGGAGGCTCAGCTGCTGCAGGCTGCACCATTACACAGGGAGGAGGGGGTCCGGTACGATTATACAGGGAGGAGAGGGGCCGGTACGATTATACAGGGAGGAGAGGGGCCGGTACGATTACACAGGGAGGAGAGGGGCCGGTACGATTACACAGGGAGGAGAGGGGCCGGTACGATTATACAGGGAGGAGAGGGGCCGGTACGATTATACAGGGAGGAGAGGGGCCGGTACGATTACACAGGGAGGAGAGGGGCCGGTACGATTACACAGAGAGGAGAGGGGCCGGTACGATTATACAGGGAGGAGAGGGGCCGGTACGATTATACAGGGAGGAGAGGGGCCGGTACGATTATACAGGGAGGAGAGGGGCCGGTACGATTACACAGGGAGGAGAGGGGCCGGTACGATTATACAGGGAGGAGAGGGGCCGGTACGATTATACAGGGAGGAGAGGGGCCGGTACGATTACACAGGGAGGAGAGGGGCCGGTACGATTACACAGGGAGGAGAGGGGCCGGTACGATTATACAGGGAGGAGAGGGGCCGGTACGATTATACAGGGAGGAGAGGGGCCGGTACGATTACACAGGGAGGAGAGGGGCCGGTACGATTACACAGGGAGGAGAGGGGCCGGTACGATTATACAGGGAGGAGAGGGGCCGGTACGATTATACAGGGAGGAGAGGGGCCGGTACGATTACACAGGGAGGAGAGGGGCCGGTACGATTATACAGAGAGGAGAGGGGCCGGTACGATTACACAGAGAGGAGAGGGGCCGGTACGATTACACAGAGAGGAGAGGGGCCGGTACGATTATACAGGGAGGAGAGGGGCCGGTACGATTACACAGAGAGGAGAGGGGCCGGTACGATTATACAGAGAGGAGAGGGGCCGGTACGATTACACAGAGAGGAGAGGGGCCGGTACGATTACACAGAGAGGAGAGGGGCCGGTACGATTATACAGGGAGGAGAGGGGCCGGTACGATTATACAGGGAGGAGAGGGGCCGGTACGATTACACAGGGAGGAGAGGGGCCGGTACGATTATACAGGGAGGAGAGGGGCCGGTACGATTATACAGGGAGGAGAGGGGCCGGTACGATTACACAGGGAGGAGAGGGGCCGGTACGATTACACAGGGAGGAGAGGGGCCGGTACGATTATACAGGGAGGAGGGGAGAACGGCTGGAAAACAATTCTAGACATTACAGTACAAACATGAAGTGTCTGTGATCCTTTCAAAATAAAATGTATTGAGGAAGTGCCCAAATACACTGTGAGGCACTACAGCTCGATGCTTCATTGAGCCAGGGAAATCTAACTTTTCCGACAGCGCCATGGTCTTGGAATCATTACAGAAAGATCTTAAATTGGAATCTCTGGTCTGCCTCCAGCCTCTGGAGCTCCCTGAACACATCAGAGCCTCACTGCCCATGTTCAAAAAAGCCCTGAAAACTCACCTGCTCAAAACTGCCTTTAAATAACTGCACCTCCTGCTTATCTGTTTCTTTGTGTTTGTCTGTCCTGAGCTATGTGAAGCGTCTGTGAGTGTCATGAAAAGCACTATACAGGTGTTATGTATTGTTATTACTACTACTACTTGAGTTCAAGTTCAAGAAAACTATAAAAAAAATAGTGACCAAAAAAAGCAGTGACCCTTAAGAGATGCAAATGTTTTTGACTATAATATGATATGTGCGGTTCTCTACCTTTGACATAGGCTGAGGAGCTTGGAGGAGCTCAGAGTAGAGCCGCTGCTCATCCATGTCCAGCTGAGGTGGCTCTGGCATCTGTTCCGCATGCCTCCAGGACGCCTCCCTCAGGGCATGTCCCACCGGTAGGAGGCCCCGGGGAAGACCCAGGACACGCTGGAGGGACTGTGTCTCTGGGCCTGGGAACGCCCTGGGACTCCCCGGAGGAGCTGGAGGAAGTGTGTGTGGAAAGGGAAGTGTGGGCCTCCCTGCTCAGACTCCTGCCTCTGAGGCCCGGCCCTGGATAAAGTGGAAGAAAATAGATGGATGGAAATATTTACTTTTGTTTTGCATTGATTATATTGCTGCTGTCTTGGCTGAGGCTCTTTTGAAATTGATGTTCTGAATCTCATTGGAACCTCTTGGTTAAATAAAGGTAAAACAAATAAAAACAACTAATGATGCAATGAAACCAGTGCAGGCGTCAGGTGTTAGTTCAGAATGTTAATGAAGGGTTAGAAAAATCAAATGTACAAAAATATCCTTTAAACTCACTCACCTTATGCATTCCAGACATCCAAACTACTCACTGTGATGAATTTATGAGGGCTTTTCCATGACAGTCAAGCTAACAGCAACTAGCATGCTAACGCCACAATAAAATACTTTCTAACTTGATGCAGACAGCATACAGACTTCTTTTGACCTCAAGAGCTTCTACAATATATCTGTACTGGGAGAAGACACATTTTACTCAAATACATGAAAAGATGAGCAGACGGCCTTTAAATGCTCAATGTAATGATGTGTCAGTGTTAGAAAAAGTACAAGTAACAACAGTACATTTAGTTTGAAATGTTGCCTTTGTCTGGTATTGGTACATATTGGCAGGGACTCAAAACCAGAATACAGAATCAAAATATTACTGCTTTGAATGACTGGGTGGACACTGACTTTACCCTCACCCCTGCACTTTAATGTAAAGGTCTAAACCAGGGGTGTCAAACTCATTTTGGTCCGGGGGCCGTATGCAGCCTACTTTGATCCCAAAAGGGCCGGATCAGAAAACTCAGTTCCCTCTTCAAGTTATTGTATTTTTCTCCGTGTCTCGTAGTGGTGTTTAAGATTATATTCCTCGAGCAACGCCACTTGTTCCAAACACACTGAGCACAGATTTCCCATTCACCTCTGTCAACAAATAAGAATTAGACTATTTTTCTTGGGAAATCCTGAACTCAGCATCTGCTTTTCTCATTTTTTGACATTTTGCTGATGAGGGTCACGGTCGACAGTCAAAACGATCGTCCTTTAAGAGCGTTTGGAAAGAGGAAAGTCTTCATTTGTGCTGCTCTGGTGGGAGTCGCAACGTACAGAAACGCCGGAGACGCTGCTATGCTAAACGGTGCAGAAAATTAACAGAAAAATCAGAAAATTTTAAGTATTTTAATAGAAAAATCAGCCGAGGGCCAGATTAAAGGTCTTGGAGGGCCGGATCTGGCCCCCGGGCCGCATGTTTGACACATATGGTCTAAACAGTAGCCAGGCTTAGAAATAAAACAAAAAATGAATACTGAAGGTCCTTGTACTGTACAGTTGACTGTGTTACCTGCTGAGATCACATGGGACGCTTCAGTGCTTCCTGAAGGGTAAGACACGTCCCTGAGGCTCCGCGGGATCCTCGCTCTGTATTAACCTTAACGAACCCGTTCTACCTGAGAATATTCACCACTTTATCCACATTTATTCACACGCACTGTACAAACCATGTCAAACGGATGTTACAGATACGGCGTGACCAGCGCCACATTTGACATCAAAGACAAAATGGAAAGATAAATAGAATCTGACGCAGTTTATCAACCTGCCGCTGTAATGAGGACAGGCTTTTTACACCATATGTGGCAGCAAATGTGGCAGAAGAGGAAATGCTTTGAGGGAATGGACACCAGTGCCCTTTGGATTGTGATTTTTTTATGTATTGATTTTTTAATTAAAGACAACAGAATACAACATTCAACAAAACACAATAATAAACACAACAAGACACAAAAACATAAAACAACAAGACTCCCCACCGGAAACAGAGGGAGGAGCCAAAATACAGGACTGCTGGAAAAGTTCTTAAATTCAGGGGAGGAGGCCCCAGGGAAGACCCAGGACACACTGGAGGGACGATATCTCTTATCTCTATATCACCTCAGGGCCCACCTGGAGGAAATGTCTGGGGTGAGGGAAGTCTGGGAGTCCCTGCTTAGACTGAAGCCTCCGTGACCCTGCCCCAGATAAGAGGAAGAAAATGGATGGATGGACATAAAGCTTTTGTCACTTTAAACTTCCTCACAGTAGGAAGAGGAACAGGATTGGCCTAAAACACACTACTGCCCCTGCGGTGTTGTGGCGCCTCTAGTGGTGATGCTGGAGACTGCAGTGCAAGTTGTGTTTGTCACTGACGTCAGCTCTGCTCCTCAAATGCACGTTTTTAACCTGCCTGAAGAGGTTTGAGACTCCTCCATGTTTGAGTCATCTAGTGATCTCCTGGGCCCTGCTCAAACCCTCCTTACAGTTGGCAGTACGAGCCTGTACGAGAAAATAGCTCAGGCACACTGTCAACGGGAAGGGCACCTGATGTGTGGAATTACCTTAAGCAAACTGTCGAAGATCACTTACAAATAAATGCTGATCTGTTTTCTCATAACCTGAAGGACGCTGTGAGCTCCACAAAACCCCAAAACTCAGGCGCTGTAACGACGAGAGCAGCCGCGGCAGCTCACACGCCGACAGCAGATTCAGATGGCCACAGCTCTACACACCCCGGAGTCCAAGGGGATAATCCATACGGGTGGAAAATATCTGGCTGTGTCACCATAGCAACCAGCCAAACAAAATCAAACGGGCTGATTTTGGGGCTTTTATTGACCGGAAAAGGGCACTACCGGGCATGACAGCACAACACGTCCACTACAGGTAAGGTGCACGGTTACACGTGCACAGCAGAGGTTGGTAGAGTCGCCATAAATGCCCCTGAAGTAAGAGTGATGTTACTTTCAATAATATTCCTTAAAGGCAAAAGAAGTTAATTTGCGACTAAATAAACTTTTGTCCAATTCACAAACTGAACTTCTCCTTTTGTCATGGATTCTACCTGAACGACTGAGGGATTTTACACACAAATATTCCTTAAAGTAATGACTAGTAGTAAGAAGTAACTAAAAGTATCTGGGGAAATTACTACTTGAGTACTGAGTAAAAGTTTGGCTGTATATCCTCAGAGGTGCCGGCATAAGCACATGACTGGTACAAGGCAACTACAGTGAACAGAAAAGTGAGACAAATCCTCACACTCCCTCCCCGTCAGTAATTGACGTTTGGATCAGTGGATCTTCGTCAGGTCCTGGTTCTCTCTGTGCCCCATATAAACCCTCTGCCCACTGACCGGCCCGTTCAAAAATGAGAATGATGATGATAATGTTCCATTTTACATGCACACTCTCTCCATCCTCCTCACCCGAAAAAAAAAGTTTGCTCTTCAGCCAATTTAATCTGGTCAGAGGAATTTGTACAAAGGAAAAATACTTTTCCAAACAAAGGAAAAAGGAGCTTGAAAGGAGCTTGAGACAGATTTGAGGGCAAAACACAGGAGTGTGTCTGAAACAAAAAGGACAAATGGACTAAAGACGTTCCCAGGTGCTGTTTCAAATATTCTGCGCAGGGAACAGACACTGAAAAGATCTGGAAAAAGCACTGGTGCATTGTGGACACAAATCCATCACTACAAAACGTGTTCAGTCAATCACACTTTATTTATAGAGCGCTTTCCATAACAAAATGCAACACAAAGCTCTTTACAGTGATTAAAAAAGACCAAACCCACATTTCCCCTCCACCCCCCACAAAGCTAAACTAAACATATGAGTCTAGAGCAGCGGTGTCAATCATACGGCTCATCCGGCTCATCTACACACTTGATTCGGCCCTCAGCTGATTTGTAATAAAAATACACTCAGCAAATTGGAAAAAATAAATAATTTTTTAATAAATCGTAATTGAAAAAAAAATTCTAATAGATATAGATTTAAGTTTATGGTTATTGTCCCCGACACGTTTAAAAACAAACTGACGTACGTGCCGCCGCTCACCTCCGCTGCCTCTCACCAGAGTGGACCAACAGCTGTTTTTTAAGGCGGGCGGTTAACACGTCCTTTGGTCATTGTCCGTCACAGCCGAATCAGCGAAATGTCTCTGTCAAAAAAGAGAAAAGTGAACATCGAGAGTCAGATTTTTCAGGAGAAATGGATTAATTCCTATTTGTTCACAGAGATGAATGGTAAACCCGTGTGCTCGGTGTGCATGCAACAAGTGGCGGTGCTGAAGGAATATAATTTGAAACGCCACGATGAGACTAGGCATTGCGAAAAATACAGCAGCTTGTGTGGAGAACTGAGAAGACAGAAGATTAGGAGGAGCCGAGAGGTTAGTGATGCCGCTATTAAAGCAAGCTATCTGATTGCTAGCAAAATAGCATCATCTTTGAAACCGTACTGTGAAGGCGAGTTTGTCAAAAGTCGCATGCTGGAGGCTGCTGAAATTGTGTATCCTGAGAAACGACAAACTTTTGCCAACATCAGCCTGTCCAGGAATTGTGTGGCGGAAAGGATTTCTGAACTAGCGACAGATTTTGGACAATCAACTGAAACGTAAAGTGGAATCGTTTGTTGTCATTTTCTGTCGCCTTAGATGAGAGCACCTGTTACAGACGTCAGTCAGCTGGCCATATTCATCCGTGATGTTGAGAAGACTTTGACTATTATGGAGGAGTTTATGGAGTTGTTACCGATGTGGTACCGAAGAGGCATTGTGCTGCAAGTCGTTAAGAACAGATCACATTATGGATGTTGTTGGAACTGTTAATTTTATCAGAGCCTGGGGTCTGAATCGTCGCCAGTTTGACTGCTTTCTGAGTGACAACAACATCCCCCATGGATTGCCTTACCACACCGACGTAAGATGGTTAAGCCGAGGTGCGGTGTTAAAGCGTTTTTTTGAGCTACGTGAAGAAATTGGACAATTCATGATGAAGAAAGGCAAACCTGTGATGGAATTACAGAGTGAACAATGGCTACAGGATTTTGCATTTAGGGTTGATATGTCAGAGCACTTGAATAATTTGAACAATATGTTGCAAGAGCGCAAAAAAAATGATCACACAGTATTATGATAACATTTGTGCGTTCAAATTAAAGCTCATATTGTGGGAGACGCAGCTCGCAATAGTGACCCTGTTCATTCTCCCTGTCCTAAACATGTACTTGAGACCAACCTTACTGCTGACATTAGTACAAAGACGAAATTGCTTCAGTTTTTCGGACCCCATTCACGGTAAAAAGTTCAGATGTGCCTTCTGATTTGCAACGTGAAATAGTAGATTTACAGTGTGATGTAACATTAAAGGACAAATTTGCGTCTGTGGGATTGGCCACGTTTTATCAGTGTCTTCTGCCAGGGTTCCCTAAATGAACAGTGCTAGCTGCAAAAATTCTGTGCATGTTTGGGACTACTTACCTTTGTGAGCAAGTTTTCTCAATAATGAACCTTAATAAAACAAAGCTGCGCTCAAAGCTCACACACAAGCACTTAAATGGCATTTTGAAATTGGCAGCTACTCAGGATACGATGCCTGATATTGATTCACTTGTGCAGGCTAAAAGATGCCAAGTTTCTGGATCAAAAACAAAGCCTGGCTAAATTCTTTCAAATGAAAAGGTAAAATGCTGATGATTTTAGGTCTGGAGCTTTTTTTTGTTTTTATGTGCAGAACGTTGAGTTCAAATCATTTCAGTATTAATCTGCACATGCACTAATAAAATCTTTTTTATTTTTTCAAAATTACTGTATTGAGTTGTACTGCACAAAAATGAGACAGTTTCAGGTTCTTAATATTTTATAAAGCAACAGTTCTCTTTAATATTTTTTTTACATGTTTCTCTGCACAAATGTTTCTACTTATTGCTATTTTTGAGTATTTATGCTGTGAGTTTTCTGCCCCCTTGAGATCAAATTAAGTCGTATGTGGCCCCCAGACCACAATGAGTTTGACACCCCTGGTCTAGAGATTATCATCTGTAACAATCCCACATTGAACTAAAGAAGAAAGTCTAACTGGGACATAACTATCTTTATTCATGACTAACTGAAACAGGAAACTATGAGATTACTATCGTGACAGGCTATTTTTTAATAACAAGAGAACTGAAAACAGAATGGTCTGAAGTCACGAAGGCAAAGGCAGTTTGAGGGGGTCAGGTGGTCATGGAGGCAGCTCAAGGAAGTTCAACGGCTTTAGAGGGAGATGAGCAGGACCTGGGAGCTTTAACAAGGTCACCAATGACGACCTTAGATGAGAAGCATCATCTGGAGATAAACGTGGATGAGGAGCAGGTCTGGGATCTGGAGGCAAGTTCCCTGGACGGAGAACTGTGTCCAGCAAAGCAATAATAGGGACAGAGGGAAATGGCCACCGCAGACGGAGAACAGTGTCCAGGAAGGGAAGCTGATGAGTTGAGGTCGGGAAGCTCCAAAAATGGCTCCACGGAATAGGATCCAGGCGTGGTGGGCAGTCTGTACTGGTATTGGATATCAGTGGCTCTTGTGAAGCAGGTGGGAGCTGAGTGCCTTATATTTATATTTTGGCCATTTTAAAATTAAATTTCCCTTTTAATTTTCCCCTATGAACTAACATCAAGGACATCAAGTAGTAGTAGTAGTATAGTAGTAGTTATTTTTTTACTATAAATTATGAATTGTCTTTGTGTTAAGGATTTATGCTGTGTTCTATTGTGCTCGGAACTTGGAGAAAAGTACAAAGAAACAGATAATCAACTTGGAGTTCCGAAACACAAACTCGGACTAGTTGGAAGAATAGTCGGATGGACTTCTGAACAAACTGCCATAATTGAGTCGCCAACAGCTAACGTTAGCTAACAGACTCTATATATTAGCAGGTACTAGCGTTAGCGACGTTAACTACATAAACTAACAAGATAAACATTAAACTTCCTCAGGCAAACATATTTTCCAGACTGTTGCCATGGAATGTATTTACACGGGATGTTGGGAGAACTGACTCGGATTTACAGACTTCCGACAGGATTGTGTGACATTAACTTTAACTTTTCCTGTATCCATGGAGACTGCAAAAGGCTAGTTAAGGAGCTCGCAATGGACATGTGAGATGCTACAGGCTTTTTACACCATATGTGACAGCAAATGTGGAGGAAGACCTTCCAGAAGAAACACTTTGAGGGAATGGGCCATTTCATCACCAACTGAGACACCAGAACGGAATAAGAATGAGGCCTTTCCTGTTGTGTTCACCTGGCGCCCCCTGGAGGCTGCTGTGATGCTGCAGGACACAGAGGAGGAACACTTTTGTCTTTTCCTTTCCTCAAACTGCCCTGACACTGATTTGCTGACCCTCCCTGACCCGTCCTCCTGGCCACCGAGAAGCGTAAGTGTAAATGTCGCTGCAGCAAAACTTGAATTTCCCTCTGGATCAATAAAGTATCTCTCACTCTCACTAAAACTAACTGTCAGGGACCAAACAGCGAAAGCAAAAGACAAGGTATAAAAAGAAGTTTAAATGTAATAAAGTCCAAAATAATTTAACACAAGCAAACCATCAACCATCAAAAACTGGGCCCAAACTGAAGAAACTTAAAGTCAACTGAACACACACAAAAAATAAAATAAAATAAAATAAACCCACCAGACAGGGGACAGGTCTCCTTAAACAGCCCAGGAGACAACTAACTGAACACAAAAAGGGGGTGGGGGGAATTACATTAAGCAGTTAACCCAACTACTAACTTAATTAAAACAACACAAAGGGAATTATACTACAGAAAATAAGTGCTAGTAAAGTAAAAATGTAATTAAAATAAATACACTAACTTAAAAAAAACTAACTAAAATAGTGCTCCCCCTTGGCTCAGCGATGGTCCGGTCCGTCCGGTGACTCAAACCATAGACCGTATATATGAGTGGACATAGCTAAGGCGCTATCTGCCGTGTGCCAAACAGGAAGTGCTCCAGGAAGCTCTTCCGGGTCTTTCTCTCCCTTTTCCCCCTTGACTCACACTGAGATCTTCTGGCTCCTCTCTCTGGACCTGCTGCTGTGGCCTCGTCATTTTGGTCTTAAATTGTTCGTATGAACCCGTGACACAGGATCCTGAATTTTTCATTTCTCTATTTTGTTCCTAAACCATGATATGAACATAAATAACAGACCAATCAGACGCCTTCATTCCCCGAGGTCGCTGCCGCCTAGCGTTAGCAAGAGGGTTGATTGACAGCACGTTTCGCTAAGTAAGTTCCCTTCCCACTTTCCTGCCCCGATTGACTATTTTTGAAATAAAATAAAACAATTACAACAGCTAACGTTACTAGAATCTTAACTAGCATAATTTAACGAGCATAAAGTGAAGTGAATTTCGTTAAATTGTGACTCTGTTGTTGTTTGTACATAACGGAACATACAACATAAATCAATGACTTAAACTGGAAAATGGAAATATAAACTAAACTAAACACTGGAGTGGAGGCAGAGGAATCCCCACACTAACTAATAATACTGGTCTGGCAGGGAACAAATCTAATAATAATTCATTAACTAATTAAGCTGGTTAATTACTATATTTGGAGAAGTGGTTTAAAGGATAAGATTGTTGAGTTTCCCACTTTACTGAGCCGTGAAGATCAACATGAATAATTCGGACGCTTAGAACGCAGAAGATAATACTGCACATTTAGACCATTTCGATTTGTCTTTAAGCACTGCACTAAAAATGAGCACTATAAGGACATCCTCGGTGTTTTTTATGTTCATTGCAAACACACTGTGCTGCTGATGCGCACAGCTGCAGGACTTGCTTATAGTGTGGTTTTAACAGCCGAAGCCAATCTCCATTTTCCCCTGTGTGTGCAAATGAAAACATGTATTGCACTGTGTAGAGATAAGCACTTTGTATCTGCGATGTACCGAGCCGCCGACGCAGCACCGGGACTCGCTCACGTAGAACCATCCCGATAATACTGAGGTGTCACCCTGCAATGACATAATGCACCGTTTAAGCAAGGAAAGGTCAAATAGTAAGGATTATTATAGCACTGGACCAAACAGACCAGAATGTCCAGGAGCATTCAAATCTAGTGCAATAATTACTTACAAATACAAGATGTGTCTGTATTTAAAAAAAAAATATCTGTAGAGGTTTAAACTACACATAGGATTTTGATTTCTCCATGACCTAAATAATAATAATGCATTAGTCTTATACAGCACTTTTCCAAACACTCAAAGTCATTTCACAATTTGGTGCGTTTTTCCTTCCCTCTATGCCGGGCGGTGATGAGCTCCTGTAGGGCTCCTGCAGTTGTCGTCATGCAGTCCCAGCATGCACCGCTAAACCCCACGCTGGCAGTGGAGCAGAGGAGAATTCCCATAGAAGCTAATGGTGTAGGCCAGGGGTGTCAAACTCATTTTGCAACCTACTTTGATCCCAAAAGGGCCGGATCAGAAAACTCAGTTCTCTCTTCAAGTTATTGTATTTTTCTCCGTGTCTCGTAGTGGTGTTTAAGATTATATTCCTCGAGCAACGCCACTTGTTCCAAACACACTGAGCACAGATTTCCCATTCACCTCTGTCAACAAATAAGAATTAGACTATTTTTCTTGGGAAATCCTGAACTCAGCATCTGCTTTTCTCATTTTTTGACATTTTGCTGATGAGGGTCACGGTCGACAGTCAAAACGATCGTCCTTTAAGAGCGTTTGGAAAGAGGAAAGTCTTCATTTGTGCTGCTCTGGTGGGAGAAATGCTCGCTTGGCTGTCAAAAACGCTGAGTGCAAAAGCGCAGTGCATGCTCAGTGTGCAGAAAATTAACAGAAAAATCTGAACATTTTAAGTATTTTAATAGAAAAATCAGCCGAGGGCCAGATTAAAGGTCTTGGAGGGCCGGATCTGGCCCCCGGGCCGCATGTTTGACACATGTGGTGTAGGCCATGCACTACCCAGGCTGGCGCCACCTAGTGACTCCGCTCAGTTTCATTTCTCTCCAGCGACTAGGTCAGGAATCAGAATACACTTTGTGGTTTGCAAGAACCTCCAAAGTTGTGTGAAGCGGTGTGTTGGTCAGAACCAACCTGAGTTGCGATAGCAGACTGAATACACTGTCCTCCTTTGGACTTTGTCAAATAATGACTTTTTTTATTGTACCTTTGATTCGCAAGTTCACGTCGCAGAAACGACAGTGCTCCTGACAGACATGTTCACCCTCTGCTTTGTTTGCTGTTGTGCTGTGATTACTTGGACACCACTGAGCGTTCTGGAGCATTACACACTTCACCACCAGATAGCGACTGGTTAAGTGTGTAGAATTCCTCATTTGTCCAGGTAGAATCCATGGCAAAGGGAGTTTGGATGAGTCTTCTTCCAAAAACTCTTGTCCAGTTGACAAATTAAACTTTGCCAGAGATTGGTTAAATCAAAAAAGTCCCGGCTACTGTCAAGCGAATAAATCCTAATACTGCAAGGTCAGACCGGCTCATGGATCAGGCTAACCTTGTGCGGTCCACAGTGAACAAACTTTATTGGAGTTTCAGAGATTATGGATTATTGTTGCAAAGATAAAAGAAAACCTGAGCCTTTTACCAGATTTACAAAGCTCCAGAATGATGCTAGAAGTGGATTTCTGCAGCTAAATGAGCCAGCAGCCAATGGTAATCAAACCAGATGTGAATTAAGCTATGAAGATACTGCACTTTTACATGAATATTTTCTTCTTTATTTGGTTTGAATGATTAAACCAAAGTCTCATAACGATTTAAAAACTGTAAATTGTAAAAAAAAAAAAAAAAAAAAAAAAAACCTCCAAAACGGACTCCGTGAATGACTTGTAAGATTTACTCGAAAAAAAATCCTCATAACAATTTGCTGCTGTTAAATCAGGGCCAATTTACTAGTCAGTATTAGGTAAAATGTACTTAACAGCACCATTAACAGTCATGACTTAATTACTTCATGTTTTTTTAAAGTTAGAAGTCATATTTATGTACATCAATTAAATCAAATCAAATATATCAAATATTCATAATGAATATTCATGAAGTCATAATTAATTGCATTGCTGTAATGAAATAATTAAGTAAAGTAAAAGTAAAAGTGGGTTAAGTGTCTTGCCCAAGGACACAACACCAGCGTTCATCTGTGGGAGCTGGAATCACACCACCAACCTGTGGGTGAGTGGATTATTTTTTTTTTATGTCAAGAGCAGGATTTGAACCGCCAACCGGACCGTCAGTGGACAAACCCCCTTACCAACTGAGCTACTGCCGCCCCAGCCCCAAATCTGTAGCCGCCAAGTGCAGGGACTTATCTAGAAGGACTTTGGTATTAGTATTTGTGGGTTTGTGAGGAGCGACTGTAAAACCTTTCAAATGTGTTGGTGCTTCTATAGTAGAACTTACTCATTAAACACAAGACTCCCACTACATGAAGAAAATACAGGGGTTGGACAATGAAACTGAAACGCCTGGTTTTAGACCACAATAATTCATTAGTTTGGTGTAGGTCCTTTTGTGGCCAATATTGCATCAGTTCATCTTGGGAATGACAGATACAAGTCTTGCACAGTGGCCAGAGGGATTCTTGCAGAATAGTGGCCAGGTCACTATGTGATGTTGCTGGAGGAAAATGTTTCCTGACTCGCTCCTCCAAAACACCCCAAAGTGGCTCAGTAATATTTAGATCTGGTGACTGTGCAGGCCATGATGTTCAACTTCACTTTCATGTTCATCAAACCACTCTGTCACCTGTCCTGCTGTGTGTATTGGTGCATTATCATCCTGATACACGGCACCTCATTTAGGATACAGTGTTTGAACCGTTGGGTGCACATGGTCCTCCAGAATGGTCCTGTAGTCCTTGGCAGTGACGTGCCCATCTAGCACGAGTATTGGGCCAACGGAATGCCATGATATTGTACCCCAAACCAGCACTGATCCACCCCCATGCTTCACTCTGGGCATACAACAGTCTGGGTGGTACTCCTCTTTGGGGCTTCTCCACACTGTAACTCTCCTGGAGGTGGGAAAGACAGTAAAGGTGGACTCATCACAGAACAATACATGTTTCACATTGTCCACAGCCCAAGATTTTCTCTGCAGGCACCATTGAAACCAACGTTTGGCATTGGCACGAGTGACCAAAGGTTTGGCTTTAGTAGCCCGACCCTGTGGCGCTCCCGATGGACAGTTTTGGTGGAAACAGGAGAGTTGAGGTGCACATTTAATTCTGCAGTGAGTTGGGCAGCTGTGGTTTCATGTTTTGTGGATAGAGTCCGGGTTAGCACCAGGACATCCCTCTCAGACAGCTTCCTCTTGTGTCCACAGTTCCTCCTGTTGGATGTGGCTCATCCTTCTTGGTGGTCTGCTGACATTACCATGGACACCGTGGCTTTTGATACACCACAAAGACTTGCTGTCTTGGTCACAGATGCACGAGCAAGATGTGCACCAACAGTTTGTCCTCTTTTGGACTCCGATATGTCACCCATAAGGTTGTGTGTATTGCAATATTTGAAGAAAACCTGTGCTATTCCTCTGCTGACTGAACCTTCACACTGGTGCAATGTGCAGTCGGTGAAGATTGGCCACCAGCCTGGTCACATTTAGCCATGTAACCTCCAACACTAAATTGGCCGGTGTTTCAGTTTCACTGTCCAAACCCTGTAAGTACATTTCGTCCATTGTTATTAAATAAGTTGTAGTTCTCACAGAATTATGTTATTTTAGTGTGAACATTACCCCAATTGGTTTAATAGATTTGACTAGCTCCAGAAGTTCTTTTTCTCAGTGTGCTAATCCACCTCTCCAACATGGCGTCCCTGACAGATTTAGTCACGTGGGAGCAGGGGCTCTACAGTAACCACATCTGCCCTGGGCCAGACAATCTGAGCTACTGTCTGACCATCACAAACATTCACACACACACACCACATTCACACCAGGCAATGTGGGTGATGCGTCTTGCCTAAGGACACAACAGCAGTTCTTACCACTAGTGTGAGGTTTGGCCAGTCTATAGAAACAATGAATGGTATATTTACTTCAAGAACCAAAGCGCACAGCGGGCAGACAGTTATTATTTCAATTCAATAGGCTCATAGTTTATGTCTTTACACTCAAGAAACAAAGTTAAATGTCTTTTCTGACAAACTACACTGATTATTTTCACCACAAACTGAAATCAAAAGGTTTTATTCAAATGTTCAGGTGTTAGTGCTGAAGACACAAAGCCGTAAGAAGAAGCAGAGCTCAGATTCTGTCCCCGTGCCAGGAGCTCGGAGAGAGGGACAAGGTGTAAACTGCAGCCGGCTCTTTAAAGGAGAGACGGGGAGCGGCAGAGGAGCGGCGCTCGTATGCCAGCTCAGCGGTGGAGCAGTGGGCATGTGGAGCTGGGAAGGAAGCCCTGCCAGCAGCCAGTAGGGGGCGAGATCACAGGAACCAGATCCACGCACAGCAACAGACACAAACACACTAGAACACAGGAGAGGTGTTTTGACCCGAGAGCTGCACACGTATTTCACACAGTATTTACAAGACTTTACCCTCTTTCTTTTGTGGTCAAATTAACAATTCGTACGTCAACTCTGGGGCTTTGGACAGAGCATTATCATGTCTATAATATGATGAAAACAATAGGGGCCATATAAGGGAATTTTCTGATCTGTTATGTTTTTTCCTTATCACATGTCGTGTGGTAAAACAGGAAGTGCTCCACAGTGTTTTTAAACTCTCCACACATTCACAATAATAGTTTGGATGATTTCACCCCAGGAATTTCGCATCTCTACTGGACTAAAGGTAAAAGGTTCATGTCAACACAAACATGTGTGAATAAAACAAAACTAGTAGTGTCAAACGATACATTTTTTAATCAGATTAATTTAATTTAGTTTAATTTAGATTTTGAATTTTGATGAATCACGATTAATCACAGTTAATTATTCTTCCAAAAAAGACCAAAATACTTTGACAAAAATGCAATTTATTGCTGCTCGGCTTGTCGCTGGTACAAGTATCGTCGTTGCTGCCGCTGAATCAAACCCGTGTTTTGTTTTAAGACGGTATTTTAAACTTGTGCTTCTGTGGAAAGAGAGTTCATCACTGTAATATCTGCAAACTGCCTTAGTTTGATCTAAAGTCCCGTCGGGCAGTTTTTTTGAAGAGAAATTTGCCGCTGAGCCCCAGTCACAGTCTCATCTGTCATCTTCACATCTGAGTATGGACCTGATCACTGACCTAATAACCTGCGCCGCCTTTCAGGTCCATCCGCACTTTCCATAGAGCAGCTGTGCATTCAATATAAATAAATATAATTAAAGATTAATCTGCATTAAAAAATATGTGTGCAGTTTTTTGGTAATTAATCGTATGCCTTAATGTGGTAATGTTGACAGCCCCAAGCAAAACACAACTCAAGGTATGAGGTAAAGTGCATATAATCAGTTCGACGCCTCATGTCACAAACACATAACTTAATATCTTATATATCGTATATTTAAGATTGAACTAAACTTTTCTAGTTTTGTCATTTTAGTGAGGGTTATAGTCTTACTTCCTTGTACCGTATTTTTCATACATGGTTTTGGTGTTTCCTGTGACTTATAAAATCTATAATTTCACATTATTATTTTCACACTGGCAGGGGCGCTCTAGGCTTGTGTACCAGTATCTGCTCCGCCTTATGCTCTTCCTCCTGCACCACTGTCACTTCTCGCTCTACTGAGCATGTCTCCTGCAGAAAGAGCCGCTGTCGCTGCTGCAAGTCCTGAAATCTGCAGCTGAAAACAGGAATCGAGCAGCAGAACACAGTTTGGAGTGAGCGAGAACCTTGTGTTTGATGGAGAAAAGGAAACTCAAACTGCAATGAAGAAAACAAAAAAGCTCATCACAGACTAAAAGTTTTGGTTGGTGTTGTTCAGAAGTGACACCGAGGATGAAGAATTCGGTGGATTTTTTTTTTTTTTTTGGAGTGAAATGGAGAGTTTGGTTAAACTTGTTGTGTTGTTTCTGCTCTGGGTTTGTGAAGAACTGTTCATATGTGACGTGAACACACCAGACACATGTTCAGCCTGTTCTTCTCTGTTCTGTTATTACTATAACTTTGCCTTTCTAAATGAAATGTCTGTTCCTGGAGTCTGATTTGATCAAATACATTTCCCCCCAAAAATGCGACTTATAGTCCAGTGCGACTTATATATGTTTTTTCTTCTTCATTGTGCATTTTTTGGCTGGTGTGACTTATACTTTGGAGCAACGTTATACTCTGGAAAATACGGTATGTTGATACTGCAGGTCAAATCTGATTTTAATCACGTGTGACCTGTAGCTGATTTGTTCCTGTCAGTGTGAACAGCTCAATTATGATATTTTCAAATCCGACCCAGGCCTCATTTGTATATGGTCATAAATCCGATGCATATCTGATGTAACTGCAGTGTGAACGCTCCTGTCGGATTCATGCCTGTGTGGAAGCATCTGTTGGCCGTCAGTACAGTCCAACAGTTCACACCCACACACGTCTGTTCTCACGCCGTCCGGATACTTGAAGTAAATACCATGCAATGTTTGTTTTTTTCATCATTTTATTTCCGAAATGACGAAAAGCTGCAGTGCTGAAGCTAAAATCATTGTTTTGTTTGAAGGCAACACATTAGGCCTGAAAATTCTGTGTTTATGACCGAGCCCTGAAGCTGTGAAAATCAGACGTTCACACTGTATCCACAAGTGGTCCTGGCAATTAGCGCCGTGTGGCTAACCGGCCGTGGACACGACGCCGCATGGAACAGCCCGGAGCAGCGGGGAGGTGTGACAGCCCACACCGCTAATATCACTCATCTTGGATTCATGTCAGAGCTTTGCCACATAAACACCACTGCGCTCACTAACATCATGATTTACTTTGGACGACACGCATTAAAAGACTCAAGTCATTTTGAATAGTAAAGACGCACTGTGTAGCTTTTCGGGTGGAGGTTCGTCACCTGCTTGTTTCTATGGAGATGTCATTGCTCTGTTTAAAATGTTCCACAGTGTGACATTAAACAGCTCTACCTTAGATTTATTCAATTACAGGTGGTTTTGTAGCCCAAAAATACCTTGAAAAACAACATTCTGACTGAGGGGTCCCCTCTCCACGGATCTGACCTGTCACATGGTCTGTTTGTCTCCATGACAACAGAAGGGTTTAATGCCATACCGTGAAACATTCCAGACAAAACAATAACATCTCCTTGGAGAAAAGCATTTGATGAACCCTCCACCAGAAAAGTTACACAGTCTGTATTATTATATAAAATATGAATAAAAAGCAAATTACTAAAGGCTACAGACTTTTCCACAGCCTGAGGTCGTTTTCGTCACTAGTTTTGTGGAGTTTGCCGCCGTCAGTTGAGCGGAAATGACGTCCTATAATTACCACAGGAATAATAATGAATAATTTTAGAAATAAACTCGCAAAATGAAAATTGTCACAGCACAAACAAAATACAACCATTTTCTATAATTCTCTTCCTGTTTTGAGCTCTATTTCACATTTTGAGGGGCTGGACGACGTCATCGGCCGAAAATAAAACTGCAAATATCTGAAGAACCAGAATCGCACAAACAAAACTTTTTGCAGCACAAAACAGCACAAACGAAGCACAAATGATTGTTTTTGTGTAGGTTTGCGTTTGATGGGGGCGACTTCACGGAGGTTATTTCCAAAGGTATGAAGGTGAATATAGGTAAGAAGCTGATAGGAGCCTAGGACGAGGGCATATTTTTGTTGTTTGTTTTTACCAGCGTGAGACAAACAATTAAGTTCTGCTTGTTTGCTCATGTGGATTTTTTATTTTTTTTTGCCAAGTTTGTTTGACACTGCATTTACAGACATAACCAACCGCTGCATCTGAAGGATTTCTGTCTGAGCAGCAGCAGTGAGTTGTACTTCCTGATAGAAGCTCGGCAGCGGTGGACTGATATACGAGAAAATAGTCCCTCAACATGCGACGCTTCATGTGATGCAAGGTTAGTTTTATTTCAGACATGATTCTGTGGACACAGACCTTCACAGGGACAGTCTGGAGTTCTAATAGTTTTTCCTCGGGTCTGTGGAGTGGGTCAGACTGTTTTTAGTGGCAGGACGACTGTGGCCATTGACCTGCACTAGCCCAGCACCAGCACCTCTGCAAATACAAGGACTGGAGGGAAGATTTCAAAAAGTGTCTCCACACGTCTCCAACACTCTGGCTCACCAGGAAATGAGGCCCTGTGTCCAAAATTCTGAACCGTCCCTTTAATGCTGTAATATTGAATTGGTATCGGAACTGAAAAAGCAAAATAAATTCTCCCCAATGTATTCCAAATACATTCCTGTTACAAATCTCCCCTCCCGTATCCACATTTTCCCACACAAACCAATCTGCCCGTCAGCATGGTCCCCCCGGGGCCCGAGTGGACACATGCTTTGACATTGAGCGTGTGTGTGTGTGTGATGGGTGGAGTGACCCAGGCGTGCAGAGGGTAAACGCGCTGTCTCCCTCGGGTGCGCCGGCTTGTTCGGCGCGGAGCTGTTTCACCGTTTCCGAGTACGGAGCCAGGTCCCAGGACGGGCCCCGAGATTAATGAAGCTGCTCCAACACTGTGATCCCAGCAGGACACGGCAGCAGTCACAGTCAAGCTCCGGCTATCCATTTCACCATGACACCTCTGGACTGTGTACCTGTACTGACTTACTGCCTGTGTTCACATAATACTACAGTAATCGCCATGATACACTGCTGGGGCAATATAATGAAGTAAAAGTACTGCATTTAAGATCCTATATTAAACAGAATTGACTCTTGTGAGTGTTAATCCATGTTAGAATGTTGCTTCTTCGTCAGAAACAGACCTGGAGTTGTGTTTTGTTTCATTCACATGTTTGAGTGACTCTTTATGATTAGTCTGTCTACATCCCCAAAGCTTAAAACACTCTGTTCCACCTTCTGATGTCATGAAGAGGTAGTTTTCATGTTAAAGGGGAGCTCCGGCACGTTTGAAGCTAAAGTTCGTTGCTAGAGGTGGTGGAATTCTGTCGGAAGCCAAAAAACAGCACAGATCAGTGTTTCCTCGGTGGAGATCTCACTGTGGCAGTGAGTCTGTCAAGGCAACAAACTAGTGTAGTGATGGGGGCAAGTTCTGAACTTCCACGAAAAACACCACTTTAACCCATCTGACAACAGCCATGAGTCTAACAAACCAAACGCTCTGCCTGGTTCACTCATTAGTGTCTGGAAACGTTCGAAAACAACTTTATAAGCACCTCACACTTCCCTCTGCTGATTTCCCACTGCACAGGCCAAAGCCCAAAAGACTCGATCGCCGATGTCGTTTCTAATCCCATTTATTTACAAATTAATTATATGTTTTGAAAAATGCTAAAAAAAAAAAAAAAAACATTCCCGAACCATTTTCTTTAAACAACTTTCAATTTCTATTGTTCTTCACTGTCAGTAGTCGATCTTCACTTGTTGCTTCTGCTGGAGTCGACAATCGAGTCTTTTGGGCTGAAACAAACCACAGCTCCGGGTCTGTATGTGAGGAGGAAACACTATAACACACGAGTAGATCAGAAAATTGCGGGTGAAGTGTCTTGCTAAAGGACACAGCAGCTAAATACAATAGTCGGAGTAAGACTTTGCGAAAAAAAAAGACAAATTTGATCAGCGTTGGTGAATATTGTGTAGTTATCATCCTTTTCTACATCTAGTTCTTTATGTGTATTACACTACACAACTTAAACCCATAATATACAGTAGGTTTCAGGTAAATGATTCCGTTCTGATTTTATTTGCTTGGTTGCCATACCAACAGAGAACTGTGAAACTTGTGCATTTAAATCTCTTTTAAAGTTACGCAATAGGAGCTTTTGGAATTAAGCATTTTATTATATCCACAGAGGTCATTTACGTGAACACAAATATTAAAAACATTTATGAATTTGTGCAGCTGCCTTAAGATAGTGCTCGACTGCCCCCTGGTGGACATTTGGAAGAAGCACAAGCGACAAACGCACTTCTTTAACCTCCAAAATGCCCCGTCACCTTTTCGTACAGTACAAATTTATGTACACTTACCTTCTTTTGGAAAGCAGCATTTACATCCAGCGTACACAACTTTATGAAAGCAAGAACAATTTGTCTTTCCATTTGTAAATCTGTAAAATAAATATCAGGAGGAGGAAAAATGGTCCAACAGGCTCAACATGACCGACGCAAACTCATCAACAACGAGACAAAAAATAGTATAACTGTATATTTTTTTTTGTATCTAAGAAAAAATATCTTTAAAAAATCTAAAAATGGCAAGAAAATGCGTGTTATGAATGAAAAATACATTTAAAATAACTTCTGATCAGTATAAAAAGGGGATATTGAAGCTGAAGGTCTCAACTTTTTGTGCATTTTATAACTTTAAAGGTGCACTGTGTAACTTTTCTGGCGAAGCATTTGTCAAATTGTCAAAAACGCTGGAATTAAACCGCTCTAGCGTCATGGAGACCACACCAGACCAAGTTACAGGTCAGGTCTGTGGAGAGGCGACCCCGCTCACTCACAATCAGAATGTTTTTCTAGGTATTTTTGAGCTGTAAATCCACCTGTAATTGAATAAATGCGAATGTAAAGCTGTTTAATGTCACACTGTGGAACATTTCATACATACAGAAACACGCAGGTGACAGAACCCCAACCAGAAAAGTTACACAATGCACCTTTAAAGCAATACTTAGGTAAATGATGAGGGGAAAAATAAATTAGAAATGTTTTGTAATATAAAAAAAACCCATAATGAATAATATGAAAGTGTTTTTAAATAGCCACTGTATTTATTTGAAATTAAATAAAGTCTGGTACATTTCACAGCTACTTAAGGCCTACACAGTAAGCAAAAACAAGTGTACTCTTTGTCCGTGTGCTGAACTACGCCACAGGGTAGTTCGTTCTCCTTTCGTCACGGTCACAACTTGAGGAGGAAGAGTCGGAGTCTTCAGGAAGTACTTTCATGCTAAAATTACATCCTTTCGAAAAAGAGACATCCACTAATAAAAAAAGACTTCATATTCACCATGCTGAAAATGCGACGCGTCCGTTACAATGAACATGATCGAGTGCACGTTGTGGTTCTCCTGCGTCTCTAAAGTGTGGATGAGGAGAAAGTACTTGAGGACCGTCTGAGCTCAGGACAGCACCGCCTGGGAGGTCCTGACGCCGATCAGGTTGTCGGCGCTCACGGACCTCTTCATGGCCGACTTTTTCAGGTCCTTGTACTTGTCTTCACACAATCTGGAAATGGCCTGGAGACAAAAGAACATGCAGAGAGGTTTAGATCAACGAGGCACTTTTACAGCACTACAGCTTCTGACAGATTTGTGCTTGAAAGTATTTCTAACTGAGGACAATTACTGTGCCTGTGGAATGTAGAATACATGAAAATACATAAAGAAGTCGTGATGACAGAAAATTCGACATATACAGCAGCATTCTGGCCTAAAGAAACATTTATAGCCATAAGGTTTCATTCTATACAGATCTGTTTCAAATGTGATGTGTTCCATGTTCCCCAAAACAAGAACCTTTACCTGTGTACGTTAGAGTTCAGAAAATATATGCATATTTGAGTAGCTCTGACTCAGCTATATTTATTAAGGAGTCTGAATATTTGGCTTTAATATAATAGTTTACTGAATAGTTACTTGTTTCTAGAAATTTCAGCTTTCATTGTTTAAGATATCTATGAATAAACGATTTCAGAGTGAAATCAGTAGAAACATCACCAAGCAAATGATTCAAATGAAACAAATCAAACACAGGACCTTTGGTGTTTGGAGTGTTTGGAGTGTGAGGCGGTGTGAAGCGGTGTGAAGCGGTGTGAAGCGGCGTGAGGCGGCGTGAAGCGGCGTGAGGCGGCGTGAAGCGGTGTGAAGCGGTGTGAAGCGGTGTGAGGCGGTGTGAAGCGGTGTGAAGCGGTGTGAAGCGGCGTGAGGCGGCGTGAAGCGGCGTGAGGCGGCGTGAAGCGGCGTGAGGCGGCGTGAAGCGGCGTGAGGCGGCGTGAAGGGGTGTGAGGCGGCGTGAAGCGGCGTGAGGCGGCGTGAGGCGGCGTGAGGCGGCGTGAGGCGGCGTGAAGCGGCGTGAGGCGGCGTGAGGCGGCGTGAGGCGGCGTGAGGCGGCGTGAAGCGGAGTGGAGCGGTGTGAAGCGGTGTGAAGTACCTCGAGTTTCTGTGCTCTCTTGTTGCTCAGTGGCTCCAGGGGGAAGCTGAGGTTGTTGTCATCGGCCAGTGAGCGCAGGTCAAAGTAATACTTGGCATAAACACTGGCTGGAACATTGATGTTGAACTGCAGCAGCTCAAGGAAGTGGCGCTCCATCTCATTCCTGCACCAAAACAAAGAGAAATGTGCATTAGACTTTGTGCTTTTCACTGACACTGAGACACTTCACACTGTTGTTACACAATAACCTCCCGTTTGAATGTACAACTCATAAACTCAGACTTTTCAGACAATTCAATTACAGCCGTGTAGTAAATGTCTCTCAAATGCAGAAGACATCTTGTCTCTTTATATCCTTGAAGGGAAGGGGAGAGGAGAGGAGGGGAGAGGAGAGAGGAGGGAGAGGAGAGGAGGGAGGGAGAGGAGAGGAGGGAGAGGAGAGGAGGGAGGGAGAGAGGAGGGAGAGGAGAGGAGGGAAGGAAAGTAAAAGTGTTTTCTGCCCAGGCCAGAGGCCTTGTTGCTTGTGTGAAGTGGTGTGAAGTGGTGTGAAGTGGTGTGTGGTGGTGTGTAGTGGTGTGTGGTGGTGTGTGGTGGTGTGTAGTGGTGTGTGGTGGTGTGTAGTGGTGTGTGGTGGTGTGTAGTGGTGTGTGGTGGTGTGTAGTGGTGTGTGGTGGTGTGTGGTGGTGTGTAGTGGTGTGTAGTGGTGTGTGGTGGTGTGTAGTGGTGTGTGGTGGTGTGTGGTGGTGTGTGGTGGTGTGTAGTGGTGTGTGGTGGTGTGTAGTGGTGTGTGGTGGTGTGTAGTGGTGTGTGGTGGTGTGTGGTGGTGTGTAGTGGTGTGTAGTGGTGTGTAGTGGTGTGTGGTGGTGTGTAGTGGTGTGTAGTGGTGTGTAGTGGTGTGTAGTGGTGTGTGGTGGTGTGTAGTGGTGTGTGGTGGTGTGTAGTGGTGTGTGGTGGTGTGTGGTGGTGTGTAGTGGTGTGTGGTGGTGGTGTGTGGTGGTGTGTAGTGGTGTGTGGTGGTGTGTAGTGGTGTGTAGTGGTGTGTGGTGGTGTGTGGTGGTGTGTAGTGGTGTGTAGTGGTGTGTAGTGGTGTGTAGTGGTGTGTGGTGGTGTGTGGTGGTGTGTAGTGGTGTGTGGTGGTGTGTAGTGGTGTGTAGTGGTGTGTGGTGGTGTGTGGTGGTGTGTGGTGGTGTGTGGTGGTGTGTAGTGGTGGTGTGTAGTGGTGTGTGGCGGTGTGTGGTGGTGTGTAGTGGTGTGTAGCGGTGTGTGGTGTGTGGTGGTGTGTGGTGGTGTGTAGTGGTGGTGTGTGGTGGTGTGTGGTGGTGTGTAGTGGTGTGTAGTGGTGTGTAGTGGTGTGTGGTGGTGTGAGGTGATGTGTGGTGGTGTGTGGTGATGTGAGGTGGTGTGTGGTGGTGTGTAGTGGTGTGTAGTGGGGTGTAGTGGTGTGAGGTGGTGTGAGGTGGTGTGTGGCGGTGTGTGGCGGTGAGTTTGGTAAATGAGAGAATGCTGCTCTACTTGTCAAGCACATAATAAAAGTGGTAATGTGTTTTCAGCTTTTCCTCACTGGAATGTGCTGTGTACATTTCGCAGGAAACACTTTTCTGAGCTCAAATGTGTTTTTGGCTCAGCACATTTCTGGGACCGAGGGCCCAAAGCATTTGGAAAGTGTTTCTAATGTCGTTCGCGGTCCCTGCTCCAGTGCACAACACTCACATATCCTCCACTGTGATGTCTTTGAGGATCTGGCAGTAGTCCACGTTCCACACAGCCTGGTCGTCCCACACTTTGGAGGCCAGAAGAATGGCTCCCAGAACGATGCGCTTCCAGTTACCGGGGCAGATGTCCATCTCGGCGTACGTCAGGAGTCTTTCAAGGTAAACCTGCCACATTTACCACAGGTCAGTGGAACGTCATAAGAGATGCACTTCCCCACACTAATATTAGCAGCCTGAGAGCACGGCACAGTACAGGTTTAATAGAGTGATGACCTGGTCCCAGCTCCTCAGAGAGAGAGAGAGAGCTCTGTCTGCTTTGAGTGTCAAAATAAGGAGTCTATTAGGACTGCAACAACTAATCGATTAAATCGATTAAAATCGACTATTAAAATAGTTGGCAACTAATTTAGTAGTCGATTAGTTGACTAGTTCACGTGACAAAGTCCAAGCGGGAGAATCGGGTGTTGTGAGATGTGTCTATATTGTGTCTATAGCTCAGTGCAGGAGAGAGAGAGAGGGTGAGTGATTGTGTGCTGGATGTATGTCTGTGCGGAGCAGTGGAGCCGGGTCTCGCTCCGGGTGTGTATCCGCGTGTGCTCTCAGGGATCGGGCACGGCGATCGGGCACGTAGAGGGTAAAAGGTGCTACTCCTACAGTGTAGTGAGCTAATAAAGCCCCACTCTGCAGCGAAACTGCCTCCTTTTATTTACATTTTCATACACCACAAACGCACGAGGTCCTCAAGGGAGTTAACCCCGGAGGAAGCAATCCCGGCCCTGGAGAAGACGATTTCCCCTGTGCTCCCTAACCACGGTTAGGGCGAGAGAACAGGAAAGGTTAACACGGGGGAAAAAAGAGGACACTTGAGAAATGGCGTCTCCCCTTTAAAATCAGTCGGACTCTGGTGAGGTTTCACAAACATATTGGCAACCGTTTTTTGACATGAAAAGTAGTTGGGTGCATTACTGGTACAAGTTAATAGGAACGTTTTAATCACAACGTATTGTTTGACACTATACAAGTTAAACCGAAGTTGCTTGGTGTTAGCTAGTTCGCACATATTAGCCGCGATTGCATTGGAACAATGTGTTTCTAAGCCATTAACTAGTCCAGTTAACCTCTTAAACCCTCTCTGTGATTCGCTGGTGCTCCTGTCCATCACAGAGTGTGCGGTACAAGCCCACGAACACCGTGATTGGTCAAAGCTTTGTTGATCTGACCGCGTGCGTAATAGAGAGAGGGGTTGGCAGAGCGAGCACAGCTTCTGTGCGTAAACCCAGGACGCACGGCTAACTTACTTTTAGCACAGTTTTGGAGCACTTTCCTTCTTTTTATCCGATTAATAATCGATTAGTTAAAAAATAATCGCCAGATTAATCGATTATGAAAATAATCGTTAGTTGCAGCCCTAGAGTCTATCCTCATTTCTGACAGTGCAGTTTCACAGAAAGGATTCGTCAATACTTTTGGAATCTTCCTTCTGACAGTTCAAGGGCCGTAACTTTTCCAGCTCAAAAACACATTCAGTTCATTTATGAGTAAATATGAAATGTCTGTTTCCAGTTAACAATAGATAATATAGATAATATTCTGAATTAAAAGATGTATCCGTGCAGTATGAGCAGGGGGACCGTAACACATTTCATAATAGACTTCGTGACACTTGTGCTGGCACGTTCCCGCCTACCAGAGTAACGATGGCGCACTCAGCGGTGAGTTGTGCTGAGCTGAAGAGAGTGCGGATGAAGCGATAGATCAGCTTATGTTCGGGGTCCACAACTGAGTAGTCATCTGGAACCTTCTCACGCTGTACAGAGCAGATCGAGTTAAAGCCACCAGGCTGCAGGCTCAAAATGTGTTCACTTGTCAACTCACTGATAAAGGATGTTTCTTCTCATCGAATATTTCTAAAGAGCGGTTGGAATCTCTGGAAAAAACAAATGTTAAATCTGTTAATAACTCTACTTTCATTCCGTTTGACAGAACATGCAGTTAGACAATACAATAGGTCTGTTAAAACTGTTTGTAATACATTAGGAAAAACTCAAAATTAAACATGCAAAATCATTAGTTTGTTCTTAATTTCTTAAAGAGGAGGTATTAACGTGTAACACATAACATATTTCGATCACCGTGTTACCTTGAAAACGTGGTATTTGCCAAAAACAACATTCCCTTTCTTTATTTTCCACCTCTCCTCTCTCTGATCTCCGCACTAAGTCACTCCCCCTTCAGAGCGCCATCACATTACAGCGCACATGCTGATGCAACCACTGCACGTCACAGCAGGTTTGTCAAGTTGTTGTGTATTGCTCTGTGTCCTGCTTTTGCATATTTATGGAGAATCGTCGCACCGGAGCATGGGCGATGTTGGGCTTTTGCGCAGAGCAATGCACAGAATCTTACTGCCGAGTAAAAGAACATGTGTGGATGACATCGAAAACCTATTCAGGCACGTTTTGATTAGAGGACAATGTTAGAACAAGGCAGAGAGCTCCAAAAAGCTGAGTTTGTAGAATACCCCTCTTTAAAAATGACCAAAATCTCATTTAAATTACCCTATTTTTCGCCATTTTTTTCAGGGTTTGGATGGTTCCTGTGACTTAGACTCAGGTGCGACTTATATATTACATTTTTCACACTGACAGTCCTTAGACCAAATATATGAATCATATATATGAATCAAAAATGAAAAAACAAATCCTTATCTGTTTTTTCATTTTGGTTTTAGAGACAAATATTAAGGAAGAGAGTTCTTTTTTTCATTTTCTTATTTTTGGTTCTATATTTAAAAACGAACAAACGAATGATACATGGATTGTTCTATATTCAGTTGTTTTTATTACTATAACTTCTATAACTCGCCTTTCAAGATGAAATGTCGGTTCTTGGTCTCTGATTTTATAAAAATAAATTTCCCCCAAAAAGTGCAACTTATACATGTTTTTTTCTTCTTCATTACGCACTTTTTGGCTGGTGCGACTTATACTCCAGTGTGACTTATAGTCTGAAAAATCTGGTATTAAAATAAAGTAAAAAAACATAGTCATGCAAACCCCAATATAAAACAGATCCCTGCATGTGAAGGTAAAAGTGCCTACCTGTTCTTGATGTGATAATAGATGGCCAATGCCACGCTGCAATAGAGGCAAAAGCCACAAATGAATCAAGTGTATGAAACAGGCACCGGCTTCTTCTTGCCTTTCTTCATCTGCATTTACTGTGCTCAATTTCCGACTGACTCCGAGTCCTTCCTAACGTTCAAAACCCTCACGCTTACCTCGCTAATACCAGTCGATCTGTGGTATGAGGTCTGAACTCACCATTTGATGGTGCTCTTGAGGTTGGGCTGGCTGACTGTGCTGTCGTCTATGAATATTGTAGAGCAGGAGCTGTACTTCTTTGTCAAGAGTCCAGGAGACATCTGATCAGAAGAGGGGAATGATACAATTAGAATATTCAAAACACATATTAAAGGGACAGTTCTGAATTTTGGACATAGGGCCTCATTTCCTGGTGAGCCAGAGTGTTGGAGACGTGTGGAGACACTTTTTGAAATCTTCCCTCCAGTCCTTGTATTTGCAGAGGTTGCTGGTGCTAGGCTAGTGCATGTCAATGGTCATAGTCGTCTTGCCACTAAAAACAGTCTGACCCACTCCACAGACCCGAGGAAAACTATTAGAACTCCAGACTGTCCCTGTGAACGTCTGTGTCCACAGAATCATTTTAGAAGTCAAACCAACCGTTGCATTTGAAGGATTTCTGTCTGAGCAGCAGCAGTGAATTTTACTTCCTGATAGAAGCTCGGCAGCGGTGGACTGATATACGAGAAAATAGTCCCTCAACATGTGACAGTTCGTGCGACACAAGGTTAGTTTTATTTCAGACATGATTCTCTGGACACAGACGTTCACAGGGACAGTCTGGAGTTCTAATAGTTTTCCTCGGGTCTGTGGAGTGGGTCAGACTGTTTTTAGTGGCAGGACGACTGTGGCCATTGACCTGCACTAGCCCAGCACCAGCACCTCTGCAAATACAAGGACTGGCGGGAAGATTTTAAAAAGTGTCTCCACATGTCTCCAACACTCTGGCTCACGAGGAAATGAGGCCCTATGTCCAAAATTCAAAACTGTTCCTTTAAGGATAAAAAGTAAGTTAACCAAGTTCAGTTACATTGTTTTTATTTTTATTTTTTTTTACCACAGCCAGTGTTTCCCTTTAATAAAGCAGACTATGCTCCCTCCATAGTCTAAAATTCTCCTCCATGGTCTAAAAGCAATCTGGACTATACAATGGAACCACAAAATCACACTTTGTTGCCCATTTTCTTATCATAAACATGTTAAATATATTAAACAAAAAAGGACTAAAGGACGACTTCACAATTAAACATTAGAGGCATTAAATGTCATCTGCACTCTGAGGCCCTCAGGGACCGGCCTCCTGCTGGTCCCAGAGTCAGGACTAAACTCAGGGAGTCCGAGTTTCAGACTCATGCAGCTAAAACCTGGAACAGTCTGAACATGTGAAACAGACTCTACTCTGACTCTGTTTAAATCCAGACTCACAACACTTCTGTTTAGCAGATGACTGAAAGGTTTTCATTTCTCATTCCGCACTCTTCTCTCATTTAATGTCTCTTTTTTTATTTTATAATGATTATTTATTATTATCATAAATTGTATTTATTTGGCGCCTTTCATCATGCCCAAGGTTGCCGTACAACAACAGCTATAGTGCTTTTTCACAGACACGTCCTCATATTTACTCCATACCTGGTGGTGGTTAAGCATCCACCATCACTCACACACACACCACTTTCACACCTCCAGTGCATGTTTTGGGTTATACATGTTTTGATTCGTTTGTATTGTGATTTTAACGTATTTCTTATTCTGTAAAGCACTTTGAATTACTCTGTGTACAAACTGTTCCATACAAATAAACTTGCCTTATACGCCACAAATTGTATAAAGTGAAATTATTAAAGCCAGAATGATTTGTGCCACCGTAGTCTCTTCAGAATATGTGCTAGAAACTCTATGCACAGCTCAGTAAAAAAAGCAGATTCATTATTTTAAATTAAATGAATATCTGATCTAAATTGCAGAAAGCAAAAACAAAAAGTCAGTAAATGTATTTAAAAAGGTAAACGTTGGCTTGGCTCTCCTTGTCAAACACTTAACTGCAATTTGAAATGTAAATGACAGGAAGTTGGGAAGCAGAAATGACAGATACAATGCAAATTTCGTGCTCACATTAGTCCACAGAGCACAAACTTCTCCATAAAACAGCCCAACAAGATCAGAGTAAAATCTCGCTGCAACGTTCCCGTTTATAAGAACACGACAACTCTTCATATTGTTTCTTTTTATAGCGCATAGTTGTGTCTGTTATTGGTCGACTGAGGGAAAGCAACAACATTATAAACTCTACAAAAGCAACACTAAACAAGAACAAGTCCAGTCCAGGCGCGTACATGGCAAAGAAGCTACAGAAAACGCTACGGGAATCTCTCTACAAACCATCCAGATGACAAACTTCACCTGGATTTAAATATAAAATTGATGTTAAATCTTTGCTCATACTTACATGGTTAAGGTAGTTGCTTTTTCTCTTCTCCCGCACTAAAACAAAAACAAAAAAGAAGATTTTGAAGCTCAGTCATCACATTTAAGTTAGAGCACTCGGACCATTCACGGCTAAAATGTGAGTCAGTATAGTCACATTTTCTTTGTGTTATGGTCATTTTTAAGCGGCTTGAATGTATTTTATTGTATTATGCCTCTTTTTACTGTCGGCGGTTATCAAATTGTTCAAAAATAAGGACATTTCTTGTATAAAACTGGGACAAATCAGTGGTTTTGGATAAATCTGCTGGGACAGGGGACACAGGGCTCAAAAGTGGGACTGTCCCGGAGAAATAGGGACGTCACCCTAGTTTAAACTCGATAGTAAGGAATAGACTTCTACTGATACTGATTCTGATAATGCAATGATAAAAACACTGTTTAGGCAGTAGAACGTGATTTTCAACATTGAATAGTAGTGTTTTCTTAGAGCTGTGTAATCTCTCAGTGGTCCATGGACACTAGTCTATGTCAGAGTGACCAGACATCCCCATTTACCTGGGACAGGCCCAGTCTTGAGCTCTGTGTCCTCTCTCCCCGCAGATTTATCCAAAACCAGTGATTTGTCCCTTTCTTATACAAGAAATGTCCCAGGGGTCCCTATTTTGGACCAATTTGATGTAAACCAGGACTAAACTGGTACTAAATCAGGACTATTTCAGGTCTAAACCGGGACTAAACGAGGTCTAAAATAGAACTAATTCAGGTTTAAACCAGGTCTAAACTAGGGCTTAAATAGAACTATATCAGGTCTATATCAGGTCTATATCAGGTCTAAACCAGGACTAAACTAAAATAGAATTATATCTGGTGTAAACCAGGACTAAAATAGAACTAATCAGGTCTAAACTAGGACTATTTCAGGTCTAAACCAGGACTAAAATAGAACTATATCAGGTCTAAACCAGGACTAAATCAGGACTAAACTAAAATAGAATTATATCTGGTGTAAACCAGGACTAAAATAGAACTATATCAGGTCTAAACTAGGACTATTTCAGGTCTAAACCAGGACTAAAATAGAACTATATCAGGACTAAACCAAGACTAAATTAGAGCTAAAATAGAACTATATCAGGTCTAAACTAGGACTAGTTCAGGTTTAAACCAGGACTAAACTAGGTTCCAAAATAGAACTATTTCAGGTCTAAACCAGGACTAAAATAGAACTATATTAGGTCTAAACTAGGACTATTTCAGGTCTAAAGCAGGTTTAAACTATGACTAAACCAGAACTATATCAGGTCTAAACGAGGTCTAAACTAGGGCTAAACCAAGTCTATTTCGGTTCTAAAACCAGACATACATAAATTACATTTGTTTAGCTTAAATCCAGCAGACTGCACTTCAGTATTTTGTCTCAGATACACTGACCCACATGAGTCAAGAATGCACAATGCTACTCACTTTTGTCACTATTTTATTTATACCTACATCCCAACCCGGGTGTGTCCCAGTTTTTAATTTTGTAAATCTGGTCTCTCTAGTCTCTGCGCTCTTATACTTGTTCTGACGCAGCTCTAGACCATTCTAAAACTTACCATCTGTCTGGGACTTGTTGAGGAACAGGGTGCTCGCTCTTGGATGGTCCGACGGATTCTCCTCCTGAGCCAGTTCTGCAACAAAACAAGCCCGAACATTAGCAAAGTTCGCATGGCGGCCACCACCCGCACTGCCAACGCACCGTCCGGGAGCTCCCTGTCGCTGATGTGCTGCAGGTATGTCCCCGTGTCCTCGCTCAGGTCCTCCGCGGTGGTGATGGGACACTCCTCCAGCTCCAGCTCCCTGCGGTGGAGCTTGGGACTGTCCCCCGGAGAGATGCAGCAGGATATGGACCCCCCCATGGCTGTCCTAATCCTAATACGCTTCTATGGTCCCTAGTGTTTCCATGCAACTAGAATTTACATCGAGCCGTGTGCTATGATACGCAACTATTACAGTCACAAAATTAAGGAAGACATTGTTCTATTTAAAGGAAGTGATTTTAGTGGAATAAATTATGGAATATTTATGGCTTTGGTCAAAAAAATTCAAAGCTATGTTGGTCTACAAATTTTTCCTCTACAATTAGGATTTAACTTGGTCCAAACATAAAATGACTTCAAAACTTAACAAAACTACAATTTTATTTCAACTTTTTCCAATGGTCACTCAAATTTTTTTTTGCACTGTTTCAATTACACAAAAATAATAATTCATGGTCCAAGTTTGTCCTTCACGGCTCTTATATGAAAAGTGAAATGTATTAAATTCTAGCACCTTGCACGATAGCTGACATATTAAAAGGGCGTGTGCATCGCTGTGGCGCACTTCCCCGCAGAACAAAATCACAACACAGTGTAAGAAAACGTTTGGTCCGATTGCCAAAAGCCTAAGAATTCATTTTAAACACAGATAGAGCAAGAGCTGGCCGCAGGTTTCTCTATCTTCCTCCATGGCTAGCTGCTAACGCTAGCCTCCGCGCCTCAGTCCATTCTCGGCTCCTCCGGCGGCGCGAATCGGCCCAGTTCGAAATGGCGAGACCGAAAAACGTCCTATAAAAGACAAAAACAGTGTCGAAATGGTTGCACGGCGGGTCTACGTGGAGGGGAATGAGTGGAAGAGTAGTTCTGGAGGGGTTTGGGGGAGATGTTGGACGTTAGCACGCATCCCGTCGCATTTCCAGCATTGGAGACGCGTCCTGCTGTCAGGAAATCTCCTACAAGGATTTGAGTGGAGCGGCAACTTCCGCTGTTTCATCTTAAAAGTGCGCAAAAGTCATTGGGAAAAAGCCTAAAGTACATTTGACAAATTAATTAACTTTACATCAGTTAAAGGGCCCATACGGTGTTATTTTTTAATCTATGTTATGGTGCTGATTCCTCATCAAAAATATACCTGGAGTTGTGTTTTGTTTCCTTCACACATTTAACAATAGACCGAATATAAATCCTGCATATTTAGGCTGAGCTCCTCTTTTAAACAGAAAACACTCTGTTCCACCTTATGATGTCATGTGGTAGCCTAATAAAGGAAGTGCTCCTCTGTGTTTTTAAACTCCAGTCCATACACCTTCAATACAATATAATTTGGATAATTCATCGATCTCTGCTAAACGCAAGGTAAAAACTTGAAAACTATAGCTTCATGACATCACAAGGTGGAAATTAATTTGCATGTTGAGCTTTGGAGATGTAGACAGATTCATAATAAAGGGCTGTGTGACATGTGTCACATGTGTGAATGAAACAAAACACAATTTTGTGTAATATATGGCCTTTAAAGAGCATTTGACAGATTCATTAAGATATTTTTCTATTTATGACTTGATTTGATGGGATATTCATGATCATTTCACATCTGTTTAAGGGCCCATATTATACTATTTTCTAATCTATTATGATGTTTCAAAAATATACTTGGAGTTGTGTTTTGGTTTCATTCACACATGTTTAACGCACAAACCCTGCAGATTTAGGCTAAACTCTACATTTAAACAGAAAACACTCTGTTCCACCTTGTGATGTCATGCGGTAGCTCAATACAGGAAGGCTCCACTGTGTTTTTAAACTCCACACACTTTCACTGGAATCATTTGGATGATTTCAGCCCTGGAATTGTCCATCTCTACTGAACTAAAGGTAAAAGGTAGCTGACAACTTACTGACAAACTACATCTTCATGACATCACAAAGTGGAAATTAAATATCATTTTTGAGCTTTGGAGATGTAGACAGACTGATAATAAATACTCAAACGTGTGAATGAAACAAAACCAAATTTTTTTTGTAATACTGGACCTTTAAAGTGCATTTGACATGTCCTTTTTTTTCTAATTATAGGTAAATTGCCTATTTATCATCATCATCTGTTAAGTGAAAAGTGGAAAACAAAAAGTTGGAAAATACACAAAGTAACAATGAGTCAGTCTTAAACACAATACCTCTACTATGTCATGAACACAGAAAATTATATCCAAAATTCAAGGCAAATTTCCACACAAGGAAGATATTTTTTCTGATAGCTTAAACAATGATCTAACAAAATAAAGGTCACTGACATTTATTGTCATTTTTATTTGTCATATAATAACAATTGTGTAATTTAGACAAAGAAGTATCTACATATGTCGTATCTGTTGCTTGTGTTCAACCAGGAAGTAAAATTATAAACTTTACATTGCAAAAGTAGAAAAGACTAGGTAAGATTTTGAATAATAATGTTTTAGAAAAATTAGTAACCTGTCATATGCACTTGAATTAAGAACATAAAAAAGATACACATTTAAACAAATAAAAATTATATAACTTGTTTGTATATACTACATATCATAATATAATCATATACTTTTAAAATAGTACGTTTTACTTCGGTTTAAAATAAAAAAGGATGTGCAATTCGTTACGTATTTTCAAACTTGACAAATGTACGTGGCGTCATTGTCAGGCCACGCCCCCGCACAACGCCCATACGTCAAATCGCGCCGTCTCATTGGTCCCCTGAAATTAACATGAATCTGTCCAAAATACACAGCTTTGGGTGGATTTAACATTCACGCGCGGAGACTGGAATCTAAATAATGCGTTGGAAAGCTTAAAACAACTCTTGGAATACGTTAAATTGGAATAAATAATTGTTTATCCGTTGCAAGTCTTGAATTCTTCCCCAAAGTAGCAGCAGCGTCATAAACGTGCTACGGAAGTGGGCTGGCACAGGCGGTGCGTGGGTCCAAACATGTCCACATTTTGCACGTTTTAGCGTCTTTTTGTCCTCTTTTTTCGGGATGGCGCTTGTTCCTTACGTTGAGAATGCTTTACCCATCCTTTCTAAACTCCACAATGCCTCTGCGCAGTTCAGATTTTGCGACCACGACATAAACATCGCCCAAGACTGGAAGAAGCTCGGAGTGGCCGCAGTTGTCTGGGACGCTGTAAGGAGCCACTGTCGGTACTAATAATAATGCAATATAAATGGCTGTTTTACGTGTATTATTTGTGTCTTTTCCAGGCTGTTGTGATGTGCATGTATCTAGAACTTGGACGCGTGGAGGTGAAAGGGAAAACTGCCATAGAGCTGGGAGCTGGGACTGGTTTGGTGGGAATTGTAGCAGCGTTATTAGGTGAGCAGAGCGAGGGCAAATATTGGGAAAAACTGGGATTTTCAGTTGTAGAATGTATTTTGCTTGCCTCCCAGCGCAATTTTTCATGGTGCACTGTGTAATATTTCTTGTGCTGGGTTTCACAGTACAGTTTTAAACATGCCATACGTTTATTCAGTTACAGATTTTTACACATTTCTCTTATCTGACCAAGATTTTAAAATTTATATCAGTTTATTTTCAGATTTATTATCTACTTACTAGTTCTGAGACTGCTTCATTCTAGTCTAGAGGTCGTTTATTTTAAGATGACTTGTCAAGTGAAATTATCTGTCCATGCAGCAAGATAATTTCACTACTTTTAGGTCATTTTCAGATAGAATTAAGTGCTTAAGCTTTTTTGCAGCGTGCTCAGAGATAACTTGAGTAAAACATGCAATTTTGCTGTGATCGGGGTAGCCTCTCTGCAGATCAGACTCGTAACTTGCTTGTATCAATGGAGGTAGTTAAGTTTAATACAATACTGTAGTACATTTCAAACCAGTCAAATAACATATCTATGGAGTCTAAGTCCTTAAATGACACTGAAATAGGGGGACCGCTGACCAGACGTCCCTATTTACCCGGGAAAGTCCCAGTTTTGAGCGCTGTGTCCCCTGTCCCAGCAGATTTATCCAAAACCAGTGATTTGTCCCAGTTTTATACAAGAAATGTCCCACGAGTCCCTATCTTTGACTAATCTGATCCCTGCCAACAGTAAAGAGAGGCATAAATTGTCATTTGTTTAGATAAAATACAGAAAAGTTGCTTAAAAATGACACAAACACAAGAAAGTGTGACTTTACTGACTCACATTAGTACCGAGTGCGTAACAGTTTTCTGTAATTACGCACTCCTTTTACAATTTTATTAATACCAACCACCACAAACGGGAAGTTCCAGTTTCTTTTTTTGAAAATCTGGTCACTCTACACTAAAAACAAATACAAAGCTTGAACAGCATGCCTTTTTAAGGTAATGGAGTAATTACAAGATTGTATGTTGAGACGGTTCCTGGATTAGGTCCAGTTTAAATCCTAGTCTCATCTAATCCAGGACTAGTTTATGTATTTTACTGATTTACTGCTATTTTATGATTGTTATGGTTTTGCTTTTACTTGTTTTAGGACTGGTATGACCAAAGTTTAGCAATTTACCTTTTTATGACCTTTGTGCAGCACTTAGGAAACTTTTGTATGTAAAATGTGCTATGGAAATGAAGTGGATTTGGGTTAGTTTCAAATTTGGTTTAGTCACAATTTTTATGTGGTCTATATGCAAGTGTAAATGCACCCTAGAACTACATATACATAAACAATTCTAACACAATAGCATTTTTTAATTACTATTTGTTTGTAAAGCGTCTTTGAGTGTCCAAAAAGTGCTTTGTTAGTCTGATGTATTATTACTACTATACTTTCTTTTTAGGTGCCAAAGTGACCATCACAGACAGACTTCCCGCCTTGGACTCCCTCTCCACCAATGTCAAATCCAACCTGCCTCCAGACATTTCAGACTTCGCCACCGTTTCTGAACTTTCCTGGGGCGAAAATCTGGACCGCTACCCCGCCGGAGGATTCGACCTGGTTCTGGGAGCCGACATCGTGTACCTCGAGAACACCTTCGTCCCGTTGCTGAAGACTGTGGAGCACCTGTGTTCCGACACTACTACGGTTCTGCTTTCCTGCAAAATCCGCTACGAGCGAGACACCGCGTTTCTGGATCTGCTGAAGCGACGTTTTCGCGTGGACGAGGTTTACTACGACAAGCAGAGAGACATCCGCATTTTCAAAGCGTCGAAACTGCCTCGAAAAGACGATTTGTGATTTTGTTTTTTGGTAATAAAATGAACTTAAAAACGCATTTACCAGAAACACATTTATTAACAGCTGCCAGAAATGTAATATTTGATGCGCTAACAATGTACTGTTTTATACATAACATACAAAATTAATGAAAAGCGACGTAAAAAGCAATATACAATACCTAAATAATACAATATGGCAATCTGTTTACCTTCCCATTTCTTAATTTTGGTCGCAATTCATAACCTTATCGGGACGTAGATGGACAAAATCTTAAATGCAACCAGGCAACATGATAAGTCTATACAAAAAATCTATATATGGATTTTTTGAGCTTTATAAAGTTGGCAGATATTTTATTTGCCATCGATGTGAAATGTTTAAGGATTGTATATGCAAGAAAAGTGCAGATGTTACTCCAAATCAGAGAGGCAAATATGATATGGGATTTGTAATATTTCCGAATGACATTTTCCCCATGTTCTCGGCGCCCGGCGTGGGCTTGTTGCGTTTGGTTTTCCGCTTTAAAAACATCCCCGATTAGCGATAAAAAAGTGTGCAAAGTAAATCGGAAATTTCTCACACATGCGTCTTTCCTTTTTTCGATCCTATATAGAACTTCTCAATAGAAAACTGTACAACTCTCAACTATTTTACAAATCTTAAAATGTTTTTAAAAACCAAACGCAATGAGCCGTGCGGGCGCTGCTGGGGAAACGACAGATTTTTTTTGTATTTCAAACCATTTCAAAGCCCTCTAATATTTGTAAAGCTGCGTTGACATCAAGAAGCATCTTACAACTCAACGTTTCACAAGTTTGTTCAAGGCAAGTTAAGTAAAAAAACAAAACAAAACATTGATGGCATGATGCAAGCACTTTAAAAAGTAATAGAGAAACACAGCTTAGAGATAAAATGTCCGGTCTAGTGTCAGAGCGTTGGTGACACAGTACAGATCGTGTTGGGAAAATGGCGCCCGATGGCGAATAGGCCGTCCCCCGTGGCCGTGTCCCAGGCAGCAGTCGGCGTCGTCCCTTTGTAGCTTTTCCAAACATCACCGCACCTTTCCACACGGGGATACATGAGAACAGACTTCCAGACGGTGATTTGTTGTATGCGTGTTGCGATATTCGGAGCAGTTTTTAAAAAAAGAAAGTAGAAAAGTGGGAGGGGCTCTGTACAGGGGTCGGGGCGGGCGCCTGCGGAGCCCTCTGCGGCCGCCGGCTCTACTCCGATTTGTGGCAGTACAAGTCTTTGAGCGCTTTCAGTTCCTCAATGAGGGTTTTGTTCTGGTTCTCCAGCACGGCCACGCGGTTCTCCAGGCATTTCACGTACTCCTTTTTCTTCCTGCGGCACTCGCGCGCCGCCTCCCTGTGCGACACACGAAACGTTTTCTTAGAAAGTCACCGGACAGGCTATATAATACACACCAGGGTTTTGGTTTCAGAACAGAAATCAGCACAGCTCTACCAAGATACCAACATGTCTAAAGTGCTAGGTTAGCAGGTTTTAGTTATAATTTATTTTATTGACCTTTTTCAACCAGGATAGAGGTGGTGGGAGAACATGCAAATGGCCCTGTGTCTTCCTGTGAGGCTGCAGCACGTGCAAATACATTTACACTACATTAAGGGTATTCTGTTCTCTACAAGGAAATGTTGGGATGTACATGGATCTAGAGCTTGCAGAAAAAGGAAAGTTCCATAAAGCTGGGGCTGTTTTTGGGAACTGAAGCAGCATTAGGTGAGTTTGAGAATATGCAAAACAGAGATAAGCGAAGCAGCAATTGGGCAAATGTTTGAGTAATGGAATTCTGTTCTCTACAAAAGAACTCAAGTAACTGCAGTGTTTGTCATTTACAAATTACCATTTAACTTAATTGTGCGTCATGTTTTAGCCACAACATGCACTTTAGAAAACCTTGTGAACTACAGACCTTAACACATTTATTAGAGCACCCGTCATGAAAACAAGAAAACATAACTTCATAGTTTATCCAAAACTTTTCCATGTTTCAAATTAAAAATGTCATCGATATTCATTAAGAAAATGACCAATTGGAATAACAAAATAGTCCTTATTGACAAATAATGGGAATATTTAGTGTGATCCTTTGGCGCAGATCACAGCTGCATTCTTGCTGCTTCGTTTTTATGGCGTTTTGCAAAGTCTCTTTTGTTATCGAGTTCCAAATAGTTTCAGCTGTTCCCAGAGACTTGCTGCTTTGGATGAGACTTTAGGGTCATTTTTGGAAAACTTTAAACTTGAAAAATGTATGGAGAGCAACAGTACTTCTATTTTAGCCTTAAAGATCTGGTTTTGATACAAAGATCTTGCATATACTGGCGGATTAACCATGATAGAAACATAAAAAGATATTCTGGTAAACAGAAATACTGTGAAATGACATATGGCAGCAGCAAACCCCTTATACTGGGTGCTGTATAATATAGAAACCAAACTCAGACATTTCCTGCCCACATACCTGTTCTTCATAAGGCGGACCTCTCTTTTGCGCGTCACCTCTTCAGTGCCGCTCCCTCCCAGAGCAGGGGAGGCCGCCATCACCACCCCGGGAGTGATGGCGCTGGTGGGGGCCGTGCGGATCTGGTACGCCTGCACGTCTCCAGAGGCCGCTGTTCCCGGAATAAAAGCGCCGTTAGGTAACGTGCCGAGCCGACATTTAGAACCGTCGTGACTCATTGTGCTAATCGTGCGCGCTGACCTTGTACGACCACCTGGTTGCTGGGCACGAGGATCTGCTGTCCGTCGCTGGTCTGGGCGTACTGCAGGATGGTGGCCCCTTGCTGGGCTCCGGCCGCGTTCATGGTCAGGGTCTGGATGCCCTGGACCCCGTCTGTGCCGTTGTTGGCGAGCTGGATGGCGCCGCCCTGAGTGATGGCAACTGGGGAGAGGAGAGACGTGGACATTTATATACATGGTTCCACATGACGTTCTACTGATGCCATCTTTAACTGAGATGAGGGCAGAGTTTGTGCTTGGATCAATATGCAAATAACAAATCTCATCACTAATGCTGCATTCACACACACACTCACACACACACTTTGAATTAAACTGGGAATAAACCTGGAAGTAAAGCTTCAAAGTGCATTGTGTAACAGGTGGATGAGGGTTTGCCAAATGTTTTTCTCCATGGAGATGTTATTGCTTTGTCTGAAATGTTACACAGTGTGGTAATAAACATTTCTATCTTCATGGAGACCAAGTTACAAGTCAGATCTGTGGTGAGGCGACCCCTCTCAGCGTCAGAATGCACCTGTTTTTCTAGGCGTTTTTGAACAGTAAAACCAACTGTAATTGAGCAGTCAGGGTTCACACTCTTTTTCATCGACAGATTTTCAAAACTTTTCCATTACTTTTTCATGACCTAAACTGAATTGTCCATGACTTTACCCTACATGTGTAGAATTAAGCAGACTTAAATATGAAATATATATTTCAATATGGATAAATATGAAATGTGAACCGTTTCCACTTATGTTATGGTTTGGTGTTATATACGGGCGTGACAACATCCAAGTCTCACGATAAGATATCGTCACAGTCTGAACCTCACGGTACGATATTTATTGTGATATCGTGGGAAAGCTCACGATATTCTACAGAATAACAAGACTGACTCTAAAATGCTTTGTCCAGTCATTTGGTACAACATTTATTGTCATTAGGGATGGAACAGACTAAGTCCTGGTTTATTCAGCAGCAGCAGTGTGATCATGTGTAACTGCATGTATGTTTGTGTTGTGTTTGTGAGGGGAATGACAGTGCAAGTGTGTTTTATGTGCCTGTGTATAATGTGATATATCTTAGCTTATCCATTTCTTCTATTCTCAGTATTGATAAACCATTATCAATACATTTTATTTTATTTTTACTTACTGAATTCTGTTTAAAAGTCCTCCCAGGGACTGGTGTTGCGAATTAGCCTTTGGCTAAAACACTGTGGTACCTGCATCAGATGCTAATCTATGTTTGTTGTATCTGTCCCTATCAAATAAACAATAAATAAAATAAATAAATAAATAAAACGAAATCCAAATCTCTCTGTACCAGATTTTCACCATAAACATCTCACTGTACCAGATTTATTACAATATTTTGTGGAGGCACAAAACTGTGAATCTGCTCCTTTTTCCTCTAAAAATGCTTCACAAGACTTAATCCAAAGAATGAAGATGTAAAAGTGCTTAGAACAGTTATTTCTTCATGTCGTCTGCACTGAAACGGAGCAAAGGATCATGGTCTATGTAGTTCCCTCTGTTTTTTTAGCTATTTCTGCATCAGAACTGTTCATTTAAGCAAAGAGACTTGGGGTTCGATATATTGTGATGGTCCACGATATTATTGTGAGACCATTGACGATACGATATCACCATATTTCAGTTATTGTTACATCTCTAGTATTAAAGATTTAAACATTCAAAATATCGTCAATGCATTTACTGTAGTCTCTTTAAAACAAATAAAACGGTGTTAGTTGCGTGAAAGAGATACTAAAATTCCATGACTTTTGCAGCAGTTCCATGACTGTGGGAACCCTGAGCCGTTTAAAGTCACACTGTGGAAGATTCCAGGCAGAACAATGATGTATCATAGAAACAAGCAGGTGACAGACCCCGAACCAAAAAGTTACGTCGTGCACCTTTAACTAGACAGTGATGAAACCACAAGAACAGGACCAAACCAGGAATTCTAGCGTTTTTCGGTCATTGTGGCTCTGTCTTCTGAAAATGTCCACACTGCTCGCCTCTCATTTCTCAGAACAATAAAGAACGCTGAAAAAAAGATGTCAGAGACGTACTGTACTGGCCGCTGCTGGTCTGGTAGATGGGCGTGGGCATGGTGACGGTAGTGATGGCTGGTGCAGTGTCGTCCTCCGATTTCTCCTCTTCGATGCGAGGCACTGCTGGAGCGTCTGATGACAGGTCGTTCAAGATTTTCCTGTAGTAAAAAAATGATAAAACTCATTAAAGCCAAAATACACAATGGTCTCTCGGCCGTTAAAGTTTTCATTTCTGTCACACCTGTATGAAGGACGCCTCGAGAGGATCTCCCGTCGCTTTTGAGAATCGGTCACGCTGTCGACGGACTCCTGCGAATCCTCACTTTCCGCAACTGTGGAAATCTGAAGGGAAAATAACCCGCGTTAGCTTTGATTCACAGTGATTTCTGATGCCCTTCCTGTGTCACAGCCACATAATGATGGGTTAACTTTATTGTGGCTGTTTGAGCGTGTGTTTTAAATTGCCACCGTGTGTAGGCAAACTGGCAGGGATGTGTCATGGAGCACTTTGGTGAGGTTTGAACCGCCGACCCTCCAGTTAATGGGCGATGTAAACTTGTAATGAGTCCAGTGTGTAAAATGTAGGGGTGGGACAAGATAATTTTCACGACTCTAGACACACCATGAGATCAGGTCCACGAGAATGAGCTAAGATGAGACTTTGACATCATTTGTAATAAATAAGTAGTAGGACTGGGCAAAAAAACCCAAATCGACCCGTCCCTACACAAACAAATCTGTCACAGAAAGAACACTCATATAATCCACTGAGTCGTGTCCTTTAGTCCAACAGAAGCTGAAGCATCAGCACAAGGAAAGAGCTGCTTTTTTCAGTGTTTACACTTTATGCAAATGAGCCATGTGGTTTTAAGTTTTGTGTCTGTAAAACGTAACAAATGTGCCAAAGCTGCATTAAACACATTCTGATCTCACACGGGCTGATGTGGCTCCATCCATCTGCTTTTTGGAATTACAGCTTCTCAAATTGTGTAACTCACCAGCTCTTAACTCTTTTTTTATTTCAAGCCAAAGGTAAATTCAAGGGAAAAAAATCTCACAAGATCATTTTTCTCATGTGTGCACAATCTTGTGGCAATTTCGTCTCGCAGGATCTAGCGACAAGATCTTGTCCCATCCCTAATAAAATGTGATGGCTTCATGTAAATTATGTGGCATAGGAACTTTACTTGAATAATTTTAAGATGAAATTTGGGAATAAAATTTAACTCCATTTCATCTTATTACAGTTATTTTTTATTCCTCAGTATGCAACTATTATTCAAGTGAGTAATTGTTATAAAGGGAAACATAAGTGAATGTTTAACCCAGTGCGTCAGTCAACTGCACTCCTGTCATGAAAATTACTATATCGACTTATCGTTCAGTACGTGAAAGCTGCAACAATGAATTTATTTTGGCGTTCAATATTTATGGGATGTTTCTTTGAAAAAGTGTGGAGGTTTTTTGTTGTAATATGATAAGACTTTGTTTTTGTACTTTCTTTATTTTATATATATAGTATTTATATTTCAATTCTCTTTGTAAATTTTGTACATATACTTATTCACTTTATTTTATTATTTTTATTATCATTTCTATTTTTATTATTGTTTATGTTGATTGCATCACACTTTTTCCCCTTTTTTTTGCACTAAACTGTCCTGGAGCTACTGTGACTGTTGAATTTCTCCACTGTGAGATCAATAAAGTCCTGTATTATCTTATCTTATCTTGAGGGTTAATTAAGTCTCATATCCATGTAGCAATGCACCGTACTAGAAAATTTCAGGCCGACTTGCTTAAAGTCATTAAACTTGAACATTATTGATCCACAGAGGAAGCCATTTGGTTACAACTGCTAAAAATATATATATATATTCTTATAACCAACCACAAATAGAGCTTAGAATAGAATAGAATTGTGGGGTGTAAAAAAAATAACACAAAACCCAGATAATTACGCGAGTCCTTCTTACCTGAACGGTCTGTACTTGTGGACTCTGGATGACCGACTGCTGTGCGGTTTGGATGACCCCGTGAACCTGCACCGTCTGCCCGTTGGGTAACTGCACCAGGGTAACTGTGGGACTGCTGGAGGAAACCTGAGCCGCTGCAATGGATGCCTTTCCCACACAACAACAAGACGGTCAGACAAATCCTAGCAAATGAAGAGGTGCTTCATATGCAGTTTAGAGAATATCAGAATAGTCGTTTGGAATAATTAGACTATTGAATCATCTTTAATTACAGGAGATTGTGATAAGAATCTGATAAAACATTTCTGCCCGTTTGTGGTTAATTTTACAGTTTGTTCAACCTTAGGCAATACTTACTCCCCAACCAAGACATGTAAAGACATGACTGAGCACATTTCTGATAGAGAATATTTAACAATGTATACCTCTACATGACTAGTTTGAAGAAACTTATGAAAGTTAATTTAAAGCCACAGTATGTAACTTTATAGCTAAAGCATTAATTCTTACTGTGAGTGGGCGTGCTGCTGTCAGCCTTTACAATGAACACTGCTAACTCTGCTGCCTGTGCAATACTGGGACCCTGTGCAATAATGTAAGATAGCAATTTATTGTATATATTGTCTTAAGATAGCAATTTATATGATACATAGTTTTATAATCCTTATCTTTATAGATCCTTATAGTGTTTGTCTATTTTTAACTTAACTGTGCTTCTATTGCTGCTACTGTTTCTTGCTGTTCTCTTTACTGTGCGTTGCAACACTGAAATTTCCCCATTGTGGGACAAATAAAGGATATCTTATCTTATCTTATCTTATCTCCACAAACACTTATGACTCTTTTTCAGCCTGGAGGAGGAATTCTTCCTGGTTGTTTTCAGGGAAATGTGGTTGACTTGGCTACAATATCCCACAATATCTATCTCCATGAAGAATATTATGAAGTATGGTTTTAACTTTCTACTACCATGGCAAAACACAGGTGATGTGCCTCTTCTAGAAAGTTACATAATGTATTTTTTTTTTACCATATTCTGTATCAATAGGGTGACCAGAATTTCAAAATAAAAAACTGGTACATCCTTTTTTTTTTGGCGGTTGGTAATAATACAATTCTGAAACGAGTGAGTATTTAAGGAAATGTGTTGCGCAGAGACCATTCATGACTAACATGTGAGTCAGTATAGTCACATTTTCTGCATTTTGTTCATTTTTAAAGCAGCTTTTCTGTATTTTGCCGAAACAAATTGCAATTTATGTCTCTTTACTGTTGGCAGGGATTAAATTGGTCAAAAATAGGGACACCTGGGATATTTCTTGTATATAACTGGGACAAATCACTGGTTTTGGATAAATCTACTGGGACAGGAGACCCAGGGCAAAAAATTGGAGTAAATAGGAATGTCTGGTCATCCTGTATCAATCATAAAAAATAAATTTGCTGTTAAGTTCACCTGGGTCAGTGTAATTTGCTGGGCTTCGGACTCGGTAACAGCAGATTCTCCCTGCTGTGTTTCTGCACCAGCCTCCATGCTCATTTAACAATCTAAAACAAATACACAGGAAAAAAAACATGAGCTTTGCAAGCACAGGGATCGATGAAAACACTTGCACAGCACATTCAAGCCCTCATCAAGTGGTTATATGCAAACAAAGCGTGGGCTGGCTCATGTTTGACTTCAGTGGAGGGTGTGGCACAGAATAAACGTAAGCACATAGTTCATTCAAAAACTAGTTATGTGTAAAGTATTGCAAATAATATTTAAAAATACATAATAGATTAAATATAACGTAGCTTTTATGCGGACAGTTTAATTAGCTTGCATTTAGTTCGAAGGCTAATGCTAAATTCCTGGTTGCTAAAGTGTGTTAGCTCGAGTTAGCACGAGGCTAAACCGTGGTTTTACATGAGGTTTCCCATTCACTCTTGTTAGCATGCTAGCGGGCTACGAGTGATTTGAATACATAGGCTAGTCGCTATGCAAGAGCTGTATAAAACCGTGATATTTAGCGTTTGGTGACTCAATATGACAACGAGAAAGATTGTGGGTGTCTACGTGTTAAGTACGTGTGTCAGGCTTTTAAATTTGGAGCTGTCAACAAAGAAATAAGCCTGAAGTGTAATTGGAGGGAAATGTCTGTAAGCATTGTAAGGCAGTTTTTTTTTTACTACCATGGAACCCCACTTTCACTCAAGGCTCTGTTATTTAAGGTTTAACCAAAGAGAACCATGCACAAAATGCTCAGATGCACTTTCATGGATGTTGCACCAGTAATTCATACAATCTGAACCGTGTGCCCCGCTCCCGGAATAAATACCTAAGTATGTTCAGAGTGCGCCGCTGTGCAGACTCATTTAGTTAGCCTGTGCAAGCACCGCCGCCATGATCTCTTTGTTGGCTTTGTGCGCCTACAACAGCAAACGCACGTCTCCGGGCGGCCATCGAGCGCGATCTGTTTAGGAGCAAACATCGGACGCGTATATCCTCTTACCAGCACACACTCGCTTCGTCACTCCCGGGTCCACGGAGCTCCACTTTTATTCAGACCGACACGTAAGAGACCGCGTCAGGCTACACCTCCGTCGCGTCACCGAGAACAACAACACGGAGAGGACGAGGCGCACGACGACAGCAGTACAGAAATCAGCTCTATCGACAGCGGCCGAGAGGAGCCGAGAGGAGCCGAGAGGAGGCGCCCACTAGCGGAAAAAGACGAACCGCTCCGAGGACTGGCATCGCCTTTTTCCGAGCAATGCCGAAGAACGGACCTGCCGCTGGCCTATTATTATATCTTTGGGCCTAGTCCACTGTGTTTGGGAAACGTCACTGGGGTCTTTCATATGAAGAGTATGAATTTAACAGGACAGTAGTTCACAGTGGGGGCCTCAGATGCGCTGTAGGGGGCCCTTAAGATTACCCAAACCAATGAATCTTTAAATGAGTAAACCAGCTACAGCCAGTGCTATTTGTATTTTTTATAGTCAATAGAAACCTTAAAGGAAAGTACATAACATTGAACATATGAATCTATTTATTATGGCTGATTTAGACTACATGATATGAGACCCTATTATAAAACAGACAAATACTATTTCCAAAAATACAGGCTGTATATTTGTATTTCTTTATTACATGAACAGTGCATATTGATCAAAATAACTGCATAATATACAGAGTTAGCCAAGACGCTGGTTTTGGTTATAGGCCTACAGTGGAAAGTAACTGCTGCGTTCCAAACTTTTTGTACAAATGAAGAAAGAGCACAGTGCTCAATGATTCTGCGTACTGTTTAAACATCAGTCCTCTCACTGCCTTTTATCCCATAAAAGAGTCATCATACTGACTAAGAAACTGAAAAAAACAGATCTCTTTTGACAGTTTTTTGTCATCTATATATCTATTCTATATTATCATTTACTGTAGGGTATTTGCTGAAGAAGGGATGGAGTAAAATACCTTTAGAAAATGCAGACAAAGAGTTAATAAGCAGAGTATTTTTCAAAAGACACTTATCTGTGTTTGCAAATGGACTCTTCAAACAGTCTGTGAAGAGCTCGGCTTTGACCGTCTCTTTTAGATGATCAGATCTCAAACATCAGTCACTTACAAGAACGTGTCACATCCAAAGCACTACAGCTTATTTATGATACTGATCAAATCTGAACAGCTCTGCTGGCAAAAGAATGTGATTTCAATGGACACATCTGGATAGGCAGAGCAATAGTATATCATAAAAAAATGGTTTAAAGATAAGACGCAATTATATTTTACATTTACTTCATTTTTTTAAAAATCCCTCAGTCGTCCAGGTAGAAAAGATGATGAATGCATTTTTTTATTATGGCAAAATTCAGAATTTTAGGTTCTAAACTGGATAAATCCATGGCCTACAGAATTGCAAACCCAACAATAATCTTTCCTTTTATATCTTAGGCCATCCAGGTTCTTTCACAAAAGAATATTTGTCAACAGTTACCACAAATCAGTTTTCTGTGCGAGGCTACATGATTTTACCCTAAATTATACTGTGTGTGAAACTAAACTACAATTTTGAGGTTAGGAAATAGTAGGCTATTTTTCCATCCTTTGTACTTGACATTTCTACCACAGAAATTCAGAACTTTTGCTGAAAAAATGTGTTGAAATCCAAGTGGGTTTAAACCTAAAATGCCTCTCTTAGCCAGGCCTGAGTCAGTGCTAGTGCAGCTCAGGGAGGGAATCCTGGAGGTTCTGAGCTTTCACATGAGGCCTGAACATAAACTGAAAATGAGACAAACTTGGATGTGTCTCTGTCTGCAGGTTAAGACTCTGGAGACACAGGTTCAGTGATTTTAATATCTTTAAAAAAACAAAACAATCTGTAATACACCTGTAAATACAAACTACATACAGCTCCTTTAGTTCACTATATGGATATTATCTGTCAAAAGTGTCTGTAGTGCCTCCTCTACCAACTTGTTTTACTACTGAATTCGAAAAAATAAAATTAACATTCAAATGCTGGGTAACAAAGTAAAAGAGGTAACATTCAAAATTTTGCACCAAATTTACCCTTGCAAGAATTATTTTGTAATATTATTAAGATTACACCGTGTCCCAAAAGTTCATGCACCCCAATGGGCAACATTTTTGTCCATTTATCTCCAAAATGGGTTGCACCAGGTTAGCCAGGTGTTGTGAGGTGGTTTAATTAGTTCATCTGTTTGTGATAGGCCTACAAATTTCTCAGTTGACCATGACGCATGTCACTGAGAGAACCTTTTTGGTAGTGTTGCCACGATGGCCAAACACAAATCTGGAAAAGCTGCACTTTCAAAGCCTCAAGTCCGTGCTCAAGCCATTGCCTTGCGCAGGGCAGGGAAAACTTGCAGGGAGGCAGCTCAAGACCTCGGCAGAAGCATTCGATGGGTGAAGAAGTGGTGGCAGAGATACCAGAGTGGTGAGTCCCTCGAAGACATGCCCCGTGCAGGTCGCCCCTCAGTTCTGTGCTCGAGGGCCAAGGACCTCATCCGCAAGGCCAAGGGAAAGAGACACCAATCCTGCCGCAGACTTAGTCAAAGACTGAAAGGATCTTGAGGAAGCAGTCTCTAAGAGTACCATCCATCATTTTCTGACTGAGAAACTGGGTCTGAGAGCATACAGACCCAGTTTACAGACCCAGTTTGCCTTACCAAACTGCAAAAGGAGAAGCGGCTTGCTTTTGCAAAGAAGTACGGTAAAATGACCCCAAGAGACTGGGAAAACTGGGTTTTCTCTCATGAGTGCCCTCTCTACTTATTTCCAACTCCCAACAGCCAAAACAACCGCATTTACACTGACAGTCGAATGAAAGTACCACCTTCTGAACAGGTCAAGTTGAGCGCCCATTGCCTGGTCTGGGGCGCAATGTCATCTTCAGGGCTGTCTGAGGTGCATGTTGTACCTCAGGGCATCACAATCAACACTGAATATTATCTTAAGAACATTCTCCAGCCAGTGCTACTTCCCATATTCACCAGAAAGAAGAAATCGGGCCCCGTCACAGCTAGGAAGATGTTCAACCGGTGTGCGGAAATGGTCTTCGTGCAAGATGGTGCCCCCGCACATACTGCTCGGACAAATCAGAGGTGGTGTTCTGAGCAGCTTTCTGGCTTTCAGCACAAAGAGGAATGGCCACCCAACTCTCCAGACCTCAGCCCGATTGAGAACTGCTGGGGTATCCTGAACAGTCAGATCTTCCACAGCCCACCTCCTACCACCATGAATCAGAATCAGAATCAGAATTACTTTTATTCATCCCCGAGGGGAAATTTTCTTTGTTACAGATGCAACCGACCAAGAGCCTGTACATCAAACAAGTTACAAAATAAGCTAAATACAATAAGATAAAAGATAAAATAGCTCTCTCTGGGAAATTATTTACATCATTGACATATTTATGACTATATACATGTGTGAGCAGGAATAGGATGAAAGGATTGAGTAGTTTGTGAGTTAAAGTGCAGCGTTCAACAGTTTGATGGCGACAGGCAGGACAGATTTCCTGTGTCTCTCAGTGGAGCAGCGGCAGCCGCAGTCTATGGCTGAAAGAGCTCCTCTGATTGGCCAGCACCTTGTGGAGGGGGTGGGAGGGAGAGTCCAGAATAGTCCAGATTTTGTCCAGTATTCTCCTGTCCAACACCACCGCCAGAGAGTCCAGCTCCTCCCCACAACATGTCCAGCCTTCCTAATGATCTTCTCGGCAGCTCAATGCGAGGGCTTTGCTGGAGTGGGGCAACATTGGGCCTTCCGTTCTAAAGAACTTGGTGCATTCTATGCCCGACAGGGGAATAAAAGCATTCTGTTGAATATTCACAATCTGAGTGGACTTTTTCTGTGGTGCATGAACTTTTGGGACACGGTGTATATGAAGAAACAACCACAGAATCTGATTATCATCTTTTTAATGAATTTGTGCAACATTTTCGGATAGAACTCGACATTAACACAAATACAAATGCGACAACAACTAAACCAAGAATACACCCATTTCTAATAGAAATCGAACATTATTGATACTTTGCAGTGATATCACACAGGGGTTGTTCTACATGTATGTCTATGGCAGAATGTTCAGCAATTTGCACAGTGACAATGCACACATTAGCAAAACACAACCAAAAAAAAGATTTAAGATTACAACATTTAAGAGTACAACAACTCACCCTTATGTAACCGATAATACTCCCTACAACTGTACAAGAACTCATGCTTATGTAACCAATAATACTCCCTACAACTGTACAACAACTCACCCTTATGTAACCTATAATACTCCCTACAACTGTACAACAACTCACCCTTATGTAACCGATAATACTCCCTACAACTGTACAACAACTCACCCTTATGTAACCTATAATACTCCCTACAACTGTACAACAACTCACCCTTATGTAACCGATAATACTCCCTACAACTGTACAACAACTCACCCTTATGTAACCGATAATACTCCCTACAACTGTACAACAACTCACCCTTATGTAACCTATAATACTCCCTACAACTGTACAAGAACTCATGCTTATGTAACCAATAATACTCCCTACAACTGTACAACAACTCACCCTTATGTAACCTATAATACTCCCTACAACTGTACAACAACTCACCCTTATGTAACCTATAATACTCCCTACAACTGTACAACAACTCACCCTTATGTAACCTATAATACTCCCTACAACTGTACAACAACTCACCCTTATGTAACCTATAATACTCCCTACAACTGTACAACAACTCACCCTTATGTAACCTATAATACTCCCTACAACTGTACAAGAACTCATGCTTATGTAACAGATAATACTCCCTACAACTGTACAAGAACTCACCCTTATGTACTAGATAATACTCCCTACAACTGTACAAGAACTCACCACTATGGAACAGATAATACTCCCTACAACTGTACAAGAACTCATGCTTATGTAACAGATAATACTCCCTACAACTGTACAACAACTCACCCTTATGTAACTGATAATACTCCCTACAACTGTACAACAACTCACCCATATGTAACCTATAATACTCCCTACAACTGTACAACGACTCACCCTTATGTCACAGATGACTCTATGCCCTGTCAATCATCATATCATATTTTTTCTACTTACTTTCACTTTTTTTATTACCATATATATTTTATTTTTTTGTTATTATATTATATTGTGATGTGTGAGCTACTGTATCCAAATAATTTCCCTTGTGGATCACTAAAGTTTGTTTAAGTCTAAGAAAACTACAAATGAATTACGACTGCTATTCTTCCTTTTATCAGCAGGTGGCAGCAGAGCACTTCGCCCCGCTCCACCTCATTACCAACACTCCCCTCCACGCACTACTATTCCAACCACTTTCCACACATATGTTCAGCGTCTGATTTACGTGAGCGCTGACGTCTCCTCCCGCTAATGAGAACCCCACAGACCCTCCCCGTATTTACAACCGCGGCCCGGCTCCATATCGCGTTTCCCCGCCGTAAAAACCCCCTCATTATACCTCCTTCTCCTCCTTCCCTGCGCTCCTCTGTGTCCGCCGCGAAATTGGACGGAAACAGCTGGTAGGAGCAGAATCCTGAAGGGGGACATAAGGTTTCAGACCAATTTATGGCCATCATCTCAACGCGCGAGGTCGTTTTGGAGACATCTCATTGGCCGGGCAGTATAAACGTCGCCGCCGATTGGCTGATTGACGGCTTTTGACATGTTTAGGCCGGTCGGTGTCCTTCAGAGTGACCAGGGGAGCAGAGGGGGTGGGAGAAGTCTTAATTTTGTGAGACTAGAATGTGTATATGTGTACGTGTGCGTGCGTATTGATTACTAGTGATTGCATTGGGTATTGATTTTCTATAATATAAGCTACAGACAGGCCGGTGAAGAGGGAGGGATTAACAACCAGTAGGTGATGTAGCTTACATTATTGGGTTCTAAGGGAGAAACGGTGCTATTCTGAATGCATTTTGAAAACAGCTCGTCCGTCATATCCATAGGCGTGCTACATTGCTGTCAAATGCGCTCTACGTGATTTTTACGGTCTTTTTACTGTCATTAAAAATGGTTTGCAGTGGTTCAAAGTTATTCCACCCTTACCGTATGATGAGCTTATAAGTGCTTTTCACAACTTTCAGGGGGTCAGAATGGAGTTTTGCATTCACAGGAAAGCAAACGACGACTCAACGAGCATGCTAACGCCACACTTCATGTTTCACGGAGGATAAAATGCTCTATAATCAGATCCAAACGGAGCACAATGGATGTATTTTCATTCTAAAAGCTGCTTTTACAGTATATTGGTACTGGGGCAAAACAGACTGGACTTGACATTTTAAAAATCAGGTACAGGCCCCTTTATGTTGACACGGTAACATTAATATAGGCCTATCATATTTAAATGGGTTCAATTCCAAGATCGTTTTGATTGCCAAACTGATTGTTAATGGGCAAGACACATCTCCAGGTCTGTTTCTGAGGAGGTAACAACATTATAACATGGCTTAAAGTTCACGAGAGTCCATTTGGCGTCATTTAAATATCGAATAATAACCGATTTTCGATTTTTTTCTTGTTTTCTTTTTCCGTCTTTTGTCTCTACAGAACAACAGCTTGAAAAAAAACAGACCCGCTTTGTACCTGCGATTTACGTGCACGCGCTCGTCTCGCCCGTTTCAAACTCCAAATCTTCAAACTCGCGGCAATCAAAGCAGGAAATTACAAAACGCCGCGCGGAATGAGAAAGACCGACGCTCTGATTTCGGATGAAAAAAAAATCCAAAAAAAGAACAATTTGAGTGTAATTACGGCGGCGAGGCGCAGCTACCTCGGGGAGAATAAGATAGAAAAGTCCACGTTTAAGGTTTACGTCGGCAGTTCGAGTCCAGTCTTGACGAGTTCGCGTGTTGTTGTGTCGTTGGGCAAGACGCTTCACCCGCCTTTCTGTGTTTATACAATTGGCACATGATGATTTAGGGGAAATTGGACCGACAGCTATGATCTGAAAGAAAATAAACACTAAAAATAGCTCAAGATGGCACAAGTTTCCACCATTATGTATATGGAGAGATGTTATTTTTGCCTTAATGTTCCACAGTACGAAAGTGAGTTTACGGGTCAGATCTGTGAAGAGGTGACACTACTCACAGTGAGAACGCACGCTTTACAATGTGTTCTTGAGTAATAAAAACACCTGTGATTGAATAAATGTGAGATAGATGAGTTAAATGCCATACTGCGGAACATTCTAGTCGTGTACTTCATCAGCTGAGAGTGTTCCGTCGTAGTTTTCACCAATTTCATATTTTTGCTGACTAAAACTGAATTTAAAAAAATAATAAATTAAATAATGGATCAAAAAATACTAAAATTACAAAAATACAATAAATAAATTAATTAATAAAAATAACAAAAAAAAACCTGGACACAAGTGAATCCACGAAAGGACCTAGATCCAAGTTCCACATTTTATAAAATTATGATGGATTTTTTATGGTCTTTACATTTTGGTCAACTCAAAACTGGAGCTCTGTAGTTGTTCTTGCTTGGTCCTGGTATAGTCCTGGTTTAGTCCTGATCCAGGGTTAGTCCCAGTTCTGAGCCAGTTTTCATGTGATGGTTGGCTGTACAAATGTGGACGCTCCCTAAATCTGGATTAAACCTGAAAAAAAATTAATAAATAAAATAATGGATAAAAAAAACACTGAAATTACATATGTTTAGTCCCAGTTCTGAACCGGTTTCCATGTGGTTTTATAATGTGTTTACATATCGTATACATACATATACATAAATCTTGACTAAAACTGAAAACCAATTTAGTCAAAAACAGCACTAAAATTCCAAGTCAAAATTAACACTGTGTATCCGTCAAAGCAATATGATCTCCATGGAGACAAGCAGGTGATGACTGATATTTTTGTTATAAAAGAAAAAAAGAAGAAAGAAAAAGAAACATGTGGAGACCAGATTCAAGTTCCACATTTGAGAAAATTATTATGGATTTATTTAACAAAATAATCCTTACATTTTGGACAACTTAAAATTGTGGAAATCTCTAGTTGTCCTTGCTTGGTCCTGGTATAGTCCTGGTTTAGTCCTGATCCAGGTTTAGTCCCAGTTCTGAGCCAGTTTTCATGTGATGGTTGGCTGTACAAATGTGGACGCTCCCTAAATCTGGATTAAACCTGAATAAAAATGAATAAATAAAATAATGGATAAAAAAAACACTGAAATTACATAAATTTCTATAATCTTTACATAACATTTCTAGAATCTATAGTTGTCCTTGCTTGGTCCTGTTATAGTCCTGATCCAGGTTTAGCCCCAATTCTGAACCAGTTTCCATGTGGTGATTGGCTGTGCAAATGTGGACGCTCCCTAAATCTTGACAAAACCTGAAAATCAATTTTTCCATCAAAATTAAAATTCCTCTTCAAAATTCACACTGTATGCCCGTCAAAGCAATACGATCTTCATGGCAACAAGTGATGGTGATGAAAAGTTACACATTTCACCTTTAAACCCAACATTTTCAATGCACATTTTGCAAAACACCCGGCGTAATTGTCTCTCCGCAGCCGCCCATGCGTAGCACCCGCTGCAGCTTCATTACTTCTTTTGGCTGCCCTTTAAAAATACAGACAGGATGGACAGATACAAGAAGGAAGGAGGAGGAGGGAGGTATAGTAATGAAGAGAGAGAGAAAGGGGGGTCTAAAAAAAAACGATATATAGAGCGCAGGGAAGAGGAGGAGGAGAGTCCGCACCTTGACGGATTGATTGAAATCGCGACGTAGCCTACAGCCCAGATTAGCGCCAAGTCTCTGGGTCAGCACAATCTCCCTCGGTGTTAGATAACTTCTTTTTTTTTCCCTCCTGTCCTCCCTCCCTCCTCCTCTCTCTGTGAAAAAAAGGAAAAATATGCACTCAAAGGTTTCCATGGCAACCAATTCCAGGTGCTCGCTCTCATATGCGATTCAGGTAATTCGGATGAAAAGCCGGCTGCCGCATAAGGTCACTTCTTGTATTCAAATGTTATAGGCCGGCTAAGCGTGACTTCTCGACCACAAAAAATAACAAAAAAAAGACTCCCACAATGCATTGCGTTTGATTGACAGGTATGATATTTCCCACTGTGTTTTTGATGGCGATGGGGCTGCATTAAAATTCCAATTTGCGGCGGAATACATAAAGACGGGTTATTAAAACGGGTTAAACGGACAAATGGGGAGTAAATGGGAGCTGTGTCAGAGGTTGTCTTGGTAATAGAAGCGTTTTTATTTTTTGTACGCTTCATTTGACAAATATCAAAATGCAAATGCATTTTTTTGGGACGAGTTGAGCAAGTTTTGATATTTGGGTCAGTGACGTATGAGGATTTTAGTGCGCCACATGGCAACAGCTGGTTGGCAACAGTGTCTGGAGAGAATTTTCCCATACTGCACCTCTGGCACCAAGGATCATGTGTTTATCAAGAGACTGAGGATTTGCTGATGTCTGTGTCAGATGATGTTTCCATGTTTTTCACTGTGAAGCCCATTGGGGAAACTCCTGTTGTTATTCTGGGTTATAGAAATAAAATTGAAATTGAATTTTCAATAGGCAAATTTTAAACTATAAAAAATATTAGTTTCTATTGAACTTTTTCAAATATTTACAGTGTCAGGAGCATAAATCTGTGTTTAACATTTAGATGAAACGTTTTTAGTGTTTTTTATGTACATGATTTGGCTTCGACATTAAAAAATGTCACGTGGTGCGACCGAGAATAACCTTAAAATTGTTTTATTTTCTACACTGCAATAAAGGCCTATCAGAAATAAGAAGAAAAAAATGCCAATTTTGAGGTAAAAATGCTCTATTTTAAGTGAAATTATCTGCCAGTGCAGGAAGAAATTTTCACTTTTCTTAAGTTTTCTTAAAACAGGACAAAATATGAATCTTGTTCTAAGCAGAAAACACGAGTTTCAAGTATTTATGGACAGATTTTTCACCTTATTGATTTGAGAAGGAAGTGAAAGAGGCTTAACCTGGAGTTAAAAAGTGCTTAGAATAAGTTGTAATATCGAGATAAGATAAATCAGGATGGAATATCTTGAAACAAGTAAAAAAAAATTGCATCTTATTAAGTAAAAAAAAATCTTAAAATTGATCTTTTAAGATGAATTTGCTTAATTCATGTCAGTTTAACTCTGCTAGAAAATCCTTTTTTTCAGTGTAAAACGTGGCTGGGACATTAAATGAAGTTCTGAGTGAAGTGTATTGAGAAGTCTGTCTGCTATTATTATTATTATTATTATTATTATTATTATTATTATTATTATTATTATTATTATTATTATTATTATTATTATTATTATTATTACTATCTGCTCTTGGTTCATTTGGGACAGTGGAAAAAAGGGGTTAAACAAGTATTTACTTCCTCCCACTCCTTTTTGGACATTAGTAAAATCTGCGTGACATTTATTTTTGTTTATTGCTATAGTCGAGAAGCGTTTGTTTTTTGTTCCGTATCTGTGTAGTTCCAGTATAAGTACATGTTCTGTGCACTGCTGTCCCAACAAACATTCATTCTTTCATTTATTTATTTATAAGGGAAGCCCCTTGAGATGTAACATCCGAAATACATGAACAAAGGAGAATTTACAGAAAAGAAATATATATATATATTAAAAAAAAGACAAACACAAGACACAGTCAACATCCACACTATTCAATACAAGAAATACATACTTCCCCATGCATATAAATATACATTACTGAAGAAAAGCAACTCTCCGTACATCAGAAAGTTTGTCATATATATAGAAACAAACTGTTGTATTTCTTTAGATTTTTAATGCATATTGATATTTTCTTTTGCTCCAATATGACAGTCGCCTGTTTGTGTTTAATGAACAAACTACTGCCCTGGAAAATGCAGCAAATGAAGAAAAATGCCTAAAGAACCGTTCACCCAAGTCGACTTTGTCTGTTATTAAACTCCAGCCACAGAATTCTGCTGTTATTAGTGGCACCACATGATGCACGGTCGCACCACATGACATTTTAACTCTTTAAGTACAAAAAACATGCAGAATAACTCATGATTTCTAAAAAAAATGATTTGGTTCCATGGAGGTCAGAGGTGCTACAGCAGGGGTGTCAAACTCATTTTGGTCCGGGGGCCGTATGCAGCCTACTTTGATCCCAAAAGGGCCGGATCAGAAAACTCAGTTCTCTCTTCAAGTTATTGTATTTTTCTCCGTGTCTCGTAGTGGTGTTTAAGATTATATTCCTCGAGCAACGCCACTTGTTCCAAACACACTGAGCACAGATTTCCCATTCACCTCTGTCAACAAATAAGAATTAGACTATTTTTCTTGGGAAATCCTGAACTCAGCATCTGCTTTTCTCATTTTTTGACATTTTGCTGATGAGGGTCACGGTCGACAGTCAAAACGATCGTCCTTTAAGAGCGTTTGGAAAGAGGAAAGTCTTCATTTGTGCTGCTCTGGTGGGAGTCACAACGTACAGAAACGCCGGAGACGCTGCTATGCTAAACGGTGCAGAAAATTAACAGAAAAATCTGAAAATTTTAAGTATTTTAATAGAAAAATCAGCCGAGGGCCAGATTAAAGGTCTTGGAGGGCCGGATCTGGCCCCCGGGCCACATGTTTGACACATATGTGTTAGAGAAATGTGCTGAATTATTATGAAATTTGAACCTTTTTAACTGAGGAAACTGCAGCTGGACAGAAAATGTCGGCGTCATCAGTGACCCATTTCTAAAGCTCATATTTAAGCCCAAACTGGACCATTTCTGAACAGTGCTGACAGCGGTGGGAGAAGGACTTGATTTTGTCTGGAATGTTTCACAATACGGCATTAAACCTTTCTATCTGCACGGAAACCAAACCAGACCACGTTACAGGTCAGATCTGTGGAGAGGCGACCCCGCTCACAGGCAGAACGCCTGTTTTTCTCGGTATTTTGGAGCTTTAAACCCACTTGTAATTGAGTAAACGAAAAGCAGAGCTGTTTAATGTCACAGTGTGAAACATTCCATGCAAACTAATGACGTATCCATAGAAACAAGCAGGCGACGCAGCCCAGCTTTAAGTACAGATACCAAAGCAAAAAAAACTCAAGTAAATGTAAAAGTATCACATGAAGTTACGACATCTTCTTAAGTAAAAGTTTTAAAGTCAAAAATGTACATCAAGAATCAAAAGTGTTTCATGCCGATTTTGAGATAAATAATAACATTTTGATTGCTTTTTCTTTTTTTGTAGCTGTAATAATAATATAACACATTTCACAACAATATACCTGCAAGCGGCAATGATCAGCGCCCCCACCCACCGCCAGTCGGGAGACCCGATCCTAAACGTAACGTAGAGCTGTTTAATGTCACACTGCGGAACATTCCGGGCCGAGCAGTGACATCTCCATAGAAACAAGTAGGCGAAGGACCTTCCAGCAGAAAACCTCCGCAGCTTTAAAGTCACAGTGCTGGTAAAACTAGTAGAAAAATGCGTGTAACTCAAATGTGTGTGTTATGCAGAGTCTCCAGCTGAACGTACGTGTGGACCTGTGTGTGTGTGTGTGTGTGTGTGTGTGTGTGTGTGTGTGTGTGTGTGTGTGTGTGTGTGTGTGTGTGTGTGTGTGTGTGTGTGTGTGTGTGTGTGTGTGTGTGTGCCATAAAATATGATTGATCAGAGCTTCTCCAAACACAGGAGCAGAGGTGACACCGTGCCAAGGTCGTGTGTCAAAGGCGTGCGCGGTGTGTGTTTTTCATGACGATTTTATGGTTTCATCTGTTCAGCCACCGATGTGTGAGATTCAAGGACGACAAGAATCCGCACCGAGATGTATTAGAATAGAATTTAAAGACTTCTTATAAATAAAGTGCACTGTGTAGCTTTTCGGTTGGGGCTCCGTCAGCTGCTTGTTTTTTATGGATATGTCTTTGCTCTGCCTGGAATGTTCCACATTGTGACATTAAACTGCTCTGCTTTACATTCATTCAGTTACAGGTGGTTTTAGAGCTTAAAAAGACCTAGAAAAACAAACATTCTGACTGTAACTTGGGTGGGTTTGGTCTCCATGAAGATAGAAAGTTTGCACTTTGGTCATCTTAATCCATAGTTGTCCTTGCGTAGTCCTGGTATAGTCCTGGTTTAGTCCTGGTTTAGTCCTGGTTTAGTCCTGGTTTAGTCCTGGTTTAGTCCTGGTATAGTCCTGATCCAGGTTTAGTCCCAGTTCTGAACCAGTTTACACGTGGTGGTTGGTGGATAATATCACACTCTGAAACAATCCAGATGATGCAGTAACATCTCCATGCAGAAAAGCATTTAACGGACCCTCCACTGGGAAAGTTACATAATGCAGCTTTACAGGATCAGTAGGTCGCCTGTGTTCTTTAAAGAAAACGCTACCACAATCACACCTGAACCTGTGTCTCCCGAGCCTGAACCTGCAGACAGAGACATAACCAAGTTTGTCCAAGTTTATGAACAGATCTCATGTGAAGCTCAGACCCTCCAGAATCCCTCCCTGAGCTGCAGAGGCTGCACTGGCACTGCCTCAGGATTGGCTGCAGGTGCTGGGGTTTAATCTTTAGACGTTCTAGGCCAGGGGTGTCAAACTCATTTTGGTCCGGGGGCCGTATGCAGCCTACTTTGATCCCAAAAGGGCCGGATCAGAAAACTCAGTTCTCTCTTCAAGTTATTGTATTTTTCTCCGTGTCTCGTAGTGGTGTTTAAGATTATATTCCTCGAGCAACGCCACTTGTTCCAAACACACTGAGCACAGATTTCCCATTCACCTCTGTCAACAAATAAGAATTAGACTATTTTTCTTGGGAAATCCTGAACTCAGCATCTGCTTTTCTCATTTTTTGACATTTTGCTGATGAGGGTCACGGTCGACAGTCAAAACGATCGTCCTTTAAGAGCGTTTGGAAAGAGGAAAGTCTTCATTTGTGCTGCTCTGGTGGGAGTCGCAACGTACAGAAACGCCGGAGACGCTGCTATGCTAAACGGTGCAGAAAATTAACAGAAAAATCTGAAAATTTTAAGTATTTTAATAGAAAAATCAGCCGAGGGCCAGATTAAAGGTCTTGGAGGGCCGGATCTGGCCCCCGGGCCGCATGTTTGACACATATGTTCTAGGCTATTTAGGTCATCTCTCTGTCAAACTCAAACTGCTCCTTGTGATGTCATTAAGTGTTAATCAAGGACATTTTCTGTGTTTTTTGAATCTGTCTATTTCCATCCATCCATCTTCTCCTGCTTAATCCAGCTGGGTCAATACTCATAGCACCTGACCCCCCCTATGAACCCCTCTGCAGGTGGTGAACCCACAGGAGGGTGGACAACATGGTCCTTGATGTTAGTTCATAGAGGAGCTGCATGTTTTGGGTTGATGGGGGAAACTGGAGCACCCAGAGGAAACCCATCCAGACACGGGGAGAACATGCAAACTCCACACAGAGTCTATTTCTGTCCAAACTGTCTATTTACTTTACTATATATTAAGATCCTATTCAAGAAAAACAGACCTGGAGCTGTGTTTGAGTGACGCTTTATTATTAGTCTGTCTACATGTCCAAAGCTCAGTACGCTCTGTTCCACCTTGTGATGTCATGAAGCAGTAGTTAACAGCTCATTTTACCTTAATTAAGTAGAGATTAGCAATTGCAGGTCTGAAATAATCTAAATGATTCTCATGAAGGTGTATGGAGTGTAATTCCTGTATCGCCACATGACATCACAAGGTGGAACAGAGTGAACTCAGCCTAAATATGCAGGATTAAACATGTGTGGAAACAAACAAACAGCACATTACAACTAGGGCTGAGTATCACTAAGTCACATACCTCGATACATAGGCCATGGTACGATACATAGGCCATGATGCGATACATAGGCCATGATGCGATACATAGGCCATGATGCGATACATAGGCCATGATACGATACATAGGCCATGATACGATACATAGGCCATGATGCGATACATAGGCCATGATGCGATACATAGGCCATGATACGATACATAGGCCATGATACGATACATAGGCCATGATGCGATACATAGGCCATGATGCGATACATAGGCCATGATGCGATACATAGGCCATGATGCGATACATAGGCCATGATGCGATACATAGGCCATGATGCGATACATACCTTGATACATAGGCCATGATATGATACATAGGCCATGATGCGACACATATCTTGATACATAGGCCATGGCACAATACATAGGCCATGATACGATACATAGGCCATGATATGATACATAGGCCATGACACGATACATATCTTGATACATAGGCCATGATACGATACATAGGCCATGATACGATACATGCCTCGATACATAGGCCATGATACGATACATAGGCCATGATACGATACATAGGCCATGATACGATACATGCCTCGATACATAGGCCATGATACGATACAAGGGCCACAATACGATACATAGGCCATGATACGATACATAGGCCATGATACGATACATATCTTGATACATAGGCCATGGCACGATACATAGGCCATGATACAATACATATCTTGATCATATATTACAGTGCATTTTTGATTCACTACGATATACCTCCAATCGATTCGATACGTTTCAAGATAAAATAAAGACTAAATCATGGCTGTGATACTATAAAAATATTATAAAAGACTTTATTACAAAACAGCTAAAACCACTTGTGCTATTTTAATCATCGAAACAGTGAAAATGTCAGATGTGTTGCATAAACAAGTTTCTTTCCTCTGAACAAGCAACAAAACTGTAGCTCTGGAACAAAATAATGTAGTAAAATCCACCAAAAAATACTCTACTCTCTCTCTCTCTATATATATGTATATTTATATATATATATCGATACAGCAGCCCACGATATCGATACAGTATCATCACATTAAACGACACGATATGCACAATTATATCAGATCAGAAAATCATGTCAAATGAGTTTCTTAAATCCAGCTGCATCTTCACGTTTCCTTCTCTCCTGCAAAGGCAAAGTTGAGCAGAATTCTCTGGTGTGGCGCTGTGCGCTCGTCCCCGTGTTAAACCTGCGTCTGTCACTCCGCAGCCTTCACCTCGCAGGTTCAGAGGTTGCCATGGCAACCGGTATCCCAGCGGGGCGAGCTGAACGCCGCCGCGGCCCCCCGGAGCCGCAGAGGGGAGGTGAGGGGGCGGGGGGGTTCACGGTGACCTTTGACCCCCTCCCGAGGCTGTGCACGTGCATAAGCCGAGGGTGTGAGGGGGGCGAGCGAGGTAGACACGCTGCAGCACACACTCTCTCTCTCTCATCGAGTATCTGTTCACGGCGCCGGGGGAGGGGCGGGTCGCGTGTGTCGGATCACAGCTTTGAAACGTGGATCAATTAGCACTTGAGGCAAAATTAAAGCCCCACTGTGTAACATTTCAGCCGATCAATACAATTAAAATGAAAAGCCCTGTAGCCCAGATTTATAAGTCCGCTTTTTTCTGTCTGCAAATCTGTTTTATTGTCAGAGAATCAGGAAATCTGTTGACCAATCACTGTCAATGCAGCCGTTCACATTTCTACGATATGAATGCACTTTCTCTCTCTTCCTTCAGCTTCTCCAGCTCGTAGGGTAAAAAGGGGCAATGGCGTCTTGTCGTCCTGCACGGGGTCGGGTACCCGCTGGTACCCAACGGGTGAACCGCACATTTGAATGAAACAGGTGAATAAAGTTGTGCTGTTGGACACAGGAGAGCACGGGTCATGTGCAAACAAAAAAAACAGGGCTGTGTTTTAATGAAATGCAAAAGATGATTAAACGTAAAATCCATATGTTTTTCCACAAATGCACTTTAATTTTGAAACCACTCATGCCGCGTCCTGCAGTCTGACCAGGACTCCCTGGAAGAAGAGATACTGTATCTCAATGGGACCTTCCTGACTAAATAAAGGTTAAATAAATAAATGGCCATACCGGCTCGTCAAAGCCTGAACCCGTCAGATCTCAGAAGCTCAGCAGGGCCTGGTTAGTACTTGGATGGGAGACACTGGGAATTCCAGGTGCCACAGTGGGGCCAGTTGCAAAAACTGTCGTAGTGTCCTTAGGCAAGGCACATCACCCACATTGCCTAGTATGAAAGTGGTGTGTGCGTGAGTGTTGGTGGTGGTCGGAGGGGCCGATGGTGCAGATTGGAGCCTCGCTTCCGTCAGTCTGCCCCAGGGCAGCTGTGGCTACAATAGTAGTTTACACCCCTGAGTCTGGAGTGAATGAATAATGCTCAGTAAAGCGTCTTTGAGTGTCCCGAAAAGCGCTGTATAAAACTGATGCATTATTATTATTATTAAATAAATTCAAAATGACTCCCGAAGAGCTGAAAAGAAAATTAGCGAGTGGAGAGTGTAAAGTTGCATTGCAAAAAGGATTTTCGAGCACAGTTAAACTGACTTGAATTAAGCAGATTCATCTTTACAAAATCTATTTTAATTTTTTACTTAATAAAATGAGATTTTTTACTTGTTTCAAGATATTCCGTCCTGATTTATCTTATCTCGATATTACAACTTATTCTAAGCACTTTTTATATTAAACTCGGCGTCTTGAATACAGAAGAATAAGATGACGCAGACATGCATGAATCACTCTAAATGCGACTTTTAAAACAATTATAACACGGTTACAAACTCCAAAAGGTTCATTTTGTGTCATAGGTCTTCTTTAAAGCCTCACTGTGTAATTTTTTAGTCAGGAAATTGACCAAAATAAAAACATGTTTGAAAGCATTTTGATAGTGTGAAGCGGATTTGCATCTCCTCAAACCTGACTCCAGCCTGTGTCCATGGAAATCTTGTCCCTTTGGCTCTAGAGAGAAAGAGAATTGTATTGATCCAGAGGGAAATTCAGGTTTTGCTGCAGCCACATTTCCACTGCGCTTCTCAGGGGCCTTTGTGTCTCAGTCACAGGTCTCAGGTCAGTTTCACAGGAGGACTGGTCAGGGAGGGTCAGCAGGTCTGTGTCAGGGCAGTTTGAGGAGAGGAGGAGCCAAAAGTGTCCCTGCTCTGTGTCCTGCAGCATCACAGCAGCCTCCAGGGGGCGCCAGGTGAACACAACAGGGAAAACTTCATTTTTACTCCGCTCTCGTGTTTCGTTTGGTGACAAAATGCTTCATTCTCTCCAAGTGTTTCCGCTGGAAGGTCGTGGAGTCTTGGAATAGATTCACTGTCACATTTGCAGCCACATATGGTGTAAAATATAGAAGCCTATTTCTGCCAGGAAAAGAAAAAGATGGTTATGTTAAATGAAAATTATAAGATAGAAAGTCGAAATTATGAGATAAAAAGTTGAAATTATGAGATAGAAAGTCGAATTATGACTTTGTATCTCATAATTATGATTTTATATCTCATAATTTTGACTTTTTATCTCATGATTTTTACTTTTTAATCTCATAATTTAGATTTTCTTATGTCATAATTTTGACTTTTTTCTTTCATAATTATGTTTTCCTTATCTCATAATTTTGACTTTTTTATCACATAATTTTGACTGTTTTATCTCCTAACCTTATCATAACCGTCTTTTTTCTTTTTCCAGCAGAAATAGTCTTTCATAGTAAAAAACCTGTAGCATCTCAAATGTCCAAATGTCGTCCGTCTTAGTTCATTAAAATCCCCTGAGACGATGTTAAAAACTGAGCTCCAAAGTGACGGCTCAGGGTGTGAGATTAATCTGTCCATGGAGAATGTTCCGACTTATGGTTTTAACGTTCTGTTTCTGCAGAATCATGCACACTGAAAAAAGGCAGCATTGCGGTTGTGGAATTTGCGTAAATGTAATGAACGACCATCACATGATTTCTTCGTCTTCCCTCCGAACACGCTTCTTTGAGCCTGTCAAATCCTCAGGTTTTTGTCATGTTGGGAGAGAAGGAAAAAGTTCCATTTACTTCTCCTGAACCTGCAGGTAACTGAGACAACGTGGAATAAGGAACTGGAGTTTCATCTGCAGCTTTGAAGACATTTTGGTTTCGGCGCGTGAAGAAATGCTCCCCGATGCAAAGCAAAAGCACTCGATTCTTAATCTTGGGAAGTTTAGCCGAATATTTTAACAAGTCAATGTGCTTTTTACAAGCAGATAGTTTCCCCTACATCTAATAATATCCTCGTGAAACAGGATCGAACACTGGAAGGGAAAACTCCGGGGAATGTGCTCATTGTCCTGGTGTAGCTGCAGTTCTGTGCAAATGATGTGTATTTTACTGTGTCCACATGTGTTTATATCAGTTTAATTTGATTTGGGAAACTGTTCGGCTCATTTAGAACCTCATAACTGTACATGTTGCTAAGCTGAACTGAAGGTGCCGAGGTTTACTGGCTCCAAAGAGGGGGAAAGACTGTACTATTAGGGCCCGAACAATATGGATTTTGTCACAGCCGATTTGAAACTGATAAAATGTAAGTTGGAGCTGCCGATATAATCGCTGATATATTTATGACGTAATAATTCACTGTAAATCTTCATTTGCTTATAAAACTTAAGTTTGGCTCTATTGGATTTTCAGTTGAGTTTATTTAGGCGACATTTATTGTTATTCTGTCTCTTTACGTCATATTTAAAGAAACACAGCCTCACACAGGCTCCTCTCAGATCACAAGTCAGCACCAAGAACTGTCCTTTAATCCAGACTCAAAGAGATTCTGTGTTGTGCTGGTGGATCTGTGGCTGCGGCTGTAAACAAACACACATGGTGATGCGTTCAGGGGCGGGACGGACACAGACAAATGACTCCTCAGATAAATCCTAATGCCCCGCCACAGATCAGGACATTTATCTGTCTGTAAATTGGATTAAATGGGCAGAATGTAGAGAGTCTAAGATTTAGAACAAGGTAAAAGGTAAAATGTCTCCAAGAGCCCAGATAGTCAGACCCTGACCATATTAAATGCTGGAAATGTCTCCTCAGGTTGTGTGTTTTAGTTGCTTGTATTATGATTGTCTTATTGAGGAAGATGTTTTAGAAATATGCTAATTTGACATCAAATCATTTTGAAAGCCGAGCATGAAAAAGTCTTGTACATCAGTTGCACATATAAAATGATGTTCATTATTTATTTATTTTAACCTTTATTTACCCAGGAAAGTCCCACTGAGACACTAATCTCTTTTTCAAGGGAGTCCTGCACACATCACTTTCATACAATTAAACAAAATAAAATCAGGCTTGACTGGTAAAAAATAAGTGCAACCGATGTCCAAGATTTTTTATGTTAATTTAACAGACCTTTTTTTTAGTGCAGGTCACGTGCCATTACGAGAAAGTTCCATAGTGCTGCTTTAACCCCTGAAGAGCTAAGGGCAATTTTAGTACATTTCTCCTCTCCTGGACTTTTTCTTAATTTTGCTTTTAAAACTGCCCCTTTTACCCTATAATGAACATCCAGCCTGTTATTTCACAATCTGCTGCTGTAGTTGTGTCATGAGGCTGTGAGAAAAGCTACAGGACCAGAAATAGAGATGAAAAAAAAAACAACAAAAAAAAACCAACTGAAAATAAAATCCACACTCTTTTATACAAAACACACAGCAAACATGTTTAAGCAACTTTTTGGACATAAAAAATGCTTAATTTAGGGCCTTAGCTACAAAAATGCAAAATATCAAGTCTGTGAGTAAATAAAAAATCTCCTTATTGCCCTAAAAACAAAAAAAAGTGCAATTGCCCCATGACTTTTCTGGTGCCAGTGCCACTGGTTATTACATTTGTGTTTGTTCATTTTGAGTGAAATAAACGTTTAAATAAAAATAGAAAGAGATGCACAATTACACACAACAAGATGCGTAATTCACCATTTATTTGAGAAAAAACTCCACTTAGAGCGACTTTTTCAATTGTTATAAACACACACAGTCAGAGGAGTCGACCATCTTGACTCACTTCACTCTTTGGCAAAGTTTGGCTCGATCAAAATGGACGGAGCGCATGAGTTTGGGGAAAACAAAGTTCCTATTGGACACTCGTTTTGCTCCCGTCATCACACAGCGTGAGTGTGACGTAGGATAAAGCCGCAGAAATGTACGGAAACCTCTATGTCTGCACTTTCAGAGGGGAAAAGGACGTTTCTGTCTTTTACGGCTACAGAAAACATATTCCTCAGTATCGTATATGATACTGTAGGTCTTCGAGGGTTAAAAACATGTTCTAATACATTTCTGTTTGACCGACATAATATTATCTGAACGTTGTTATCCCGACTCTAGTGAAAATGGTTCAGACTTACTTTTTTATCTCTATTGCCGACTCATACACCGGGTCAAATTCTCCATTCTAGGCTTTTCTATTTGCTGGAACCCAAGCTCCAAATCTGACCCGTCAGTTACCCACACGTCACTCTGTTGCTGGTTCAATTCCCTCAGAACATAAGATAGTTTCTAGCTTTTGAGCGCTAACTGTCCGGCCGCGCTAAAGACATCCCATTGATCGGCATCAGCAGTCATAAACCAGCGTCGCATTCCGCCTCCATCCATCTCCACACTAACTCCCACTGCCAGCAGAGAATGATTCATCCGGCGCGCTGACATCCCGCACCTCCACCTTCAGCGCACGCCTGGATGTGCTGAGGCAGCGTCTGCTCCGGGGGAGGCGCAGTGACACCGGCTACGCGCTGACAGAATCTCCAGTAAAAAAAAAAACACCAAAAAAAAAACGTCGGAAAAGTGCAACAGAGCAGCGCATAAAATTCCAAAAAGTGTGACAGGTTGTGGAAGTGGAGATGGCACATTCTCCCCGCAGCATTTGAAGAAGCTGTGGAGGTGGTGGTGGAGGTGGTGGTGGGGGGGATGCTGTCTCTGAGGTCCAACCCCCAAGACTGTCATCAATCTGGGGGAGCGGAGACAGAGGCTGCATCTTAATCTGGGGCTGGACGTGAGGACAGGCAGGGCGCCGGGCCTGCAGCGCTAAATAACACACACCTCACCGTCCCGGGCTGTCCACCCCACGTGCACGCTCACACACGTGCACGCTCACACACGTGCACGCTCACACACGTGCACGCTCACACACGTGCACGCTCACAGACCTGCGAGAAGTCGGCCCCATCAAACCCAAACCTCCACAAAAACTGTGTCTGTTGTTTGTGCTGCAGAAAGTTTCATTTGTGCTGCTTTAGTTTTGAACAGACGAATGCTTCTGTTACAGGTCAAGTTGGGGTCGGCCCCACAGGAAGCTTCAAAATGCACTAAAACGCCCAAAATATACGAATGAAGAAGCTACTGTTTGAGATACTTCAAGTACAACGACGGCATTTAAAAAAAACACATATCCAGTGCGATGTGGACGTATGAAAAAGAAAACTAAGATTTCTGTTTGCATTTGATCCATAATTGTGACTGAAATGAAATGTGCTCATCTGAAAGGTTTCACAGCGATTCTGGGTGTTTAATGTGTCTGGAAAAGGGAAAAAGTGGCAGATAACAAAAGACAACTCACAAACAAACAAATAAATAATAAATACTTCTCGTTACTGTTGGTTTGAAATCAAACATCTAAATGAAGTGTTTGCAGCGGTTGATCAGAACGGGATCATTTAAATGCGACAGATGATCTTAGGTGTAAAGTTGCTTGGTTAAGATGTAATGAAAGACTAACAGGAAGTGAAAAAGGACTATTTCTAATTTTGGAGAAGGGGAGGGATTTCATACTCCTTTTCAGGCAAATTTTCTTTCTTTTTGTTTCTTGTGTTTGGAGTTTTCATGTCTGTACATATGATTCTGTGCACTATGCTCCAAATAAACCACAAACCAAATAAACCCAAAAAATGTCGTCAGTCGTTTACATTCCGTTTGTGCCGCAAAAAGTTTGGTTTGTGTGATTCTGGTTTCATTTTGGGACCATCCAGCCCCTCAAAATATTAAACAGCCTCAAAACAGCAGAAAATGAGACGAAACGTTGATATTTCATTTGTGCTGTAACGATATCCAAGTCTCACGATACGATATCATCACGGTCTGAACCTCACAGTACGATATTTATTGTGATATCGTGGGAAAGCTCACGATATTACGATATTCTACAGAATAACAAGACTGACTCTAAAATGCTTTGCCCAGTCATTTGGTGCAACATTTATTGTCATTAGGGACGGAACGAGATCCAAATCTCTCTGGACCAGATTTATTACAATACATAAAACTGTGAATCTGCTCCTTTTTCCTCTAAAAATGCTTCACAGACTTAATCCAAAGAATGAAGATGTGAAAGTGCTTAGAACAGTTATTTCTTCATGTCGTCTGCACTGAAACGGAGCAAAGGATCATGGTCTATGTAGTTCCCTCTGTTTTTTTAGCTATTTCTGCATCAGAACTCAGACATCAGAACGATATATTGTGATGCTACACGATATTATTGTGAGACCTTTGACGATACGATATCACCGTATATGGTTATTGTTACTTGTGCTGTGACAGTTTTCATTTGTGCGAGTTTATTTCTAATATGATTAATTCTGCATAGATGCATGAACGAAACAAATGGGATGTTTAATTTTTTAGAATTTTGATAAAAATAAAACATTTTATTTTATGTTCATCACAGACGGTCACATCTGGACCACTGCAAACCAGGACAAAAGAACAGAGTGAATGAAGCCTGACCAACATGTAAGATATACACTACAAAAAGGTTGTTCTAGCACAGTTAAACTGACTTGAATTAAGCAGATTCATCTTAAAAGACCAATTTCAAGATTTTTTTACTTAATAAGATGAGATTTTTTTTGCTTCTTTCAAGATATTCATCCTGATTTATCTTATCTCGATATTATGACTTATTCTAAGCACTTTTTATATGAACTCAGTCCAGGTTAAGCCTCTTTAACTTCCTTCTCAAACCAATAAGGGGAAAAATCTGTCCATAAATACTTGAAACTCATGTTTTCTGCTTAGAACAAGATTTGTATTTCGTCTTTTTTTAAGAAAACTGTGAAAATCAGCAGATAATTTCTCTTAAAACAGGCACTTTTACCTCAAAATTGTTTTGTTTTTTTTGCAGTGTAGGCATTTAAATCTATCAGAAAATGATTTAAAAGTAGTGAAATGATCTGTTTATGCAACAAAATGATTTTACTTGACAACATGTTAAAATAAATTCCCTCTAGACGAGAATGAAGCTTCTCAGAACGAGTAAGTCTGAAAATAGGAGGAATAACCTGATATCAGTTTGAAAATCTTTGCCACGTCAGAGAAATGTGTAAAAAGAAACTTGTGCAGGGTCGATGTACAGACGCAGCGAAGGTTGGACAAAATATACCAAACGACCACTTCCACAGAACAAAAAACTGAACCCACAACGTGTCGAACTCGTGTCTTTTCTGCGCTCAGCCTCAGGTCGGGCGTTTTCTGCCCGGATACTGAAGTGTGTGAACTCTCCCCGAGCTGGCAGAGTGTGTCCGGCGCAGCGGTGATGGAGGAGCCCGGAGGCGAGAGGCGGAGATGGATGCCCGCGCGGCCCCCGGACAAAGTGCACTGGCAGGGCTTTGTGCGGGAGCCCCGGTCCCCCGGGGGCCCCGCACGCATGAGTCAGCGAGAGGCAGGATTTATGGCCAATTGATTACATTAGCATTTGTCCTGCCACCGGAGCACAGCCTGTCACTGCAAACATGGAGGGAGGAGGAGGAGGAGGAGAGGAGGAGAGGAGGAGGAGAGGAGGAGGAGAGGAGAGGAGGAGGAGGAGAGGAGCACGGCCTGTCACTGCAAACATGGAGGAGAGGAGGAGGAGGAGGAGGAGAGGAGGAGGAGAGGAGAGGAGGAGAGGAGGAGGAGAGGAGGAGCACGGCCTGTCACTGGAAACATGCACGGAGGAGGAGGAGAGGAGAGGAGGAGAGGAGGAGAGGAGGAGAGGAGGAGAGGAGAGGAGGAGCACGGCCTGTCACTGCAAACATGGAGGGAGAGGAGGAGGAGAGGAGGAGGAGAGGAGGAGAGGAGGAGAGGAGGAGGAGAGGAGGAGAGGAGAGGAGGAGGAGAGGAGGAGAGAGGAGGAGGAGGAGGAGGAGAGGAGAGGAGAGGAGGAGAGGAGGAGGAGAGTAGAGAGGAGGAGCATGGCCTGTCACTGCAAACATGCACAGAGACCAGAGGAGGAGAGGAGGAGAGGAGAGAGGAGAGGAGAGAGGAGAGAGGAGAGGAGAGAGGAGAGGAGGTGAGGAGGAGAGGAGGAGAGGAGAGGAGGGGAGGAGAAGAGGAGGAGAGGAGGAGACGAGGAGGAGAGGAGGAGAGGAGACAAGGAGATGAGGAGATGAGGAGGAGAGTAGAGGAGAGAGGAGACAAGGAAGAGAGGCGGAGACGAGGAGGAGAGGAGGAAAGAGGAGGAGAGGAGACGAGGAGGAGAGGAGAAGATGAGGAGGCGAGGAGAGAGGGAGGGAGGGAGGAAGGAGACGAGGAGGAGGAGAGAAGATGAGGAGAGGAGGAGATGGCAGCTCACAGGAGGAAGAGGAGGAGAGAGGACACGAGGAGAGGAGATGGCAGCTCACAGGAGGAGGAGAGAGGGAGGGAGGGAGGAGAGAAGGAGAGGAGGAGAGGGCAGCTCACAGGAGGAAGAGGAGGAGAGAGGACACGAGGAGAGGAGGAGAGGAATAGAGGGGAGCTCACAGCAGGAAGAGGAGGAGAGAGGGACGGAGGGAGGAGAGAAGGAGAGGGCAGCTCACAGGAGGAAGAGGAGAGAGGGAGGAGGAGGAAAGGATGGAAGGAAGGGAGGAGAGGAGGAGATGCCAGCTCACAGGAGGAGGAGAGAGGGAGGGAGGAAGGAGACGAGGAGAGGAGGAGATGGCAGCTCATAGGAAGACGAGGAGGAGGGAGGGAGGAGACGAGGAGAGGAGGAGATGCTAGCTCACAGGAGGAGGAGAGAGGGAGGGAGAGAGGGAGGAAGAAGAGATGGGAGGAAGGTAAGAATACAAGGACAGGAGGAGATGCCAGCTCAGAGGAGGAAGAGGAGGAGGAGGGAAGGAGGGAGGAGGAGAAGAAGGGAGGAGGAGGGGAGACTAGAGAAGGAGGTGAGGAGACAGGGGTAGGAGACAAGTACAGGAGGAAAGGAGTAAGGGAAGGGACGAGACAATGAAAGCAGAAGGTGAGGACAAAATGAGGAGACAAGTAGAGGAAGAAAGGACAAGATGAGGAGACAAGGAGAGGAGGAGGAGGAGAAGAAGGGAGGTGGAGGAGGGGAGACTAGTGAAGGAGGTGAGGAGACAAAGGGAGGAGACAAGGGAAATAATAAAGAGAACATGGTGAGGAGACAAGGGAAGGGGACAAGTAAAGGAGGAAACAAGGAAGTGAAGGGAAAGTAGGAGGGGAGGACAAGATGAGGAGACAAGGGAAAAAGACAAGGAAAAGAGGAGGAGGAGAAGAAGAGAGGAGGAGGGGAGACTAGTGAAGGAGGTGAGGAGACAAAGGGAGGAGACAAGGAAAGTAGGAGGGAGGACACAGTGAGGAGGCAAGAGAAGGAGACAAGTAGAGGAAGAAATGAGGAAGTGAAGGGAGGAGACAATGAAAGTAGGAGGTGAGGACAAGATGAGAGACAAGGGAAGGAGACAAGTAGAGGAGGAGGTGACGAGATGGAGACGAGGAACAAACGGGATGAAATAAGGGGTGAAGGTGAGGAAACAAAGCCTGGAGAGGTGGAGGGGAGGAGACAAGTAGAGGAGAGGACGAGGAGGGGAGACTAGAGAAGGAGGCGAGGAGACAACAGGAGGTAAGGAGGAAATAGGAGATAGGGAGGGAGAGGATGGGAGGAGGACCTGAGAGAGGAGGAAGAGGAGAGGAGACAGAGGAGGAGTGGGAATGAGGAGACAAGGCAAGGAGAGAAGGAGGAGGGGAGACAACGGGAGGAAACAAGGAGAGGAGATGAGGAGACAAGGGAAGGAGGGAAGGGAGAGGAGAAGAGGAAGGGAGGAGACAAGGAGAGGAGAAGAAAAGAAATGACTAAAAGAGACAAGGGAAGAGGGAAGGACACAGGGGAAGGATATAAGTAAAGAGGAGACAAGGATGGAGGCAAGAAAAGAGGAGATGAGGGAGAAAGAGAAGGAGATAAATTTAAGAAGAGAGGACACAAGGGGAAGAAAACAAGGAGACAGTCGACAAGGCGATGGAAACAAAAAGAGAGGAGAGGGTAGAAGGGAAAGAAACAAGGAAAGGAGGAGATAAAAAGAAGACAAGAGAAGGAAACAAGGAAACTAGGCAAAGAAGACAAGGGATCGTAACAAGGAGACAAGGTAAGGAAACAGAGCGAGAAATGAGGAAGGAGATCAAAAAGGGATATGAGGGGGAGAGAAGGAGAAAAGGAGACAAGGAGAGAAGATGAGGAGACAAGACACAGAAAGAAGGGGGACAAGGGGAGGAGAGGAGGAGGTGATGAGATGAGGAGAAAAAGAGCCAACGGAAGGAGGTAGGAGACAAGAAAAGAGGAGATGAGAGAGCGAGGAGACAAGAAGGAGGAGAGAAAGCGAGGAGGGCAGATTTTTGGAGAGAGGACAAGGGAAGGAGATGAGGAGAGAGGAGATGAAAGAGAAGACAAGAGAAGGAAACAAGGAGACAAGGAAAGGAAAGAGAAAGAGAAGATGAGGAAGGAGACAAAAATAGGATACAAGGGCGAGAGGAGATGAAGGATGAGAAGAGAGTGAATTTAAGAGAGAGGACACAAGGGGAAGAAAACAAGGAGAGAGGGGACAAGGGAGGAGGAGGTGAGGAGGACATGAAAGAGGAGTTAAGGAAAGGAGGTGAAGAAGGGAAAGAAGGAGGAAAAAGGAAGGAGAGAAGCAAAGAGGAGATGAGGAGGGAGGACATAAGAGGAAGGAAACAAGGAGAGAGGGAAGGAAGGAAACAAGGAGAGAGAGGAGGAAGGAAACAAGGAGAGAGAGGACAAGGGAAGGACATGAGGAGAGTGGAGATAAGGGAAGGAGGCAAGAAAGGAGCAGGTGAAAGAGGAGGCACAGAAAGGAAACAGAGAGAGAAGATGAGGAAGGAGACAAGATAAGAGGAAACAAGGGAGAGAGGAGAGGAAAGGGAAGAGAGAAGGAGAAAAGGACAGATTTTAGGAGTAGAGGAAACAAGAAGAGAGGAGACAAGGAAAGGGAGAGGAGGAGAGTATATGAGGAGACAAGACAAGGAAAGGAAGGGACATGCAGGAGTGGAAAGGAGGAGGTGATGATGAGAAGAGGAGAGAAAGGGAGGAGAAGAGGAGCCAAAGAGATGAGAAGAGGGGAGGAAATAAGGACACAAAGGAAGGGAATGAGGAGACAAGGGAAAGAGTCGGGGATGGAACTGAATAGCCACGGAAAGGAGGCGATGAAAGAGAAGAAAAGAAATGACTAGAAGAGACCAGGGAAGGAGACAGAGGAAGGATACAAGTAGAGAGGAGACGAGGAAGGAGACAAGAAAAGAGGAAAAAAGAGGGAGGAGAGAAAAAGAAGAGGACAAATTTTAGGAGGGAGGACATAGGGGGAAGAAAACAAGGAGAGAGTGACAAGGGAAGGAGACGAAGAAAGAGGAGAGGGTAGAAGGGAAGGAGACAACAAAAGGAGGAGATGAGGAGAGGCGACAAGAGACGGAAACAAGGAGACTAGGCAAGGATACAAAGAAGATGAGGACAGAGACAAAAAAGAGGAAAAAGAGGAAGAAAACAAGGAGTGAGAGGACAACGGAAGGAGATGAGGAGACTAGGCAAGGAGGCAAGGAAGACAAGTGATCGAAACAAGGAGACAAGGAAAGGAAAAAGAGAGAGAAGATGAGGAAGGAGATGATAAAAGAGGAGACAAGGGAGAAAGGAGAGAAAGAAAAGAGGACAGATTTTAGGAGCAAGGAAACAAGGAGAAGAAAACAAGGAGAGAGGACAAGGGAAGGAGATGAGGAGAGGAGGACATGAAAGGGGAAATAAGGAAAGGAGATGAAGAAGGAAGAGAAGGAGGAGCAAGAAAGGAGACAAGAAAACAGGAGACGAGGGAGAGAGAGGACGAGGAGATACAGTAAGGAGAAAGAGGCAACAAAGGAGGAGCTGAAAGAGGAGACAAGGAAAGGAAACAGAGAGAGAAGTTGATAAAAGAGGAGACGAGGGAAAAAGGAGAAAAAGAAAAGAGGACAGATTTTAGGAGAGAGGACACAAGGAAAAGAGAACAAGGAGAAAGAGGACAAGGGAAGGAGATGAGGACATGAAAGGGGAGATAAGGAAAGGAGATGAAGAGGGAAGGAGGAACAAGGAAGGAGACAAGAAAACAGGAGACGAGGGAGAGAGGGGATGAGGAGAGAGGAGATAAGGGAAGGAGGCAAAGAAAGGCGGAGCTGAAAGAGGAGATGAGGAAAGGAAACAGAGAGAGAAGATGAGGAAGGAGACAAGAAAAGAGGAAACGAAGGAGAGAGGAGATGAAAGCGAGGAGAGAAGGGGAAAAGGACAGATTTTAGGAGAAGGGGAGGAAACAAGGAGAGAGGAGATGCGGAAAAGAAGACGAGGAGAGACGATGAGAGACAAGACAAGGAAAGGAGGAGACCAGGGGAGGAGAGGAGGAGGTGATGAGATGAGAAGAGGAGCCAAGGAGATGAGAGGAGGAGACGAGAGAAGGGAGGAAATAAGGGGACATAGGAAGGGAATGAGGAAGGAACGGTGGAGCCACGGAAAGGATGCAATGCAAGTGAAGGAAAGAAATGACTAGAAGAGATGAAGGGAAGGACACAGGGGAAGGATACAAGTAGAGACGAGGAAGGAGACAAAAAAGAGAAGATAAGAGGGAGGAGAGAAAAAGAAGAGGACAGATTTAAGGGAAGGAGAGGGAGGACAAGGGAAGGAGATGAAAGAGAAGACAAGAGAAGGAAACAAGGAGACTAGGCAAGGAGGCGAGGAAGACAAGGGATCGAAACAAGGAGAGAAGGAAAGGAAACAAAAAAGTTGAGGAAGGAGACAAAAGAGAGGATACGATGGAGAGAGGAGAGAAAGAGAAGAGGACAGATTTTAGGAGAGAGGACAAAAGAGGAAGGAAGCAAGGAGAGAACGGACAAGGGAAGGAGATGAGGAGAGGAGGATATGAAAGGGGAGATAAGGAAAGAGATTTAGAGGGAAGAGAAGGAGGACCACGAAAGGCGACAAGAAAAGAGGAGACGAGGGAGATAGAGGATGAGGCGAGAGGACATAAGAGGAAGGAGAGGAGAAGACAGATTTTAGGGAAGGAAGAAAATGAGGAGAGAGAGGACAACGGAAGGAAATGAAAGAGAAGACAAGAGAAAGAAACAGTGAGACTGGGCAAAGAGGCGAGGCAGACAAGGGATCGAAAGAAGGAGACAAGGAAAGGAAACAAAAAGAAGATGAGGAAGGAAACAAAAAAAGAGGATACGATGGAGAGAGGAGAAGAGGACAGATTTTAGGAGAGAGGACACAAGAGGAAGAACGCAAGGAGATGAGTAGAGGAGGAGACGATAGGCGGGAAGGAGACAAGGAAAGGAAACAAAAAGAAGATGAGGAAGGAGACAAAAAAAGAGGATACGATGGAGAGAGGAGAAGAGGACAGATTTTAGGAGAGAGGACACAAGAGGAAGAAGAAGGAGATGAGGAGAGGAGCAGACGATAGGCGGGAAGGAGACAAGGAAAGGAAACAAAAAGAAGATGAGGAAGGACACAAAAAAAGAGGATACGATGGAGAGAGGAGAAGAGGACAGATTTTAGGAGAGAGGACACAAGAGGAAGAACGCAAGGAGATGAGGAGAGGAGGAGACGATAGGCGGGAAGGAGACAAGGAAAGGAAACAAAAAGAAGATGAGGAAGGAGACAAAAAAAGAGGATATGATGGAGAGAGGAGAAGAGGACAGATTTTAGGAGAGAGGACACAAGAGGAAGAACGCAAGGAGATGAGGAGAGGAGGAGACGATAGGCGGGAAGGAGACAAGGAAAGGAAACGAAAAGAAGATGAGGAAGGAGACAAAAAAAGAGGATACGATGGAGAGAGGAGAAGAGGACAGATTTTAGGAGAGAGGACACAAGAGGAAGAACGCAAGGAGAGAGCGGACAAGGGAAGGAGATGAGGAGAGGAGGAGACGATAGGCGGGAAGGAGACAAGGAAAGGAAACAAAAAGAAGATGAGGAAGGAGACAAAAAAGAGGATACGATGGGGAGAGGAGAAGAGGACAGATTTTAGGAGAGAGGACACAAGAGGAAGAACGCAAGGAGAGAGCGGACAAGGGAAGGAGATGAGTAGATGAGGAGACGATAGGCGGGAAGGAGACAAGGAAAGGAAGCAGGAGATAATTAGGAAAGGTGTCAATAAGTCGGCTTGATTAACAACAGGATGAGTGGGCAGGAAACACTGAGATACAAGACGAGAATAAAACCGGACATCTGTACAAAACCCAACTTCCCCATAGCTAAAACTATGACCAGACCAGGTTCCGGGTCAGATCTGTGGAGAGGCGACGCCGCTCACAGCCACAATGTCGATTTTCTAGGTATTTTTGAGCCATAAAACCACCTGTGATTGAATAAATAAATGTAAAACAGAGCTGTTTAACATCACACTGTGGAACATCCCAAGCAAAGTAATGACGTCTCCATAGCAACGAGGCAATGGGCCTGCGACCAAAAAGTTACATAGTGCAGCTTTAAGTGTTAATATTACTGAAATGAAATCAAATAAACGCAGGACGGTTCTGTTTAATGCCAAACTCTGGGACAATTCAGGTAAAGCAATAACATCTCCAGGTTTGCGACTCGCCGGCTCAAAAGTTACACGGTGAAACTTTAAGGATTTGATTTTTAAAGGAACAGGATGGAGATTTTAAATTTTAAATTTCATGAACTTTGTCCCTGGATATGAAATAAACATGTTGGTTTATTCTTAATTACAACAAACGTCAGACATGGTGGACGAGTTGTTGTTTGCCGTTTTGCTGGCTGTGCTTCTGTTGTAGGGAGTATTATACCTCTGAAGATGCAGGTGCAAAGTAACAAGGACTGAGATGGTGACTAATGAAGTGTTCTACCTCCTTTTGTTCAGTCCAACCTGTTATTTCACAATCTGCTGCTGTAGTTGTGTCATGAGGCTGTGAGAAAAGCTACAGCACCAGAAATAGAGAAGAAAGAAAAAACTGAAAATAAAATTCACTCTTTTATACAAAACCCACAGCAAACATGTAGAAACAACTATTTGGACATAAAAAATGCTTAATTTAGGGCCTGAGCTACAAAAATGCAAAAATATCAAGTCTGTGAGTAAATTAAAAATCTCCTTATTGCCCTAAAAACAAAAACAAAAAAACAGCTCCTGTAAAGTCCAGGGCCAGAGCCACATCACTTGTAATGCATTTCCATGGAGTTTATGACATTTGTATTTGTTCATTTGAGTGAAACAAACGGGATGAGCAATTACACACACCAAGATTTTCCATGTGTGTGAGAATTAACTCCACTTAGAGCGACTTTTTCCCTCGTTATAAACACACACAGTCAGAGGAGTCGACCATCTTGACTCACTTCACTCTTTGGCAAAGTTTGGCTCGATCAAAATGGACGGAGCGCATGAGTTTGGGGAAAACAAAGTTCCTGTTGGACACTCGTTTTGCTCCCGTCATCACACAGCGTGAGTGTGACGTAGGATAAAGCCGCAGAAATGTACGGAAACCTCTATGTCTGCACTTTCAGAGGGGAAAAGGACGTTTCTGTCTTTTACGGTTAGAAAGTTCTGCGCGGTTATAGAAACATATTCCTCGGTATCGTATACGATGTCGTAGGTCTTGGAGGGTTAAAGAGTTCACTTAACATACTGTATTTTGACATGTTTGTGATCGCTCAGAGTCTCCCAGTCCCTTTGCTCTTTATGCTAAATCACTCCCCCTTCGGCGTGTATCCCACTAATCAAACTACTGCACATCACATCAGGTTTGTCAGGTTACTGTGTACAGTTTTGTATCACGTTTTTGTGTATTTATGGAAAACTGTCGTGTGGGAGCACAGGTTTGTGCGGTATCCAAATGTCAATACCGTTAAACCGTCTCAGCGTTTTCCCGGGTTTACGCTATCACCGTGACTAATTCAGAATTATTTTGTAGCTGCCCCTAAACCCTTCAGAAACAGAGTCGCAGCTTTATATTTGAAGATGAGGCACAAGTTCTGATCAAACCAAACTTTGCAGCGCGTTCGATCGCATCAGCATCAGTGTATTATCAGCGCTTATACTGTATGCAAATGAGCCGTGCGGTTTGAAGCTTGTGTGAAACATAAACAAATGTGCGCAAAGCTGCATTAAACACATTATTACTCAAAGTCCAGAATGAGCGGAGCAGCGAAAATGTAGAACCAATCACAGCCCTTATTGTCTGCGTCACTTCCCTTGTACAGAATCTTACAGCTAACCATAAAGAGGGTTTGAATGGGACCCAGGACAGATCACTAGATGACTCAAACATGCATGGATGACGTCAAAAACCTCTTCAGACATGTTTTTGATGAGGGGGAAACCAACATAAAGCAACAATTCACCTCTGTATTAAAAATTCACTGTGTAATCTTTTTGATTGGGGGTTCGTCACCTGCTCGTTTCTATGGAGACGTCATTGCTCTGTCTGGAATGTTCCACAGTGTGACATTAAACAGTTCCACCTTACATTTATTCAGTTACAGGTGGTTTTATAGCTCAGAAATACCATGAAAAATAGACATTTTGACTGTGAGCGGGGTCGCCTCCCCATAGATCTAACCTGTAACTTGGTCTGGTTCGGTCTCCATGACGATAAAAATGTTAAAACATTCCAGACAAAGCAACAACATCTCCACGAAGAAAGGCGTTTGACGAACCCTCCGCCGCAAAAGTTACACGTTTAACCAAAGCTGATCACGGACTATCATCATTAACGAGATCAGCACTACCCATCATGCTTTGCTCCGTCCCTCATCCTCACCCCTCCCCTCTCCTCTCCTCGGCGTTGACCGGCGTTTTTTTACGACATCTACCATTTTCCGCTCAATGAATCGCCTATGGGAAGTGAGATCAATTAGGAGCCGGGCGTAATGGCTTCATATCCTTGTTTGCGTTTTATAGCCACATATTTTCTGCGCTCCACTCCGGCGTGGAGAGGCCCGATCGATGCCCCGCGGACTCCCCTCCCTCCCTCCTCTGGACATATTTGTTTTTGTGAGCGTCGCTTCCTGGCAGGATAAAGAGGAGGTAATGAGGGGTGGGGGAGATGGAGGCCCGGCGAAATGCTGAACGGATGTGCACGAGACGACGGCTGAGGATCTGAAGGAATAATCGTCTTTTGGGTTTGATTTATTCGCGGTTTGATTGTAGCTCGTTTCTCGTTTCGAAATTACGATCTTGGCAAAACGGGGCTATTTCAAAACTTGGAATGCGTCAGTGCTGGCAACTCAAAGCACTTCATGCGGAGGGAGCGGATAATGGAAGTAAGTGTCTTGTTCAAGGATACAATAACAGTATGCGTCACTGGGAGCTGGAATTATGCTGCCAACTTCTGATCTCTGGGCAAACGCTTTTAACAATGACACGCTTAAAGAGAAGATATCACGTAAAATATGTATTGGGGGCGAAATCGATCTTTCAGCCATGTTTTAACCTGTTTCCTCTCACTACTTACTCACACAAACTTGTATTTGGAGTGAAACGTGCACGTTTGAGTCATCTATAATTGCTTATTTTCAAGACTAGACAAGCTGGGGGAAGTGTGGCAACCTGAGCACTGTCCTCTGTTTCCTCCTATTTTCTCATCAGCATCACTCACTATGTTCTCATCTGTAGCTCGTTCATTGCTATTCACATGTTGTCCCCTGTCCCACTCCCCCTGTGGAGTGGAACTCTTTCAGACGCCTGATGGCAGCTGGACCCCTCTCCTCCTCCTCACCTGACTCTCCTCTTCCTCGCCCGGCCTCCTCCTCCTCGCCCGGCTTCCTCCTCCTCGCCTGGCTCCTCCTCCTCGCCCGGCCTCCTCCTCCTCACCTGACTCTCCTCCTCCTCGCCCAGCCTCCTCCTCCTCACCCGACTCTCCTCCTCCTCGCCCGGCCTCCTCCTCCTCACCTGACTCTCCTCCTCCTCGCCCAGCCTCCTCCTCCTCACCCGACTCCTCCTCCTCGCCCGGCCTCCTCCTCCTCACCTGACTCTCCTCCTCCTCGCCCGGCCTCCTCCTCCTCGCCCGGCGGCCTCCTCCTCCTCACCCGACTCCTCCTCCTCGCCCGGCCTCCTCCTCCTCCTCTCCCGACTCCTCCTCGCCCGGCCTCCTCCTCCTCCTCTCCCGACTCCTCCTCCTCCTCGCCCGGCTCCTCCTCCTCCTCTCCCGACTCCTCCTCCTCCTCTCCCGACTCCTCCTCCTCCTCGCCCGGCTCCTCCTCCTCCTCGCCCGGCTCCTCCTCCTCACCTGACTCTCCTCCTCCTCCTCGCCTGGCCTCCTCCTCCTCCTCACCTGACTCTCCTCCTCCTCGCCCGGCTCCTCCTCCTCCTCGCCTGGCCTCCTCCTCCTCGCCCGGCTTCCTCCTGCTTGCCCGGCTCTTCCTCCTCGCCCGGCTCCTCCTCCTCACCTGGCTCCTCCTCCTCGCCCGGCCTCCTCCTCCTCGCCCGGTTTCCTCCTCCTCGCCTGGCTCCTCTTCCTCGCCCGGCCTCCTCCTCCTCGCCCGGCTTCCTCCTCCTCGCCTGGCTCCTCCTCCTCGCCCGGCCTCCCCTCCTCGCCCGGCTCTTCCCCACCTGGGTAGCTGTGGTCATACCGAACTGGCCCACAGGCCTGGACATCTATAGCCTGTCCGTCCATGGGAGTGGATCTCTCCTTCACTGTAGTTCTCCCCGAGGTTTCTTCTTTTTCCCAGGACCCTGGGTTTTTTGGAGTTTTTCCTTGCTGAGAAGGAGGGTCTAAGGACAGGGGATGACTGGACCATGTTTCATTTGCTGCTTTACATGAATGTTGTTTATTCCTGTTTTGATATGTCTGTGTGTATGTTTTACTCATCCAAATCTTGGAACGTCCTTAGAGGAAACTGTTGTTGTGATTTTGGGCACTACACAAATAAATTGAATTGAAGACGATAAGCTTTTGTTTTCATCATCCCAGGCAAACGTCCACTGCTCCACTTCTCATTCTCTAGGTTTTTTTTGTCTTATGGCCACCACATACTACAGGAGAATTTGCTTGATTTTTGGCTGCGATCTTTTCTACTCGACTTTTTGTCTTTGTGTGCGATTTCTGTGTGGTGTCAGTGTCAGATCAGAACCACCAAACATCAGAAACGTGACGTAACAGACGATAAAACAGAGCGTCGGGATAGAGTGAAAATAAAGACTTTATTTCTCACCTAATGTAAAGTGGTACATTTAAAGTGCAGCGTCTGATCCACATTACCCATAGAAATTCTCATTCGCAAATAATGACATCCAGTCCACAAAACTGCGCCATTAATCCATTTTGCGGTGTTTCCTCACATGTTTGTTCCCATCCACACAGCGAGGTGAAGGATAGAGGTGAAGCTGCAGATTAGCGATAGTGACTCTACTTCCTGTGGACTTTAGCTCCAATCTTTTATGCTTTAAAATCCTGTATGTGAAGTATTCCTCTACATTTCACAAATATAATAATAACACACAGTTTGGACTTGTGTCTAAACTGGAAGTGCAGAGTCTGATCTTTGAACACTTCAGAGTCTCAGAGCGAGTGGTTTTACTGTAGACAGGAAACAGCGGACGCCATCACAGCCTCACAGCTTTATATCCTGTGGTCCACACACAGATTTCGCTGCCATTTTTGCGATCAGAGCTTTTTAGTCTCATAAGATTCTCCTCGTGTCGACGGTCTGCGCATTTTGTCACAGGTTTAAAAATCGTTTAAGACTGAATAATCCTGTAGTGTGTAGCGGCATTTAATCAGTGATTATGCAGAGGATTCAGAAGTCATTTTGGGCCAAATTAATAAATAAAATCCACGACTCACTAGTGTGATCTGCAGCAGTTACAACGCTCTTTGTTGTGTTCACAGTGATGCAATTTTCTAATGCGGAAGTATTTTTTTAATGAAGTTGCTTTACATGAAAATTGTGATTTAAAATGTGCAAATTATAACCCAGTGATCCTTGGGGGTCATAGATGTTTACATCGCAGGCTCAAGCAGTTTATGTCCCAGTTTAATTTGAAATTTCAAGCAGAAAAGCTCTATAGCTACAGACTCATACTTGTCCCCTGTTTCCCATTCTTGTCCCTGCTTTAAATCGCACATATTGTTCTGTTTTCACTTTTCTAATGTAGTTTCCTCATCACAAACAGACCTGGAGTTGTGTTGCGTTTCATTCACACATGTTTAACACACAAGTCCTGCAGATTTAGGCTGAGTTCTTCTCTTAAACAGAAAACATTCTGTTCCACCTTATGATGTCATGTAGTATACAGAAGTGCTCCACTGTGCTTTTAAACTCCATTCACCTTCACTAGAGTCATTTGAATAATTCCATGGAATTTCCAGTCTCTACAGAACTAAAGGTAAAAGGAACTGTTAACTTGAAAACTACCACTTCATGACATCACAAGGTGAAACAGAGCATATAATGACTAGACAAGACTAATCTATTAATGCGAGGAACGTCTGTCTGTTACATGCATAACTCTCGAACCCCTCACCCCACTGATCTCAAATTTGGAGTGTGTCATACTAATGGTACGGGTGTGTGCAGTGTCAAGTTTCATGTTTGTAGGGCTGTCAAATGATAAATTTTTAAAATCGTGATTCATCTCAGAAATTCCATAGTTAATCGCGATTAATCGCATATTGAATTGCATGTTTAAAATTGTGTTATTTTGCATTTCAAGACAGTTTTGAAGCCATAACGTAAAGCAATTCTATTTATTACTTGTTATTTTCTTTGACGTGTGATCATCCACAGGTCTGAAATGGTAGTTTGTCGGATCTGAGGCTCTTGGCTGCGACGCTCCGGTCGCTGCACCAGGGTGTTTAGCTTGGAGGTGCTAACTTAGGGCATTTTCACACCACTAGTTTGATTATTTGCTCCGCACCAGGCAATAAAATTGTTATTATGCAGCCTATAGGCTCCAGTGTGGTCCACTTTCACACCGGCAAAAGAACCAAAATTGGTCCGATTGACGTTTCATCAATGTTTCCATTATCCGCCCATTTTGGGCTCAGCCCGACGTTCCCCGTACCTCTGTTACTAGAACTTTGTACACAACTCACTGCACATGAGCCCGGAGCAGAAGCTCTGGGTTCGGGTAACAGCGATGAAGACTCGGGAGCTTCACCGCAGAGTGTAGCCCCTCAGGACGGGCCCAGAGCCCCTCAGGATGGACCTGGGGATCTGGTCCTTGATCTTCTTCCATCCTTCAAGACCAGTGCACTGGACTGGGGCAGGTCCGGGCTGTGGACTACAGGTCCGGGCTGCTCTGGTTCTCCATCCTCGAGGATCACGGCTGGTTCCACATTGGTGAAAAGCACATGGACAGTAGCACTTTGGTTCATTATAATTTGTTCTGCGCACTTGGTTCTTCCCAGGAAAAGCACTGAACTCTACTTCCCGCTCCAACTCATCTGATCCCGGCCTGAACCAGAGCTGATCATCGCGTTAGAAGGGACAAAAGGCTGTCGAACTTTAATCGCGACAAAAAATAAAAATATCGTTAATGCAATCCATATCGTTATGGATTGCATTAATCTAATCGCAATTGACGCATTAACGTTGACAGCCCTAGTTGTTTGTAAAGGCCAAAGATATTTTAAAATCAGTGATATATCCAGCTTCATTTCCCAGCCGGATCCAGATGATCTTTTGCCTCCTCCCTCTTTTACCTGCAGCTGCCACACATTCCCTAAAAATCCCAGAGTCATCTATATAGTCCCTTTTAGTGTGAGTAAGGTCAGGGTATGGGTCTGTCTGTTCCCCCTCCCGTCTGTGTCTGCACCTCTCTGGGGAAGTGGCTGAGCTTCACCTGCAGTGTGGTCCACCTGCAGCTCATCACCACTCATCCCCACTACAGCCCTCTCCCTGTGAGCTCTGGTTTGTCACTTCATTCCTGTCTATGTCCGCATCATTCCCTGTTGTCTCCCCGCCCTCCCTGTCCAAGTCGTCCTGCCTACCAGTGAGTCTGTCCTGTGTCTTCCTACCCGTCCATGTCTTGCCTCCCCTCGTCATTTCCTGCATTCCCTTCAATAAACCTGTTATTCACTTCCAAGTCTCTCTGTCTCTGCTTTGGGGTCCTCTACCACACTCAAAACATGACTAGTAAACAGTGGTGACGTAGGCTCGGTTGCGCAGGCATTTTGGCAACGGAAGTACAGCAGAACTCAGCAGCTTGTCGAGCTCTGTGAAAGGATTATCGTCAAAAGATCGAGAATATTAACTCAACAAGCTGACTTTGACAAACGGTGTCTAACTGCCAGGTCCGTGTGCGATCAGTGAGTAAAACTTGAAAACTTTAGTTCGCCGGTAGAATATTGATTCTGACAACCCCACACAGAACAACCAGACATTTTGGTGCTGGAAATGTTTTTTTTATCTCTGTCTTCTTCTGTCCGTGTTCAGTCTGAATCAGAATGAATGGGGAACAATGACACTTCCGTTGCCAAAATGCGCATGCTGCTTTTTTTTTATCACTTCAGCCCTAGAAGAGGTTGTCACTACTGGCTCTGCACTAGTAATAAAGGATTACGTATATGTGAATGAAGCAAAACACAACTCCAGGTATGTTTTGATGAGATAACAATTTTCTAACATGACTTAAAACTCACAAGAGTCCATTTTTGTGTAATATAGAATCTTTAATTGTCTTATACCTCATTAACCTGAACGCCATGAGGACTCTCTCTGTGTCTGCGTCTGTATCAAGAGCGTATCACCAGTGGATTGACCTCCGGACCCACTATCAACCGCCCCACCCCCGATCCCTTTAGCCTGCCACCAGTAGCTTAGACAAGGCATCCCGTAATGATAAGGACTCCTGCCATCTTCTCCCTCCTCCATTAATACCGCAGTCACGATCAGGCAGACGGCCCCACCGCCGCCGCCGCCCCCTCCCCGGACTCCCATTGATCCGGTCCCCATTAGATACTCTGATGGCCCCGGTGATATGATGGAGGAGCAGAGGTGTGTTTAAGTATGTAGGGTGGGTGGCGGGTGCTAGTTGCTTGTCGGGTGGGGGTGGTGGATGGGTGACATTGGCGTATTGATCCGGACATCATCTGGGTAGTCAAAGAGGAGAGGGGAGGGGGGAGGAGTGTCACCTTGTTGATGTCAAAAAGGCCAGAGAGGAGGTCCAACGCTATGTAGAAGAAGTATGTAGTAGTAGTAGTAGTAGTAGTAGTAGTAGTAGTGTTAACTGTGCTGCTTAAATCCTATTTGAATGGTTAACTGAGCTCTTTTCCACCTCCAAGGCATTCAAAGCGCTTTACATCAAGGAACCACGCCCCCATTCATACGCCGGTGTACAGAGACACTGGGGGTGAGGTGGGTTAAGTGTCTTGCCCAAGGACACAATGACAGCATTCATCTGTGGGAGCTGGGATAGCATCGCCAACCTGTGGCTCAGTGAATCTGAACGCTGCCGCCCCCATATTAATTTGGAGACAGGATATTATGCAAAATGGACTCTTTGTAGCTTTTTACGACGTTATAACGTTCCCTCATCAAAAACGTGCTTGAAATGGTTTTAGGGGTCCGCTGCCTGTTCTCTTCCTTATGACGTGCCTCTATTTAGACATTATTATTCCAATATGTCATTTATCCATATTTTTTGAAAGTTGTGATCGTCTATCCAGGTGCGTCTCTCACTGTTCTTCCATCCATTCATCTAGTTTCTTCTGCTTATCCAGGGGTCTGAGCAGGGACTCCCAGACTTCCTTCACCCAAGACACTTCTTCCAGCTCCTCCGGTGGGATCCCGAGGTGTGTCCTGGGTTTTCCCCGGGGCCTCCTTGCGGTGGGACATGACCGGGACATTTCTCAAGGGAGGCGTCCAGAACAGATGCGCGAGTTACCTCAGCTGGTTCCTCTCGACGTGGAGGAGCAGCGACTCTATTCCAAGCTCCTCCTGCGTGACCGAGCTCCTCGCCCTATCTCTAAGGATCCCGATCTCGTCCTTTCGGTCAAGCTCGTGACCATAGGTGAGGGGAGGAACGTAGACTGAGGTAAATCAAGAGCTTTGCCTTTCGGCTCAGCTCCCTCTCCACCACAACGGTCCGATACAGCGACCGACTGCACCGATCCGCCTGCTAATCTCACGCTCCATCCTCCCCTCACTCCTGAACAAGACCCCGAGATACTTGGACTCCTCCACTTGAGGTAGAGACTTTCCGCTGTTCTTTGATGTTCTTAATCTCAACAATGATCAAGTCAAACACAAAACCGACACACACAGTAGCCAACTTCACAATGACTTAAGACACCCACACCATACAAATGTGATGTACGGGAGTGCAAAGTATAAAAGGGTATGACATTAATATTATTCATGTCAGAAAAGTAGAATGAAAAATAGTAAAAAAAAAAAAAAGTCGAAGTAGTGGGACGCTTGAAAAATGTTTATGCTGCTACTCCGACAAATAGATGTCAAAATAGTGGCATGTTGGAATAGTAGCGTGTAACCATGGTTTTAGATCTCATCCGTTCAGGTTTGACTAATCTAGCAATCTCTCTTACGGGTAGCAGTACAAGTCAGTCCAAAGTTCCGCCCACAAGCCTATGTCACCCACGCTCCCACACAACAAGTCTCCATAAATATACAAAAACATGATACGGAAACATTACGCTACAGCTTTGCAAACCTGCGGCGTCCACGTGTCTAACTGTAAGGCACTTTTCTCATCCGGTAATCAGGAAGTGTGCATTAGCATGCTACTTGTTGTTAGCTTCGCCGTCGGCCGTGAAAAGCACTTAAAAACTCATCGGGGTGAATAATTAGAATGCTCAGAATGCACGAGGTAAGTGAGGAAGAACTCTGAACCACTGCAAACTCGTTCTGTCCTTTAACAGTTTCATTCAGTCGGTAGAACTTTCGCCAACGATACCGAACGTCGGAGGGTCGGTCCCAGCTCCGATCGGTACATGCCGTTGTTGTGCGAATGTTGTGTTGAAGTGATTGATGGAGTTTGGAGAGGCGGCGAAGAGTCGATGAATATTACATAAACCGTTATCGAGCAGCTTCCTGTATCTGGAAAGTACAAAATTATTCGTACTTTTAGCTTCAGTTGGGACTAAAATGAATGAGCTAAAATATAAACAACTTGTGGTGGAAGAAGTACAAAATTTTGTTAAAAAATACGAAAAACGTAACTGTTTAAAAATGTACTTAAAGAGTAAAAAGTACAAGTATTTTGCTGATTTTTCGAACAATTAAAGGACGGAATGATGTGATTTTGATAAAGAATTAAGCTGATTTTAAGTGATTCAATTGATTTCTTAATTTTTCTAGTCCTTTTTGTGTTTTTGGTTTGCTCAAAAAGTATTAGTATTTTGCAGAGATTTTTAGAACAATTAAAGGGTGAAATTTTGTGATTTTGAAAAAGAATTAAGCTGACTTTTAATAATAATTCAATTGATTTCATAATTTTTCTAGTTGTTTTGTGTTAGTTTGCTCAAAGTTGGGACGTTAACTCAAATGAAACGTGCTAAAAAAAAAAAAAGTATCTTACATTTTCAGCTGGTCTCAAACCATAAAGAAAAGTACTTTTTACTTTCCATTTCAGATCTAAAATCTATAATGTATAATATTTTTTGCACAGATACCTAAAATTTGTACTTTTACTTTTGTGCTTTAACTTCCACCACTGTAAACAATCGATTCCACGGTCTCCAGGCATGTTTCCGAAAGTGCCCGTTTGAACAGCGTCAATACATTTATCTATTCAACAAAATAATTTTCATTCGTGATCTGCTCGAAGCGAAACTGTTCCAACAGATGATGGATGGGGAATCTTTAAAAACTTTCTATGCTGGCACTAAAATAAATGAATAAATGCGTAAAAAGTCGAGTTTGGTTGTTATTAATGAGTTTTGGGAGAACAATAGGAGGCGGGGGGGCCCTGGGAGGTGCCGCGTACAAACCGTAGGTGGGCCCCGTGCTGCCTGGGTCTATAGGAGCAGGATAAATTAGACTGAAAATGCTTAAATGTATCAATAAATCATAAAAGTGGAGATAAATAATGCACGAGTGAACTGGGAACCTACGTGAATATTTGCCAAAATGAGACAAAAGAGAAACAAAAGCAGGTTTACTGTGGTGTTAGGGGGTCGACTGTGGAATGCTCAAAACCGCAAAGGTGGAAAAATTAATTACTTTTACTTTGTTATTTTCTTATAGAGGGGGTATTATGCAAAACAAAACTGTGCTTAAGACCTTCTTACGAACATTTTTGGCACACAAAACTTTTCTTAACTGAAAATAACAAATCCTATGAACAGCCAGGAGCACTTATAAGAACAGAAATTCTACTGTTTTAGAATATTATTACTCTGAAAATTCAACTAAAAATTCAAATTCCCCCATGATTGTAAATTATATATCTTAAATTATTTCCTATGAACATATTACCATGTGATCCAATAACATTTCTGGGGAGTTTTCTAGAGCCTGTGTGTACTGGGTCTAACAGACTTTCTCCAGGCTGCAGTGAGCCTCAGTCTCTCCAGCCCCAGTGCTCTTCATATGGGCCTGTGTCACAGCCCTGTGCCTGGTCACTGCGCTGGACTCAACACCCCCCTGACCCCCATGAACCAGAGCGCCTCTTATGCACCCACACCCCTGCCACCCTCCCTCGCTTTATGAGTTAAATATTCCCTCATAAACTCGTGAGTTTTGAAAGCCATAGTCTGTAGACGTGCTCCACGTGACCCAAACCCATATTGGCCATATTTGGAAGTTCAGAGGGAGTTTCTAACCAAATACATATACATTTTCTGTGTAAATGAATTGTAAATCAGCCTGGAGGTATTCGTATATCTGGGTGTTGGTGAGTTCAGCTGCTTAAGAACGCTTTGTGAATCTGGCACAGAGTTCTCTCTTCTTAAAGTGGAAGTTACAAACATTTTTAAAAGATTCCTGAATGAGGCCCAAAGTTCTAATGTTATTTCCTCATGTTTCAGTATTTTCTCCCCAGCCCTACTGGAGCCCTCCTTACGGCTGTCTGTTAGTTACGGTTAAGGGTACAAAACAAGACACTACAGCTTCACAAACCTGATGCAAAGTGCAGTCGCTTCATTAGCTGGATGCACAGTGGTTGTATTGTGATAGCGCTCTGAAGGGGGAGTGGGGCTTCAGAGCATCAGATACTAAACTGAAACTTATTAAACATGTTAATACAATGTTTTTGGTGAATATAGCGTTTTCATAGCTATACATGGTAAAAGATCGGTGTTACAACCTACTGCTTCATGACATCATCAGGTGGAACAGAGCGTTTTGAGCTTTGGAGATGTAGACAGACTAATAATAAAGGGTTACTCAGACATGAATGCAACAAAACACAACTCCAGGTCTGTTTTTGAGGAGGTGAAAGGAGAAATTCAATCTGTCAGCTGTACAGAAGTTCTTGTCCAGTTGACAAATTGAATTTGTCCTTTTGCCGTGGGTTCCACCTGGACGACTGAGGGATTTTGCACACAACATTCTAACATGACCTAAAGCTCACAAGAGTCACAAAAGTTCTTCCTCACTTACCTTATGCATTCAGAGCATCCTAATTATTAACAGTGAGTTGAGTTGAGATGAGATAAGTTTATAAGCGCTTTTCACAACTTTAATTGCCAGAGTTGAGTCATAGCGCTGTAATGCTGCAAAAACTAGCAACAGAGCATGTCCTGATTCTGAGGTAATAAACTGCTTTACAATTCGATATTATACAATACCTAAAATACCAAATAGGCAACGGGGCATTTATTTGTCTGAATCCCTTAACAGACCTGGTGTTTGAGTTCAGGCGGAAATTTGGGGCGATTAATTCCTTCCTCACAAAAATCTTGCTCAGTAAAACTGGGAAAATCTGGAACTCAAATTCTTTTAAAGAGTATGACTATAATTTAGGCGACTTTCTACAGACGTAGGCGAGTTCATTTAAAATGTTACGACAAAATATCGACAGAGCGGAGAGTTTCCCACATTTGAAAACGACTCCTGAATCACAGAAAGTCGTTCAAACCCTCCCGCAACATGCAGACATTTCTTTAGTGAGTTAAAACAAACGACAGACGCAGTGAGTGTGGAGCAGCAGAGTGAGAACGTTCATCCACTGCATCAGGAGGAGCTAACTGTTTTTCAGCGCTTATAGTTTATGCAAATGAGCCACGTGGCTTTAAATTTGGTTTGTGTAGAGACGACTCGAGCATCAGTCCTCTGTCCTGTTGTTGCACGGAATTCTGTTTTCAGCAGGAATATCAGACTCGCTGTTTATTTGGAAGCGGCGCTTATTTATGAAAATATACACCAGCACCCGCCGTTTAAAGGGGACCCGGCTTTTATTAGGTATTTTACGGTATGTCTGTACTGGAAGGTGCATAAGTTTGTTGTACGTTTTCTGCTGGAAATCATGGAGATGTCATTACTTTGTCTGGAATGTTCCGCAGTGTGGCATTAAACCTTTCTATCTTCATGGAGACCAAACCAGACCAAGTTACAGGTCAGATCTGTGGAGAGGCGACCTCGCTCACAGTCAGAATTGATGTTTTTCTAGGTATTTCTGAGCTTTAAAAAACTGTAATTGAATAAATGTAAAGTAGAGCTGTTTAATATCATACTATGGAACATTCCAGACAGACTAATAAAAAGGAATAAAAGTCATAGAAGTTGTGATTAAAATCCAAAAACCAAAATATTATTTGCAAACACTTCCTGCCAGCCGACATCTACCTCCACAGGTCCCTCTAAGTGAGCTGTCAATCAAAGTCCACACCAGCGCGTCGGTGCCACGGCGACGCGCTGTGAACAAATGAGCCCTGAAATTAGCATTAGCGCTACAATCATTTCTAAAGGGCCATCGCTCTACGCTCGCCGGATCCAAAATCCAGGACGGAGTGGGTGGGATGGAGACACTGGCACCACTTCCAGCCTGGCATCCGAGACTTTTAAAAAGTATTTTACGCTACCAGTCAAAAGTTTGGACTCATCTTCTCATTTTTATTTACTACTTTCTTCACACAGAAGCCTTAAAATATATGACGTCAAATGTAAGGAAGGGGATAGCAAAGAAATATAAAAGTGACTCCTCCATTAGCGGGACACAAAGGGAAGATCTACAACCGGACACGTGAGATCTGCTCACCCCAAACAAAAGCTATAAGATGGACGATAACAGATAGGAGAAAGAAAGAGGAGGGGAAGGAAAGAAGAGAGGAAAGAGGAGGGAAAAGCAGTGGTTGATTCAGTGATTTTTTTTTTCTTTTGTGTGTGTGAAAATTTAGCGTGTGCTGCTAATATTTTTAACCAAACTGAACCTTTCCATCCATCGGAACGCCCCTTTTTGTAGTTATTTTTGAGCTCTGTAACTGAATAAGTGTGAGGTAGATCTGCTTAACGTTCCAGGCAGAACAATGACATATCCATAGAAACAAGACTGTGACGGACCCCGAAACCAAAAAGTCACCAACAGCTTTCAAAATAGCTGCCAAAATTCCTCATAGACTTCAGAGGTGACCTTTGTTTGACAGTCGATCGGTTGGTTTTGGCCACGTTCAAAGTCATTTCCTAATAAATACTCTCATAACACCAGATTCTGTGCGTCATTTAATCTTTTATACTTCAGATGACATAAACTTCAAATTTTAAGATACTCTTACCTGAGCTGCACCTTTCCCAGATACTTTTTTATTCTTACTTGAGTCATTTCTTGGACCACTACTTTAAGTTTCTCTTACTTGAGTCAAAATTTTCGTTTCATTCACATGTTTAACACGCAAACCCTGCATATTTAGGCTGAGTTCTTCTCTCAAACTTCCACTTTATGATGTCCATCCATCCATCCATCCATCTATCCACCCATCCATCCATCTTCTCCTGCTTAATCCGGCTGGGTCCCGCTTAATCCTTATAGCACCTGACGCCCCCTATGAACCCCTCTGCGGGTGATGAGCCCACAGGAGGGATGTGTCATGTGGTAAAATGGGAAATGCTCCACTGCGTTTTTAAACACCACACACCGTCTTGCGGACAAATACCATTTTTATGCTAATGATATGGTTATCTCTAGCTGTGTATCAGTGTCTCCACATTACAAATTGCTTTTAACACAGTTCAGAAGATGTTTCTGCAACTGGATCTTTCTTTAAATCCAAAAAAAGAGCAAGATGATGTTATTTTCAGAAACAAAGAGCAAGCTGCAGATTAGTTCTCCAGTCGTCGCTCTTCAAGGGGTTCAGTATTTTAAATATCTCAGCATTTTAACTGATGATAATCTTAGCGTTAAAAGACATGTTGAACAATTAGTTAAGAAGCTGAGACTGAAAATGGGCTTTTACTTCAGAAATAGGCTGTTTCTCTTTTAATGCAAAAAAGAAACTAGTAGCAGGAACATTTTTTACCCATTTTGGATGATGGTGACCTTATTTATATGAATGCCCCAACTCAAGTATTGGAACTGTGAGATTGTGTGTGCCACGCCTCTTTATGGTTTATCACAAACTGTAAGAAACACACCACTGTGAACTTGTGGGACACACTTACAGGGTTAGGTTCATTTCTAAGGGTTTTCTGCTTCTGCTCCCGTCATATCTCTGTGAATATATTTAACCAAGAGCGACTGGACTGTTCTTTACGCTCAAGAATCACTGCTACCGTTTGTACCAAGTGTTTGCACAGAAGCTGGTCAATATTCTGCCCCCACAACTTGGAACAATTTACAAAAACACCGGAAATTAAAAGAACTGGTTCCAATAGGACAGTTTAAATTATTCCTCAAAGGTTTGGAAATGAAATCCATGGTTTTTTAAATGTTTTAAATAGTCTGATGAAATTGCTGCTTGAAATATGTCCTGTAATATTCTAAATGGTTTTGTTGCGTCGCTGTCTTGGTCAGAACTCCTTTGAAAAAGAGATTGGTAATGTCAGTGGGACTTTGCCGGTTAAATAAAGGTTAAAAAATAAACATCTTCACTAGAATGATTTCAGCCCAGGAACTGACCATCTCTACTGAACAAAAGGTAAAAACATAGCTGTTAACTTGAAAACTACCGTTTTATGACATCACGAGGTGGAACAGAGCATTTTGAGCGCCATAGATGCAGACAGACTCATAATAAAGGGTTATTGCTTTAATTCAAACATGTGAAGGAAACAAAACACAACTCCAGGTCTGTTTTGGAGGAGGGAACAGTATTCTAATGTTCAAAATCATTTCCTAATCCATCTCCGCTCTCATATTCGTGTTGGGAAGTGGGCCGGACGTTGGGGTCAGCCCGCGGGACCATTCATTATCAGGCTGGCTGGCGGCGGTGGGCGGGTGCAAAAAGGTGCACCGGATTGGCCCCTCCAAGATTAAACCACCATTGATTTTAGCCGATAATTTATTTATTAATTCAACCAAAAATGAGACGTTGACCCTGTTCCTTTGAAGAGCCTTTGCGTTTAATCTTGGGGGATGCGCGGGCAGGAATACAAAGTTACTGAAAAAGAAAAAAGAAAAGTTGTACTCTGAAATGGACCACGGGCTTTGTTTTCAAGTGGAGTTACAGGCGTTGTACCTGATTTTTACTGTCTCAAAAACGTCAAAGACAGAACTAGTTGGTCCAGAGTTCTTCGTCACTTACCTTATGCATTCAGAGCATCCAAATTATTCACCATGATAAGTTTGTAAAGCCCCTTTCACACTGGACGCCGACATAGTTGCGATGCACTGACGAGCACAATATCGCATCTCATCAAAACATCGCTCGTGTTCCTCTTTCGCGATATATTTACGAACTGTTGACGATACTTTGCGACACTCTGCGATGTGTTAATGATGTCTTGATGAGGTGTTTGTCATGCAAAGATGTTCCGCTGATCTTATAGCGACGTCTTGACGAATATTAACGAATACTGACGACTGTTAGTGAACTACTGGCAACTGCAGACGAACTATCGGCGAGGACCTGCGACGTGGACGTGATTCAATAACAACCTCTTGGCAACTTGGTGACATGACCTTCGGGTGAATAAAGTGGTGCGGTTCCTTCTCGACTGACATGTCTGGATTAACCAGAGGATCTGGAGGTGGATGTTGCGGGAGAGATGAAGTTGGGTTCACTGGCAAAAATGGCGAACTTGACGAGGCCCTGGCGAACATTTGCGTTCATATAGCCATACCTTGTGAACCATGGCGAATGATCCCCCCCCCAAAAAAACGTGTGTCTGCGTACACTGGTGTATGACTGTGTGTGAAAGGGCCTTGAAAGTGGAAAAGCGCTGTATAAAATATGCCTGTTTACTATTTAAAATAACTAGCATGCTAATGTGCACTGCCTGGTTACTAAACAATGGAACACTTTACAGTTGGATGGAGCATGCAGTGGACTTATTTTGACCTATATGTACTTGGGCAACACACATTTTGCTCAAACACAAGGAAAAACATGGAAAAACAAATCCAGGCCCTTTAAAGATCCACTGTGTAACTTTTATGGTGGGAGGTCCAACACCTGTTTGCTTGTCTCCATAGAGATGTTATTGCTTGCTTAAATAGTGCACGATATGGCATTAAACGGATCTATACATCCATGAGCAGGTGCCGCCGCCAGGTGAGGTTACAAGTCGGATCTGTGGAGAGGCGACAATAAGTATAGTTAGAATGTATTGTTTTTCAAGATAATTTTTTTTAGGATCTTTTATTTAAAAAAAACAACAACAAATAAACAAGTTTGATGCTGTACTGTGGAACATTCTAGACCCCCACCAGAAAAGTTGCATAATGAATCTTTAAAGGGCTTGTACTTTCCCATGTATTTGAGAAAAAGAAAAAGAAAAGTAAGTCTACACATCTGATTATAAAGCATCTGAGAGTCAGGAAGTGCACCATTAGCATGCTAGATATCGTGACTGTGACGACAAAACTTTGGACTGTTGCAAAATGTTTCAAATGAACGACAGTAATGTTGTATTTTATGTTTTTGAGGACAGTATAGCACCTTCAACAACAAAAAACATTCACAACACAGATTAAAACTGTTTTAAAGCTAATTCCCACGGAGTTAAAAGAAAAAAAAACAAAAAACAAAGTCATTATGAAGTTCCACGCCGAATGAAACGGTCCATCTTTATTATCTTTATGATGAGACGAGCGGAGATGAACACCACGATGCGCTCGACAACGAAATTAAGATGTGAAAAGATTAGGAGTGAAAGGACTGCGTTTGGAGGTGAGCGGCCACGTTGTTTTGTCTCCGTTACCTGAACGTGGCGTAATAAAGAATAACAGACGCCTAAACCACAGTGAGACGGTTTTGGATTGAACCTTGGGAGATACTGTACTGAATAACAATAATAATGTTTAAGGGTCAGTGAAATGACACCTACATTTTCTGTCCAGTTGCAATTTTCTCAGTTAAAAGGTTCAAATTTCATAATAATTCAGCACATTTCTGTTATTCTGCATGTTGTTTTTCCCTAAAGTGTTCAAATGTCATGTGGTGCGACCGTGCATCATGTGGTGCGACTAATAACAGCAGGAATTCTATGGCTGGAGTTTAATAACAGACAAAGTCGACTTGGGTGAACGGTTCTTTAGGCATTTTTCTTCATTCGATGCATTTTCCAGGGCAGTAGTTTGTTCATTAAACACAAGCAGGTGACGTCATATTGGAGAAAAAGAAAATATCAATATGCATTAAAAATCTAAAGAAATGCAACAGTTTGTTTCTATACACTTCATATTACTCAGAACTTAGATTAACATCACCATGTTTTAGAAAATAAAACTATTTAAAGGTTATTCTCGGTCGCACCACATGACATTTTACACTAAAAATGCTTCATATAAATGTTAAACACAGATTTATGCACCTGACACTGGAAATATTTGGAAAAGTTCAACAGAAACATTTTTTTTTAATATTTTAGAATTTGCCTTATACGTCATTGACCCTTAAGTCTATTGGTTTCGTCAAAGTGATATATACAATTTTCTTGCATGATTGATTCACTCCACACTTGGTCAGTTTCTATCATAACCACAGTCTGTGCTATGGGCGCCTCCGATCACCGCTCACACAGCACATTCATATGAGCAGAACAACACAAGCACACAGCAGCAGAATGTGGTCTAGAGTGTACGGTTCTGTCCCACTGTGGCACCAGGTATTCCCCCTGAGGTCTCCCATCTAAGGTTACGTTCAGACTCAATTTGGAATTTTTTGTGAAATCTGATTTTTTTTCGCGAGGTTGTTCACGTTTCCAATTAAATGCGACTTCTGCGTGATCTCCAGTGTGAACTTTAAACGCCCCAGAAGTGTCTCGTATGCGCTTTAGAGGACACGACGACATCGCAGCAGTGAGCTCAGTGTTTACGGAAGTCGTCTTAACGTGGACGCTGCACTGAGCTCCTGTTGTACCACTGTCACAGGAGGAGTCTACGGGCTGTTTCAGGAGCAAACATGTCAGCATTGTGCAACAGGTGCTTGTCACAGTACAAAAGCCACACTCTCACTTGTTGATGACGGGTAGGTTGGATGTGGGTTGGATGAATGTGACCTGGCCGTTCAGACAGAAGTCACATGTCAAAAGATTGGATATGTATCAGTTTTAGGAGCACATATCCAAGTGGCCTGGGTCACATTTGAAAAAATCAGATCTGTGCTGTTCAGTCGTTCTATAGAAGATCAGGTACAGGTCACATATGGACGAAAAATCAGATTTGGGTCACTTCAGGCTGCAGTCTGAACGTACGTATAGCAACTAACCACACCCGAACCCGTTTAGCTTCTGAGATTAGGCCAGATCAAGCACTGAAACTGCAGGAACATTTACAAAAAATCAAAACAATAATGAAAGAAAGAGGAGCTACTGCTAATTTAAAATGGTGGTAATTTCGGCGGCATGGTGTCAAAGTGGTTAGTGCTCGCACCTCACAGTAAGAAGGTCCTGGGTTGGATTCTGGGGCAGTGCTGGGCCCTTCTGTGTAGAGTTTGCATGTGCTGCCTGTGTCGGTTTTCTCCAGGTATTTTCCCCTACCAATAAAAACACGTAGATCTCGTCAGATCTCAGAAGCTCAGCAGGGCCTGGGTAGTACGTGGATGGGAGACACTGGGAATTCCAGGTGCCACAGGGGGGCGCCAGTCACAAAAAAAATCTGTTGTTGTGTCCTTAGGCAAGGCACATCACCCACATTGCCTAGTATGAAAGTGGTGTGTGTGTGAGTGTTGGTGGTGGTCGGAGGGGCCGATGGCGCAGATTGGAGCCTCACTTCCATCGTTTGGTGTTTTTCTGTCTGCCTCCCTTCTGTATCTGCTCCTCTCTGGTGTTTCTGCTCCTCTCTGGTGTTTCTGCTCCTCTCTGGTGTTTCTGCTCCTCTCTGGTGTATCTGCTCCTCTCTGGTGTGTCTGCTCCTCTCTGGTGTGTCTCTGGTGTGTCTGCTCCTCTCTGGTGTGTCTCTGGTGTGTCTGCTCCTCTCTGGTGTTTCTGCTCCTCTCTGGTGTTTCTGCTCCTCTCTGGTGTGTCTGCTCCTCTCTGGTGTGTCTGCTCCTCTCTGGTGTTTCTGCTCCTCTCTGGTGTATCTGCTCCTCTCTGGTGTGTCTGCTCCTCTCTGGTGTGTCTCTGGTGTGTCTGCTCCTCTCTGGTGTTTCTGCTCCTCTCTGGTGTTTCTGCTCCTCTCTGGTGTGTCTGCTCCTCTCTGGTGTGTCTGCTCCTCTCTGGTGTGTCTGCTCCTCTCTGGTGTTTCTGCTCCTCTCTGGTGTTTCTGCTCCTCTCTGGTGTTTCTGCTCCTCTCTGGTGTTTCTGCTCCTCTCTGGTGTTTCTGCTCCTCTCTGGTGTTTCTGCTCCTCTCTGGTGTATCTGCTCCTCTCTGGTGTTTCTGCTCCTCTCTGGTGTTTCTGCTCCTCTCTGGTGTGTCTGCTCCTCTCTGGTGTGTCTGCTCCTCTCTGGTGTTTCTGCTCCTCTCTGGTGTTTCTGCTCCTCTCTGGTGTATCTGCTCCTCTCTGGTGTTTCTGCTCCTCTCTGGTGTATCTGCTCCTCTCTGGTGTTTCTGCTCCTCTCTGGTGTTTCTGCTCCTCTCTGGTGTTTCTGCTCCTCTCTGGTGTATCTGCTCCTCTCTGGTGTATCTGCTCCTCTCTGGTGTATCTGCTCCTCTCTGGTGAATCTGCTCCTCTCTGGTGTATCTGCTCCTCTCTGGTGTGTCTGCTCCTCTCTGGTGTATCTGCTCCTCTCTGGTGTGTCTGCTCCTCTCTGGTGTGTCTGCTCCTCTCTGGTGTGTCTGCTCCTCTCTGGTGTATCTGCTCCTCTCTGGTGTGTCTGCTCCTCTCTGGTGTGTCTGCTCCTCTCTGGTGTATCTGCTCCTCTCTGGTGTATCTGCTCCTCTCTGGTGTGTCTGCTCCTCTCTGGTGTGTCTCTGGTGTTTCTGCTCCTCTCTGGTGTTTCTGCTCCTCTCTGGTGTATCTGCTCCTCTCTGGTGTTTCTGCTCCTCTCTGGTGTATCTGCTCCTCTCTGGTGTTTCTGCTCCTCTCTGGTGTTTCTGCTCCTCTCTGGTGTATCTGCTCCTCTCTGGTGTATCTGCTCCTCTCTGGTGTATCTGCTCCTCTCTGGTGTGTCTGCTCCTCTCTGGTGTGTCTCTGGTGTATCTGCTCCTCTCTGGTGTATCTGCTCCTCTCTGGTGTGTCTGCTCCTCTCTGGTGTATCTGCTCCTCTCTGGTGTGTCTGCTCCTCTCTGGTGTATCTGCTCCTCTCTGGTGTGTCTGCTCCTCTCTGGTGTGTCTCTGGTGTTTCTGCTCCTCTCTGGTGTTTCTGCTCCTCTCTGGTGTATCTGCTCCTCTCTGGTGTATCTGCTCCTCTCTGGTGTATCTGCTCCTCTCTGGTGTTTCTGCTCCTCTCTGGTGTATCTGCTCCTCTCTGGTGTTTCTGCTCCTCTCTGGTGTGTCTCTGGTGTGTCTGAGCTAAAGCTGCAGCTGTTGGGTGACTCACCTGCAGCTCATTGTCCAATCAGCCCCACTACTAATGCTGCGTTCTAATGAATGTCGGAAGTCTGTAAATCCAAGTCTGTTCTCCCGACATCCGATGTAATTGAGTTCCATTGCAACAGTCGGAAAAATATGGATAGAATAAGATAGACAGACGGACGGCCAGATAGATATGACATGAGTTTATTGGCCCCAGAGGGAAATTTGTTTCCGCAGTCGTCATGACATTGTTGTTAACATTCACACCATAAACATACACACAAGACAGTTCACCAACAACTTTAGAGGAAAAAACAAACAAAAATAAGAGAACATGGTACGTGTCAGAGTTAGTGAGAAAGTTTGTTAAGAATGGAGGTGGCAGATGGAACAAAGGTCCTATTGAAATGAGCCCTTCTCCATTTCAGTGTCCGGTACCTGCGTCCTGAAGGCAGGAGCTGGAAGAAGGGCTGGAGGATGCCCAGTGTCCATAGTGATTGTGTTGGCCAGTCGGGCTATTTCTCTGTCTTTGAGTTCTGAGATGTTTGGTGTTGGGGAGTGAATTATTTTAGCTGCTGTGTGTGTGTGATCTTGAGAAGTTTGTTTCTGTTGGAGACTGACAGCAGGTGCAGAAACAGTTCAGTTCAATTCAATTTTATTTCTATAGCCCAGAATCACAACAAGAGTTGCCCCAATGGGCTTCACAGTGAAAAACATGGAACATGGAGTCTGACATAGACATCAGCAAACACAATGTCCCATCCTCAGTCTCTCGACGAACATGTGATCCTTGGTGCCAAAGAGCAAAAAACCCACCGGCAGGTGCAGTATGGGAAAATTCTCTCCAGACACTGTTGCCAACCAGCTGTCGCCGTGCGGCACCTTCAGACCTGAGAGCTTTGAGGAACCAGTCACAACAGGAGGAGCAGTAGAGTATGACTGACTGAATGATGGATGCCTGAGAAAGTTTAATGTTTATTTTGTTAGCGTATGTAGTTAACATTGCGAACGCTAGCTCCTGCTAATAAATAGATTCTGTTAGCTAACATTTGCTGTTGGCGACTCAGTTATGGCAGTTTGACTATTACATGTTCAGACATCCATCCGACTCAGTCTGCTCTAAACTAGCCCGAGTTTGTGTTTCGGAACTCCAAATTGAATGTCCGTTCCTTTGCACTTTCCCAAGGTGGAGGTCGGTTTTCTCTGAGTTCCGAGCACAACAGAATGCAGAATTAGTCCTCTTCTTATCCTTTGTTCTGTGCAAGTTCATTCCTCATTTACTCACTGTCATCCTTATCGTCTCCCTGTCAAGCCAGTCCACGTCAAGCCTGTTCAATGTCGTCGTCCTTGTCTACGTCATCTTCATTCTCTACCGCTCTCCTTGACGTCGTCCTGCCTGTCCACGTCTTCCAGCCTGTTCATGACCTGCGAGTCAACCGCCACTGTCTTCCTGCCGGTCTATGCATCCGGCTCCCACCACCACATCCTGCATTCCCCGCAATAAAACTGTTTAACACTGACCTGCACCTCTGTCTTTGCTTTGGGGTCCTCTTCATACACTCAAAACATGACAGAATGAACTGACACTTGGACCCTGCATAGTTACAGAGTTTTAACAGGCTCCAATCCCCCCGCTGCCTCGTCTGTCCTCACCTGTTCCTCTGGAGTGTTCTGCAACAGCCTTTACCCCGACTCCTGCCCCAGCTTCTGGTTTCTCTGCCTCCTTGTCCCGTGAACTTTGTGCACCGCCGCTGGACACTGTTCTCCATCTGGGGTAGTCATATCTCTGGGGTGCTCATATCTCTTGTGTCCTTTGCTGGGCTGCTGCTGGTCGCTCCTCTCCATCCAGGGTGCCAGTTTCCCTGTGAGTCAACGTAAACACAATTTTGCAATCCTTTGTTTTAAGTCCCCTTAAATATGTGCACATATTAAAAGCCCTGTGGTTGATGTTTTTCCATATATTTGAGCAAATTGTGTCTTTTTTTGTATAAGCAGCTCTTGAGGTCAAAATAATTCTGCATCTAATTATAAAGAAAGTGTGTGTTAGCATGGACAAGTGCTTATAAGCTCGTCTTGGTGAATAATTAGGACGCTCAGAATGCATAAGTTAAGTGAGAAATAACTTTGAAACACTGCAAACTGTGTCTGCGTGAACTAATTCTGTTTTTAAGACAGTAAAAATCAAAATAAACATTGATTAATCACGTTGTAATAAAAAAAAAGTATCCCCACAAAAGCGCCTCAGATGACCCTCCGTGACGACCGTTACCCCTCCTTTCCAATCTCCATATTCAAAGCGGCCTGATGGACTAATATATTAGACAAACAGCCCCCTTTATGCCCCTGCCCCGTCACCTCCCGCCCCGCCGCCCTGCTCTCCGTCTGAACCCGCGCACCGCCTCCATCCTGTAATCCAATTAAAAACACATTAGGCCCAAATGAATAGCGACAGATTTAATTAGGCGTTTGACGAAGGTTGGCTGGGCGTCCGGCCGGCGGTGGGGGGCGAGGGGACAGGGCTACAGGCTCGGTTAAAGGGGTATTCGCTGACGCTTTTCACCAACGTTTTTGCGTATGTTGCGAATACCGTTGGACGAAATGGGGTCATTCGTCAAGTCGGGTCTAATTATGATGAATTAACAGCAGAAAATGTCACATGCGAGAAATGAATTTTATTACGCTCATTACAGATGACGCAGTCTCTTTGGAAACGCGCCCGGTGAACATATTAGCATCTTGAAAGTGATCAGCGAAATTTGAAACTCTGCTAATATGTGAAGTTTTTAATTATTTCAGTAACGAGGATGTGGATAGTTTCTTAAAGGTCTTGTATTATGCAAAGTGGACTCTTGTGAGCTTTAAGTCGTGTTAGAATGTCGTTATCCTCCCCAAAAACAGACCTGGAGTTGTGTTTTGTTTCATGCACATGTTTGAGTCATCCTCAAACAATATAATTAGAATTTACTACAAACTCATCCACAACATTGTTTTACGACTGATTGGATAAGTGAGCTGCGTGGTTCCATTTTTGTGCGTTTTGTTTCCTTTTCACACCTAAATTTCAGTTTGAACTTGAGATTTAATGCAAAAATCCGATAAACCCTTTAAAATCCCATGTCATCATCATTTTCAGTGATTCACAAGATTATAACAAACAAGAGCTCCGCCAGCGGGGCAAAATACGCCCGTACTTTGAATTATTGTATATAGAATTAAGTTAGAATTTGTCAAACCTAGTTAAAGATGAATTGTTGGTGCAGTTTGGAAGATTCCAATACTGGCGTTCTATGGCACATACCGGTAAGCACAATAAGGCAGTTCACTACCAATATAATAATAACAAGTGTGAAAAAACCTGAAGTCACATAAAATTGATACCACTGACCTACAGCATGGATCGATACAAAAATATACAATAAAATACACAAATACAGTATACCTTATATATATATATCGGCGCATGCCCCACATGTTTTGCCTCTTCATGAAGACAAAGCTTCAAAGACTTCAAAGCTTTGAAGTGTCCACAGACGGACGGACGGACGGACAGCGCCATACCATAATACGTCCCGTCTTACAACGGGCGTATAAAAATAAATAGCGATTTTGAATTTCCAAGATACACGTTTGAGTTAATTTCCTTCTCTCTTAAAGCTCCAGCACGTTTGAAGCTAAAGTCCGTTTCTAGAGGTGGTGGAATTCTGTCAGAAGCCAAAAAACGGCACAGATCAGTGTTTCCTCGGTGGAGATCTCACTGTGTGTGAGTCTGTCAAGGCAACAAACTAGTGCAGTGATGGGGGCAAGTTCTGAACTAGTGTAGTGATGGGGGCAAGTTCTGAACTAGTGTAGTGATGGGGGCAAGTTCTGAACTAGTGGAGTGAGGGGGCCAAGTTCTAAACTAGTGTTGTGAGGGGGCAAGTTCTGAACTCGTGTAGTGAGGGGGCAAGTTCTGAACTCGTGTAGTGAGGGGGCAAGTTCTGAACTAGTGTAGTGATGGGGGCAAGTTCTGAACTTCCACGTAAAACACCAATTTCCTTCACACTGAAGAAGCTTAACACCACTTTAACCCATCTTACAACAGCCTTACACTTACTTCTGTTGATTTCTCACTGCACATTTAAGAAGGATGGAATAATACTAATTTCTAACCTCAAAGTTGTATTTGAGCTTCACAAAAAATATAATTTATGACAAAATGTGCAATATATCTGTAGATGGAGTGACAAACTGTAGCGGAATCAACTTTTCTGTAAGAATGTGTCCATTTTTAAAACTTAAAATGTGGATTATTCCTTTGCCAAAATTCTTATTGTCTATCATAATCTCTTCTTATGTTAATAGATAACATAAAACACTTTTGTAAGTATTTTTAAACCGGGCTCTGATATCGCTCACATGTATCAGAATGGTTTTCATTTGCAGAATTTTCCTTGATTTTTCATATTTTTCTGATATTATGAAATAAATCCCAGTTTCCCCATTGAAATCACATCATGTTACACTTCACTTTTGCCTCCAGCACTTAAATAGTCTATAAAGTGCAAATATTGGCCTGATACGTCTTCACTGACACATATGCACCAACGGATCTCAATCGAAATGACAAGATTAAAAAAAGTTGTACTAAATTTGGTGATTCAGTTGCAGCTATTATAACAAATGCAGCCGGTTTTGTTTTTTAAATGCAGACACTCCCTCCACAGACTCATATTCACACTGTCGAGCACTATTATCTGAAATACATTCTAAATTGGACATCCCATAAAAGACTCGGTCCACGGAAGGCTCTATGGTGATCTAATAAGTGCCGAGAAAAGCAAAAAGCAATGTTTGGTATGGGCTAAATCTGCACAACAAATTGACTAACGCTGCTTGTTTCATCGCTTCCCCCTATCTCCTTGAAAACCACCGGACGATATTACGCTGCGAGCTCGTAAAGCGTCCCAAATGGGTGGATATTTCCTCGGCGAAAAGTGCACTACAAGCAGTTGAATTTAAGGGCCCTACGGAGAGGAGGTAATGACCAAAGATAACAGAGAGGGGGAGTCGGCGAGATGGTCTGTGCCGTGGGCTGAAGTCACACTCCGAGGCCTGAGTACGTGGCTCATTTGAAGTCAGCACCCAAAGGAGACGGAAAGCGAAGAGGAGAATGGACTTTATTCGTCAATGTGTCCGAATGTTTGTGGCGTTTCAAAAGGGAATGGGGCAAGACAGGTATTTCAAGGGTGTCGGGTTTAGCACTGTGTAACTTTTGGGTGTGGGGATCTGTCACCTGCTTGTTTCTATGGATACATCATTGCTCTGCCAGGAATGTTTCACAATATGACATTGAACGGCGCTGCTTTATGTTTATTCAATTACAGGTGGCTTTATATCACAAAAATACCCAGAAAAACAGGCATTGTGACTCCACAGATCTGACCTGCAACTTGGTTTACACAGCGACCTGGTTCGGTCTCCATAAAGATAGAAAGGTTTAATGCCATACTGTGAAACATTCCAGAAAAAGCAATAACATTTCCATGGAGAAAAGTGTTAGAGATATTGATTTGAAACTCACATACTACTACTACATAAATGTAAGAAGCAAATGTATGTAAAAGGATGTTCATCATGTAATGTTTTCATATAAAAATACCGTAAAATACCAAATAAGAGCCGTCAATCACTTGACAAACCAGGTGTTTATTGGAGAACAGGCGGCAATTTGAGGCGAATAATTCCTTCCCCATAACAATGTTGTTCAGCAAAACTGGGAAAATCTGGAACTCAAATTCTTTTAACCAGTATAACTAGAATTTAGACATTCAAACCCTCCCACAACATGGAAACATTTCTTTAGCAAAACAAAGCAGCAGAGTGAGAACGTTCATCCACCACATCAGGAGGAGCAAGTTGTTTCTTCAGTGCTTATAGTTTATGCAAATGAGCCGATGCGAGCATCAGTCCTGTGTCCTGTTGTCGCAGCAGGACTTCTGTCTTCAGCACATACGTTAGACTCGCCGTTTATTTGGAACCGGCGTTTATTTATCAAATATACACCTGCACCCGGCGTTTTTGGTACACTTCATATTTTACGGTAAGGCAAAAAACTTACTGTGTAAAAACTACCAAAACTAAGCAAATTTGAGACATTTAAAGAAGAAACATGAACAGAGCCAGGTTGAAAGGTCTTGCTTGGGTTTATCATAATATATATAAAAAATATACAGAAAGGATTTTGAATATCTTCTTTTGCATTTGAGTAAACAAACCCTCACTGAAAATCTGTCTAAAAATTCAAATTTCACCTCATCTTTTGGAGTTAAAACTTTTTAGACATAAAAAAAAAATCCTTCTTTATATTTCGTCCAAACCTTAAGAACAAGAAAGTTTGATGTGTGTAGGTGTTACTCTAAGACCTGATCCTTATGACTCTGTATTGGAAAAAAGCATTTTGAGAAAACTACCTTGAAGTGACAATGCTTCAAACTTAGTGAAGGCATTTGGACATGGAAAAAGTGTATTAAATGTGTGTGAATGAAAGAAAACACAACTCCAGGTATGTTTGTGATGAGGAAACAACATTATTACAAAGTTTTTAAAAATGTGCAATGGGCTATTTAAAGACAAGAGACCAAATTATCATATCAAACCATTAATTGTACAAAATCTCCCCTTTAAACCCAGCGTCGACTCCACCAAATCTGCAACTTCCCAAATCCCACTTTTTTTTTTTTTTTACGTGTCACTGCCAATTAGCTGCTTATTTAATGCTAAGACAGTCGTTTCCAGGCTCTGTCCCATTAAGCGAAGCCCTCCTAACACCCAGGCCTCTCTCCCCTCGCGGAGAACGGATGCCTGGTTACTTAGTGTAACTCTGGCTCCGTGATGTGCCGAATCAGCAGTCTTCAGCGCGGTGGCATTTGCATCGCTGTGTGTGTGTGTGTGTGTGTGTGTGTGTGTGTGGGCTGATAATGAAGCCAAGGCACCAGTATAGGGGCAGTGTCGGATCGCAAGAAGAAGACTGCAACTTTTTAAGGAAGTTTGACAAATTGGGAGGGTAATAAGGAGGGTATAAAACAGGGGATTTGGGGGTTTGACAAAGGGTAGCTAAAATTGGCGAATCAAGCAGTGAACTTTCTCTACAAATTGTGGAATGATTTTCGGTTCCATATTGCTGACTGTTTTTTAAGTACTTTTTCTATCCAACCAGAGTATCAACCTGACAACCTCCTCCAGATCATATCATAGGCTGTACAAAGAAGTGGGCTAAGGGAGCACGACGACAGCCATAGCGTTCAGCTCCAGTCAAATGAAGCTCATCGAGGCTGGCAGTTATAGCGGCGAATTTGGAATATGAAGTTTCATATTGGGAATTCTGACCACGAATATCTTAGCAACTAGCCAGGCTGGCGCCACCTGGTGCACTCAATTTAATTTCTCTCCAGCGACTAGTCGGGAATCAGAATACACTCTGCGGTTTGCAAGAACCTCGGAAGTTGTAGTTGGTCCACCAGCCAATCAGAGAAGCGGTGTGTTGGCCAGACCCAACCAGAGTTGCTGTAGCAGACTGCATACACTATCCTCCTTTGGACTTCCTTTGTCAAATAATAACTTTGCATTTTTTATCGTACCTTTAATTCACCTTGCAGAAACGACAGTACTCATTGACAGACACGTTCACTCTCTGCTTTGTTTGCTGCCGTGCCAGCGATTACTTGGACAACACAGCAAAGGAGAGTTCTGGTGCATTACAGACGTCACCACCGAACAGCAGCGATTGGTTAAATAAAAAAAGTACCCACCTACCGTCGAGCGAACTAATCCTAATGCTGTCAGACGGTTTCCACCAAGTGAAACCGGCTCATGAATCAGGCTACATAGCAACCAAAGGGCCAATCTGAAATGAGGATGTTAAAGGTAACGTGCCTTATCTCCCATAGCAATCCTGTCAATCAAACCTAACGCTAGTGGGAGTGACCTCAAGGAAAGAAAACACCTGGTTTGTAAGTAAGTTAGTTTTTATTTATATAGAGCTTTTCCCAGACATATGTGTTACTTGCAAGCTTTTCTATTCCTTGTAATGCTGTGTCCTCTGCCCTCTGTTAAGGTGCTGTGGGTGGGACCTAGTTGGAGCTCCCTGATTGGCCAGCTAGCAGCCAATCAGAGCCTGGAGAAGAGCCTAAAAGGAGCCAGTTTCACCTAAGCTCTGCACACTTTAGCAATCAAACATGTGACCTCTAGTCCATATCATCCTGAAAGTCAAGGTGCACTTGAAAGATTCCATCAAACCATGAAATCCATGCTGAAGAAACACTGCCTTGTGTCACAAAAAGATTGGGATGATGGTGTACCACTGGTGCTCTTTGCTGCTAGAGAAGCTGTACAGGAATCTTTAGAATCAGAATAGCCTTTATTGTCATTGTAACAAAAGATACAACGAAATTGACTGGCATCTCCCTTTTTGTTTAAAAGAAAACACAAACAAAAAAATAAATAAATACAGACAAACACAAAAAATAAATACAAACACAAAATAAATACAAGATTAAAAAAGATTTAAAGGAGGTAGTTATATGACGATTATTGCACATGATTTGGAAAGTGACCAGTGGTGTAAAGTGCAGATTTAGTGAATTGTCAGAGTGAGTTTGAATACTGTAAATTGAGTGCTGTGACAGCTCTTGGATAGAAACTGTCCCTGAATCTGTTAGTCCGTGAGCGGAGTGACCTGTAGCGCCTGCCAGAGGGCAACAGGGCAAGAAGGTGATGGCCGGGGTGAGAAGTGTCCTTGACAATGTTCAGAGCTCTCCTGAGGCAGCTGGAGTTGTATAAGTCCAGAAGAGAGGGCAGAGGGCAGCCGATAATCTTCTCTGCTGTCCTTACTACCCTGTGCAGCCTCTTCTTCTCTGCCTCAGTGCAGCTGGAGTACCACACCGTGATGGCATAGGTCAGCAGACTCTCTATGCTGGAGCGGTAGAAGGTCACCAGCAGCTGGGTGTTCAGGTTCTCCCTCCTGAGAACCCTCAGGAAATGAAGCCACTGCTGGGCTTTCTTTACCACTGCCGCAGTGTTCACAGACCAAGAGAGGTCTGCTGCAATGTGGACTCCAAGATACCTGAAAGGCTCCACCCTCTCTACACATTCGCCGTTAATGAACAGGGGTGCAAGGGCAGCTCTGTTCTTCCTGAAGTCCAGGATGAGCTCCTTGGTTTTGGCAGTGTTCAGAGTCAGGTTATTCACTGAACACCACTGTTCCAGTCGGAGGATCTCATCCCTGTAGGCTGCCTCATCCTCCCCTGTTATCAGGCCCGCTATCGTTGTGTCATCAGCAAACTTCACGATGATGTTCTCCGAGTGGGCGGGGCTGCAGTCGAACGTGTAGAGACAGTAGAGGAGGGACTCAGCACACAGCCCTGAGGAGAGCCGATGCTGAGAGTGCGGGTGGATGAGAGATGTGGACCAAGTTTTACTCTCTGAGGCCGGTTGGTTAAAAAGTCCTTAATCCAAGCGCAGGTGGAAGGAGAGGATCCCCAGGTTGGACAGCTTGGGGACCAGGACGTCTGGGGATTATTGTATTGAAAGCAGAGCTGTGAGTCAATGAAGAGCAGCCTGACGTAGTTGTTCCGGTGCTCCAGGTGGCTGAGTGCTGAGTGCTGAGTGGATGGTGGTGGCTATGGCGTCCTCTGTAGATCTATTGGACCGGTATGCGAACTGATGTGGGTCTAGGGTGGGAGGGAGACAGTCTCTGATATGACGCAGAACCAGTCTCTCGAAGCACTTTGTGATGATAGGGGTCAGTGCTACAGGTCGATAGTCATTGAGGCTGGTTGTGGAGGACTTTTGGAACTGGGATGATGGTTGCAGACTTCAGGCAGATCGGAGTGACAGCTTGGGCCAGAGACAGGTTGAATATGTCTGTGAAGACCTGAGACAGCTGAAGAGCACAGGCCTTCAGCACTTTCCCAGGTACTCCATCTGGACCAGTTGCCGTCCTTGGGTTCACTGACCTGAGTAATGCAGACCTCCTGTACTTCTACAGTCAGTGGGGGATGCTGGAAGCTGGAGGGGGTGCAGCGGTATAGCAGGGAGCTGTGTTGGAGACACAAAGCGTGCAAAAAGCTGTTCAGTTCTTCTGCTAGCCCGGCATCTGGGTCACCTGATGTCATGACACAGCCCCTGTAGTTGGTGATGGTCTGGATGCTCTTCCACACCTGCCGGGGTTGTTACTGCGGAGATGATCCTCCACTGTCCTTTGTGAACAGCTTTGGCCTCCCTGATGCCTCTCCTCAGGTCAGCACGAGCGGCACTGTAGAGAGCTCTGTCACCAGACCTGAGTGGCTGCGTCACGGGCCCGGAGGAGCATGCGGACCTGGTTCGTCATCCAGGGTTTCTGATTTGGATATACCCGCATGGTCTTATCCACAGTGACGTTCCCTAATGCAGTACTTGATGTAATCCAGTACAGTCTCTGTGAATACAGCCAGGTCCACATGGTGAAATGCATCCCACTGGGTGACCTCAAAGCAGTTTTGAAGTTGGAGGAGGGCATCCTCAGGCCAGGTGGTGATGGTCCTCATAGTGGGCTTTATTTGACGGCAGCAGGGAGTGTAGGCTGGGGTGAGAAGCAGGAGAAGTGGTCAGACAGTCCCAGGTGGGGAGGGGGTGGCTCTGTATGCATGTTTGATGTTAGAATAGACATGATCCAGAGTGTTTTCCCCTCTAGTTGGGCAGCTGACATGTTGGTGAAAATTCGGCAAAACAGATTTCAGATTTGCCTTGTTAAAGTCACCTGCTATGATATGAACACCATCAGGGTGGGCCCGTTGGCGCTTGTTGATGGTGTGTGCGAGCAGAGAGAGTGCAGTGTTTACATTAGCGTCTGGAGGGATGTAGACAGCAGTGATGATAACAACAGATAGTTCTCTGGGTAGGAAAAATGGTCTGCATCTTACTGACATGTACTCCAGGTCAGGGGAGCAATGTGTCTCCAACACAGCGCTGTTGTTACACCATCCTACATGCACGTAGATACAGAGCCCCCCTCCTCTGCTCTTACCAGAGTCACTGTTCCTGTCCCAGCGATGTAGCATGGCTTTAGGCTTCAGCCCAGCTCAGCTAGTTCTCAAAGAACAGCTCATTACTCCTACAAAGACTATTAAAAGCATTTTGGAGTATGTCTCTACACTCCGAAAGTGTTTAAAAAGGTCTTGCGATCTGGCTAAAGAAGCTCTGGCCTCATCTTAGACCAAAATGAAGCAGCATTTTGGTAAAAAGGCCGTTGTCCATACGTACCAGCCTGGTGACTAAGTTCTACTACTTTTACCTATACCTGGCTCTTCACTGTCTACAACATTTTCTGGTCCCTATGTTGTAGACAAAAAACTGAGCGACACAAACTATGTCATTCACACACCAGACCGGAGGCGGCACTCCAGAGTTTGCCACTTAAATATGTTGAATCTCTACTGTGCTCGGAGTGACCAACCTGAACCGGCCAGTCCCTGTGTTGACAAGACTCCTTCCACTGTTGCTGCTCCCCAGATCCTGAAGATGGCTTACTAATGCAGAGTGCCACCCCTCAAGGAGCTAAGCTCAGCAACAGCCAGATACTGACAAATCTGTCCAACTATATGTCAGAACTTCAGAACTAATGACTAATGTGAGGACGTCACACAAATTATATTGGACTTTCCTACTCTGTTCAGTGACATTCCCGCTCAAACCTCTGTTATATCCCATGACATTGTCCTGACTAACCCGACGCCAATCAAGAGGCATGATTATCGGGACAGTCCAGCTAAGAGGGAAATTATGAAAAAAGAAGCAGAGTACTTAATAGAAAATGGACTTGCTGTACCCAGTTCAAGCCCCTGGAGTTCCCCTTGTCTCCTTGACATAAAGGCTGATGGGTACCTGATGTTTAAATAATAAATAATAATAATACATTTTATTTGAAAGTGCCTTTCAGGACACCCAAAGACACTGTACAAAACAAAGTTAAAAACATATTTGCAAAATACAAAGATAAAAACAGAGATACTAAACTGGAAGATGGTGAAAGTGACTGTTATGTGGTGTAGCATTGTCTGAACAGGTGTAGTCTGGATTTGAAAGAAGCGAGTGTCAATATTGCAGACGTCAGGAGGAAGAGAGTTCCAGAGCAGGACAGAGCTGGAGAGAGGAGGAGGAGCGGAGGGAGCGAGAAGGAATGGAGATGTGGAGGAGGTCAGTGATGTAAGGTGGGGCCAGGTTATGGATCGCTTTGAAGGTGGTTAGATTAATTCTTTGTTTTATGGGAAGCCAGTGTAGTTGTTGGAGGATGGGGGTGGTGGAAGGAGGGTCCTGGTGATGATGTGGGCAGCGGAATTTTGGAGAAGCTGCAGTTTCTGGAGGGATTTGGTAGGGAGACCAAAGAGGAGGGAGTTGCAGTAACCAATCCGGGAAGTAACAAGGCTGTGGACTAGAATGGCAGTGGTGTGCGGAGTGAGAGAGGTGCAGAGACGAGAGATATTGCGGAGGTGACAGTAGGCAGAGCGGGTGATGTTATTAATATGGGAGTGGAAAGAAAGTGTGCTGTCGAGGATGACACACAGACTCTTGACCTGAGGGGAAGGAAGGACCATGGAATCATAGATATAGAGAAACTGCTGGATTTGGAGATAGTGGAGGGGGTGCCTACTAGGAGGACTTCAGTTTTAGGGCTGTTAAGTTTGAGCAAGTTGGGGGAGAACCAGGAGTGGATTTCTTGTAGACAGAGGGTAAGAGAGGTTGGAAGGAGAGATGAGGAAGGTTTGGTAGAAATGTAGAGCTGGGTGTCATCCGCGTAGCAGTGAAAAAGAATGTTGTGTTTACGGAATAGAAAACCAAGTGGAAGGATGTAGATGATAAAAAGAAGCAGACCTAGGACAGAGCCTTGGGGAACACCAGCAGAGACATGGAAAGTGTTGGATTTATGAGATTTGAGTTGGATGAACTGACTACGATCAGAGAGATATGAAATGAACCAGGAGAGAGGAGTGTGGAAAATACCAATGGTTTGAAGTTTGTGAATGAGGATGTTGTGGGAGATAGTGTCAAAGGCTGCTGTCAGATCGAGGAGGATGAGGATAGAAAGTAAACTGGAATCAGAAGCTAATAGGAGGTTGTTGGTGATTTTGAGAAGTGCTGTTTCTGTGCTATGGAGTGGGGGGAAACCGGAGTTGAAATTGTTCATAGTGGTGAGATGTTAGTGGTGAGATGGGTGTGGTGTTGAGAGGCAACAGTTTTTTCGAGAATTTTGGCAATGAAGGGCAGGTTGGAAATAGGACGGAGATTATTGAAGTTGTTGGGATCCAGCCCAGTTTTTTTTTGTTTCAGAATAGGAGTAACAGAAGCAGTTTTTTAGAGATTAAGGAACTGTACTAGAGACCAGGGAAGAGTGAATGATGTTAGTGATGACGGGGCAAGAGAAGAGAGACAGGATTTAACAAGAGCTGTAGGAATAGGGTCAAGTTGGGAGGTAAATAGTTTGGAGTTAAGAATGAGCTCAGAGACAGCTAGAACAGAGGGAAGAGAAAAGCTTGAAAATGTTGACAGAGGTGAGCGAGGAAGAAGGTGTCCACTCCAGAGACTGCAGCTCCATTTGTCAGGTGTTGGTGGATGGTTGCGATCTTGGAGACAAAGAAAGACATGAGAGAGTTGCAAAAATCAGAGGAATAAAGGTGGTTGGGCAGAGAGTCAGGGGTTTTGTTATGTCAGAGAGAAGTGAGAAAAGGGTCTTGAAGTTGTTTGTTGGAGTGAATCAGGCCGGAGTAGTAGGTGGATTTAGCAGTGGATATTGAGTCTTTGTAGTGAATAATGTGGTTACTGTACATGTCCTTGTGAATTGTGAGACCAGTTTTATTTTTGAGTCGTTCCAACTGTCGTCCTTTGGCTTCGAGTTGTCGTAGTGCGGGGAGTGAACCAGGGTGCAGAGCGAGAGAAGGAAACTGATCTTGTTTTGAGAGGAGCATGAGTGTCCAGGAGTGTGTGCGCAGTTTGATGTTGTAGAGCACAGGTGTCAAACACGCGGGGTGAGTGGGAAAATTAATATATTGTTGCAAACCAAGGCTGTCTAAACAGGATGAGGAGTCTTTCGAGAGAGAATTATTACAATTGGTCAAGTGAAAATTAAAATCGCCAAGAATAATAGTATTGTGGGAAAAGAAAGATGTGTGAGGAGAGCAAGAGAAGTCATTCAGAAAATCCTTATTGTATTTAGGTGGGCGATAAAACAGTGGCGATAATGGTGGGGGCGGGTCCAGGGAGAAGTGAAGCGGTGTACTCAAAGGTGGAGAAGACAGGGGCAGACACAGGCAGGACTTTCCATGTCTCACAGTGAATCATCGCGGGGCTGACAGGCGTACACAAATCCTGCCAGAGTAGCCTCGTTGAGTGCGGGAAATCACCGGGCTGCTGCCACGTTTCTGTGAGACACAGAAAGTCAGCTTCGGTCGGTGAGGAGATCCTGGACTAGATGCCCCTTGCTACTGGTGAGCGGATGTTTAGAAGTCTGAAGCTGATGGTGGAGTTTGTGGAGACAGGAGCTGAGCGGGGAGGAGTGGAGAGCACGCTGAGATCAGCGTGACGTGCTGCGTTATGGGAGTGGTGGCGACGAGTTGTGGACCAGAAGGATTTTATTGAGTCTGAGTCACTGTATTGGAAACTATGGCGAGATCCATGATGTGCATACCTCCGACGGGGCTGGTAGCGATGTCAGGAGGGACAAGGAGCCCGGAGGAGTTGTGGAGTGAAGCTGGCTAGCTGAAGTTTCAACAGTTCAACAGCGGAATACTGGATAAGTGCTTTTGATTGCACATGAAGAAGGGATCTAAGGAGTATGGTGAGTGCAAACCAGCGCATTATTTTGTAAATCCACATAGTTCCAAGGCAGGGGATACAGGAAAGAGGCGGATCCAGGAGTGGATAGGGTACTGAATAGATGCCAGTGGTCCAGAAAGTCCAACAAATGCGGCTGACAGCGGTGAAGAAATGAAGATTAGTGTTGGTTTAAAAATCCTTAAGCCAATAAAGCAATCACTGGGTCCAGTATTGTAAAAACAATGTTTTATTTACTGAACAGCGGCATCAAAGCGTGCCAGCGTTCACTCAACCGGAACCAGAAGTGATGTTTTGTACAGATTTCAGAAAAGTCAGTGCTGTGACTGTCCCCAAAAAAATGGACTTGCTGTACCCAGTTCAAGCCCCTGGAGTTCCCCTTGTCTCCTTGACATAAAGGCTGATGGGTACCCAATGTTTTGAACAGATTTCTTAAAAGTCAATGATATGACTGTCCCAGATGCTCATCCCCTGTCACTCACTGATGATTGTATTGATGAAACTGGTCCTGCAACCTACGTGTGTAAACTAGACATGTTAAAGGGATATTGGCAAGTTCCGTTAACCCCCCCATGCCTCTGATATTTCAGCTTTTGTTACCCCAGACTACTTCCTCCAGTACACTGTCATGCCATTTGGACTCTGCAATGCCCCGGCCACTTTTCAGAAGTTGGTAAATAAAGTAGTGCACCACGTAGTTCATGTTTGTTATACACAGTAGGTTATCAGTTGTTGCCACCCTTCTTGTTTTATCACATCCAAGATTTTTGTTTCGATCAGTTAAACTAGGCTTTCGATTTCTTTCCTTTCTTAGGCCAGGTTTGAGTTTGGCCCTGTTTTTTATGCTTTTGAGATTGTTGATTTGGCACAACTGGCACACACCTCCTCCCACCAATAATTTTGGTGGGAGGAGGTGTATGCCAGGAGGTCACAAAGACTCTTTATCTAGGATCATATAGAGTGGGTCACCACAGCAGTTACAGAGAGAAGGGTGACAGAGTGTGTTCAAAGTGTGTCCATGCTCACTTTCTATTTGGTACGTCGCAGCTAGTGGGTCAGCTATGTCCATTTCTATATCCAGTCTATGGATCATACGTAGGAGAAGGATTGCTGTTGTTGTGTATGTTTAGATTGGGTTTATGACTTAGTGTGGACTTCAAGGACCTTGTTGATGTGAGGCGTGAGCTGACCACTCCGTCACTGTGCCAGAATTGTTTAATAACATGCTATGGGGCAGTGCATGTTTTATGATGGATGCCAGCCAAGACTAGCTGAAGGATTAGAATGTGCATGTATTAGATCTGCGACCCTAAACCTTTTTTGTGCCACGGACCACTTTAATGTCAGACGATATTGTCACGACCCGGCCTTTAAGGTGTGGAAAATAAATACTGACAAATATTGGGGTTTTTTTTGTAAATATTATAATAAATGTTTCCAAAGACCTCTGTTTTTTTACTCATTTTGAAGCTTGTGGGTTTAATATTAGCGTTAATGCATCATGTGACCGAGACAAACATCTGGACAGGTCAAGAGGGAGTCGTAGACAGATGGAACGGAGAGAATTTGGTTATTTTTCAAATTAAAACAGACTTGGATAATAAATAAAACAGAAATAATGTAGGTTATTTCTTCTTTCTGTGCAGTCCTGTACCAAACAACCCATCATTCTGTACCTTTTTTTTAAAAGTATAATTTAAGATAATTTGTTTACTCATGTTGTCTTGGACTAGTTTTATTATAGATTTAAGAACTAGATACTATAAACTGATCTTTAGTATTAATAAGTATGTTTTGGTAAATATCAAAAATATGACATAGCAAGTTAAGGTTTTTCGTTTTCCTGCAGCGTTTCTACTTGAGCCAGTGTGATACTTGGCCTACTGGAAGCTTCTGAGATGGTAAATGGACATTTTTATCGCTCTATTCAACCTTTAAAGCACTCAGAGCACTTTACAAGAAGGATGAAGGAGGACATTCAAACGCCAGTGTACACAGACCCTGCATGTGGGTTACCAAAGATGGAACACAACGATCATCTGTGGGAGCTGGAATCGCACTGCCAACCTGTAGGTCAATGAATCTCACCGCTCTACCAGCGTTGTTTATTTCAAGAGCGGGATTCCAACTGCCAACCTGCAGATCACTTGACGAACACTCGAGCAACTGAGCTCCTGTCGCCCCAGCGGTGATTTGAATGAGCTCATCCTCGGACCACACGATCGATTCCTGTTTGGACTAAGTTCTGTCGTTGTGTCCTTAGGCAAGACACTTTACCCTCCTCGCCTAACATGAGTGTGGCGAGTGAACGATGATGGTCCGTCCCAGAGCAGCTACAGCTACCACCACTGAGCATAACAAGTAGGAATGGACTGATACAGACAATGGCATCAGATACTGAAGAATTTGCTGGATCAAGTGTTGTTGGGCCTTTATTTGGATCTAATAAGACTCTTTATAGACTGAACTGCCTGGAACTACGGTGGCATATTGCTCTCATTCCCCCAAATATTTTTCAGCTCAGTATCAAGTACGATTGGGGGAACAACTCATCTGGCTTGAACTTTTATTCATACAAAGCTGTTCACTAGTGATTTGAAGGATAAATAACATAAGACAATTGGATCTCTTCCATCCTTACACAGGTATCTGTTAATATTGGGTATCGGGATATACTTAAAGTAAAGTATCGCTATCAGATTGCATTGCTAATTACAAGTAAACAGGAGATGGTCACATTTTTATACAGCCCTTTTCCACCTTCAAGGCACTCAAAGTGCTTAACAACAAGGAACCATGAATACACCAGTGTACGCAGACACTGGGGGTGAGGTGGGTTAAGTGTCTTGCCCAAGGACACAACGACAGCATTTATCTGTAGGAGCTGGAATCACACCAGCCAACCTGTGGATCTGACCACTCAACCAATCATGTTTATGTCGAGAGCGGGATTCGAACCGTGAACCTACAGATCAGTGGACAAACGCTCTTAGCAACTGAGCTACTGCCGCCAAAGTGCAGGTCAAATCAAGGGATCAAAAAGGTAATAAGTCATGATTTGAGATTCATATGAGTTGAGATTTGATGATATGAGTAACAGAACAGCTGTAGACAAAAGTGCACCTTCTCTGCAAAAACGCTCGGAGATCAACAGTTAAATCTATCAGAAAATTACTTAAAAGTGGTGAAATTGAAAAAGCGATCGATGCATTTGTTATATCGCGTCTGGATCAGAGCTCCTGCTGTCACGTCGAAACAGAGGGAGGACTGCTGTAAAAGTCCTTTAATCCAAGATCCAAAAATCAAACAAAACAACCATGACAAGACACTGATAAAGACAATGGAGCAACAAAGAGCAGAGGAGAACACAGGATATATCCACACACACAGGTGAACCAGACACAGTGAGACACATTAGAACAGGAAGTAAAACTCAGAAACACAGGCGGACAGGACAAATGTCAAAATAAAACATGAACCATAACACCTGCAGTGGTTACAACATGTCCAGAACGCTGCAACTCATCTGCTGACGAATACCAAGAGACAAGAACACATCACCCCTGTGCTGTGTGACCTGCACTGGCCCCTTTCTTCTATCGGGTGCACTTTAAAATGTGTTTAAATGTTTACACTCTATGGGGCCAGTCTATCTGAGGAGCCACGACATCAGCGGACCAGCTCCTGTTGGTCGCGCCCAAAACTAGGCTCAAGACAAGAGGTGACAGAGGCTTTTCTTTGGCAGTGCCCAGACCGTGGAACTGCCTTCCTCTTCTGTCAGATCCTCTCAGTCTCTAACTCGGTTTAAGACCAGACTGAAAACTCACCTCTTTTCCCTGGCCTTTAATATGAGCGAATCAGATTATCTTGGTTTTCGTTATAGTTGTGTTATTTGTATGTGTTTCTTCTGTCTTTGCACTTTGTTCAACTGAAGCTGACCGTTTTAAATGTGCTATATAAATAAACTTGAATTGAATTAAAATGATCTTGCTGCATGGACAGATAATGTTACTTGACAAGTTATTTTAAAATAAACGGCCTCGAGACTAGAATGAAGCATCTCAGAACCAGTAAGTTGATCATAAATCTGAAAACGAGATGAATAACCTGAGAGAAGTTTAAAATCTTGGCCGGATCAGAGACATTTGCAGCGTTATTGCCTCCTCACACTCTAACAGTCCTCTCCTCCATAGGTCCGGCGCTATAGGCCCCCGTCCACTCCTCCTCCTCCTCTTCCTCATCCCCGCGGTAACGGCGTGTGTACACTGCAGTGTGTGTGTGTAGAATGAGATCTGGGTCCTGGCCTCTCCATTTCTCTGTGCAGGTAATAAAAATACAGCCTCCCCTCTGCACATCTCCCTTTATAGAGAGATGGAGGGAGAGGAGGAAAGAGGGAAAGAAAAGAGAGAGGGGCCAGTGCTACGCCAGGCCCCATTGATCGGCTGGCTGGAGTATCAGCCATCACAGCCCGGGCAATATGAGAGGGTGTTTTGAAACCACGCACTGCTAACCAAAGCCCAGGGGGATGGGGACGGAGGAGGAGAGTGGAGATGCAGGAGATACTTGTCGCATGCTTGGAAATTGAAAGTAAAGTGTTAGACCAGAGAACAGGCGCTTTTGGTTATTGTCAAATAGTAAAAGTGAAAAGCACAGGTAACATTAAATGATAAATGTACTTGGTATAACATGAACAAATACTTTTAAAGGGTCCATATTATGCTATTTTCTGGAATATGTTCGAATGTTTCCTCATTGCAAACAAATCTGGACACACAAACCCTGCAGATTTAAGCTGAGGGGCCGTGTTAGAATAATTATGTATATTATCCCATATTTGTCTTAATCATGTGTTAGATATTTGTGTATTTGCAATAATCTCTTTTGTGCTTCCAAACTGTGTGCAGTACTTTTCCACTTCTGTGCAGCTGAAGGCTGGAGCCAGGCTTATCAGACTATGACACGGGAGCTGTCTGATTTTGGCAAAACATGAACTGAATGTGCTCAAACTCCAGCGTAATCTCCGCACTCAGCCTACTGTCCGACCTTGATCAATAATGCATAATCATATTTTATTATATTTATCATATCTTGGTATCGCTGCTGTTTTCCCCCTTCCTTTAGAGCAGCGATACCCATTGTAACCAGGGCCATCCTAATGTAAATAAAAGTGAGGAGACGGCGGGCGTGCTCCAGAGCGGGTTGGAGAGTGTATCTGGGCACGTCTCAATCCGTTCTCCTCGCGAGTAAAACTAAATAATCTCTCTTGTCTTTCTTCTCTGAATGTTTTAGATGGTGTTAAACCTAACAGGCCGTTTATACGACAACTGTAACGGGTGGAAAATGCCAAACATTTAGCCAGAGTTCCATATCGTTTAGACGGCAATGGCGCGTTGGGGGGTTGAGATGCAAAAATCTGAAGATGTCCTCCATAGTGGAAATCTTGAAAGCTCCACCCTGTAGTTGCCATGCAAACGGTTTAAAACTGTTTTCGTGGGCCGTGGTGTAGAGATTATGTCACAAGCACGAGTCAGTTCAAGAAAAAACAAACAAACATGGAGCTCCTGCTCGAGCAGCAGTAAATGCCACAGGACTCGAGTCAGAAAGTGACTCCACTGATGCCAGAGAGGGGGCTAGTTGGACCCAAAAGCAGAAACACCAAGAACAATTGAAATGATTTATTTACAGAGAATGGGCTGGTAAATATTGGACTGGGAAGCCAGAAGGAGCAGGTAGGTCACGGGCTGGGGGGCAGGAGGAGCAGGTTGGTATCAGGCTGGGAGGTCCGGAGGTGTGGAGTGGAGAAATGGTTCCAAGATGAGGAGCAGAAACAGGAGCAGGAAAAGATCCGGGGTTAACTAGAAACAGGAAAAAAATCAATGAAGTTCAAAAAACCAACGGAGCAAGCAGAGAAGATATTCAAAAAGGTTGTGAGCCTGGAGACGAGTTACCCTGAGTGTAAACTGACGAACTGGCAGGGAGTGTTGGAGTGAACCGGTTCTTGTAGCAGAGTTGATTGTAGATGGACCACAGGTGAGTGAACACAGGAGGGAGGGGCAGAATCCAGGAGGATCATGACAGGAAGTGCCTTTCGTTTACATGGTGACAAAAATCTGAAACCGCCCTCCAGAGTGGAAAAGTTAAATACACTCCGCTGTAGCGTTTCCGTGTAAACTGCCCAAGACGCAAAACCCTGGTCAGATCTGCTCACATCGCATACGTGTTTACGTCACATAGATGCGGCAGTACAGGGAAACAGACATGGCGGTGTTGTGCGATAATATATCACAGCGCCACCTAGCCGCCTGGCCTGCACACCCAATCGAATTCCACACACTTTTGCGTCACCGTACGCACGCAGATTTCCTCCCAAAAACGCTCGTCTAAACGCGGAATAAAAAGTGAAGACGCGACGCCACTTTTGCGTCTTCTGTTCAGACCGTCATCGTGTAAACGTAGCCGAACACTGATCAGACACAAACACAAAATGGCAGACAGAACAGGTGAGGGGAATCTGCTTAAACAGGGGGAGGAGTCTGGAGGTGAGGTGGGCGTGGCTGAGTGTTGAAGTTCCACACGGCAAGAATCCAAATGACGAAGCAAGAAATTAAAACACACAACACAAATCAAAGAACTGGAGGCTTTCTGAAATGAAAAACAATGATGAAACCTTCTCCAGCTAAACCATCGTGTAATGTTCTTATGTATTATCGATGTAAAGGTCCTATATTACACAGAACTGACTCTTTTGAGCTTTAAGTCATCATTAAAAATGTATTAAGAGTTGTTTCATTCACACATGAGTAATTCTGGATTATTTGTGCGTCCACATCTGCAAAGCTCAAAATGCTCTGTTCCACTTCGTGATGTCATGTGGTGGTAGCTTTCAAATGAACAGCTACCTGAAATTCTCCAAATGATTCTAGTATACAGCAGGTGTATGGGGTTTATGTTTATGGATGCCATACGGTAATACAGGAAGTGCTCCACTGTGTTTTTAAACTCCACACACCTTCACTCGAATCATTTGGATCATTTCAGCTCAGGAACCGTCAATCTCTACAGTACAGAAGGTGAAAGGTAACCCGAAAACTTTAGAACGTTACATGGAACTGAGCATTTTGAGCTTTGAAGATGTAGACAGACTAATAATAAAGGAATTTCTCAGCGTGTGAATGAAACAAAACACAACTCCAGGTACAATGCCAACAAGGTTTGACCAAAATGTAAGATCTAAACACTTAAATCAACCAGAAAACCACTTAAAAGTAGTGAAATGATATGTCCATGCAGCAAGATTGACAAGTTCTCTTAAAATAAACAACCTCTAAACTAGAATGAAGCGTCTGAGTGCTCATTGGCTGGAAATAAGTTTATAGATGCGACGTTTCTCGAGTATTAAGCAAATCTGTATCACTGAATCTAAAAACAAATGAACTGTTGCAGAAGAAAACCACTGTAAATGACTGTAGCTTCTTCTTTTAAACACGTATTGCTTAAATTTAAGATTTTCTGACGATTCGAGTCATGAGAGAAACATCTGTGACCATTTTAAGACTATACAACCAATTCAGAATGAGTAAGTCGATAATAAACCTGAAAACAAGATGAATAACGTGATAGAAGTTTCCAAATCAGAGAAATGTGCAGTGCATGTTTGTGATGAGGGAACATTATAACTTAGATCAGAACATTGCGTAGTTTGGGGTCTTTAAAGCTGTTTTTCTGCTTTTTTAAAATATAAACAACAACAATTTGACTGTCGGCATTTATTTTAATACTATATTTGCATTTGGCAGTAGATTTTTTTATAGTCCTGGCCCTGAATCGTCCAAACTCTCTGGTCTGTTCGCAGGTGGCCATTCTTTCCCTCCTAACACACTCCTCTACCGCCTCCCTCTTTCCCTCCACAGTCCATCTTCATCATGACGCTTCCCGCTATTTGTTCTCCGAATGAAAATTTACATATTTATTCACTCCACTATACGACACCGCTTGTTTTATCCCGCTCCTGGGTGCATTAAAGCCCTTAAAAGCTCATTGTCCAATTTCCCGCAAGTCAATCTGGAAAACAAATCGCATTCTGTCGCTGCCTTGTCCAAATCTGGTCCGGATCCAACGTGGCAGCCTTTCCGTTGGGGCTTTTCGCACTTCAAAAGGTGCGGACGCGCCGCAGACAAATAGCAGTTTAGCTAGCCGGAGTTCGATTGCGATTGGTCAATTTGGGCTCACGGGGGACCGCCGGAGGTTTGGGTCGGGCCAAGATCCGACCCCGTCTGTCTGGCTAAATAAGATAAGCCCCGTTATTGTATCCCCGGCACTCGGCGGGACCCCCTGGATGCATCAAATATTCATGGCGTCCTTAGCAAAGCGGCCAATTTGTAGCGGAAGACGTGCATTAAGATGGGACGGGGAGATAGGCGGCGAGGGGCCCCCGGGAGGGACGGGCCAGACAGCGCGGGGCGGAGGTGCACGTTTTTAGGCTGCGTCGGGGGCTTTTGTTGATCGGGGCGGAGAGGTGGGGCTGGGCGGTGGGTTGAGGGGGTAAAGTGGTTTGGGGATGACTGGGGGGGTCAGCAAAAGGGAAATTTTGGGGGTGGTCCAGGAGCGGGTGGAAAACAGATGAATGAAATGTGAAAAACAACAGATCAGAAGTGGGATTTTAGCGGAGATGAAATATGTAGAGTCGTGGCCAAAAGGTTTGAGAAGAGAATGACACAAATATTTATTTTGGCACCAGAACTCAAACTCCACCCCCACATTGGAAAAAAAAACAATATTTAAGTTAAAATGACTTAAATTAAGAACATTTTGAGTCAATTCATGAAAAGAACATGAACATGAAAAGAAGTGTTTTTCTCTTAATTCAAATAACATTTGATTTGTTTCTTATTTTAAGTCCAAAAAGTTGTTTTTCTGATTTTGTTTTAAGTATAGCAAGATGTATTTTCATATTGTAAGTACAAAAATCTTACTCCACTGGCAGATCATTTTACTTGTCAAGTGAAATTTGCTCAAATCATCGTCAAACTTTCTTAATCCAAGTCATTTTAGCTTGACAAAATTTTTTTTTTTGCAGAAAGTTAAACTAAACAGATGAGGCTAGAGATTACTGTGACAATCCCACACAAAGCTAAACTAAATAAGTGAGTCTAATCAAGTGATTTAACTATCTTTATTTACTACTAACTGAAACAGGAAACTGAGATTACCGTCTGTGACTACTGTCTTTCATGACTTTTTCTCTATACGAACTATAAAAACTAGAACTTTATGCGCAATTTGGATTTTTTTGCGAGGTTGTTCACATTTCCAATCAAATATGACTTGTCTGTGATCTCCAGTGTTAACTTTACACGTCCCATAAGTGTCCTACATGTGCATTCATCCAACCTGCATCCGACCTACACGTCATCATGTCTCACAGAAGGCCACAAACGTTCTCATCATACGAAAACTGTACGAACTCCTCGTCAGTGAAGCGACTCTACACCAACACGTTCCTTTCTATGGACGTTCCTGCCCCTGCCCCGCAAAACTCCATGTCCTTCTCCTTCTCAATCTCCTCCTTAAAACAAATACCCTGTACGTTCTGGCTCCGGTGCAACAGCAACTTTATAATCGCCGTCATCGTGTCCTCCAGTGTGCAAGACACGTTTGGTGCGTTTAAAGTTCACACTGGAGATCGCAAACAAGTCACATTTTATTGGAAATGTGAACGATCTCGCAAAAAAAAAAAAAAATCAGATTTCACAAAAAAATCCAAAGTGAGCATTAAGCCTCACAGTCTGAACGTAGGTTTCATATTTTAAAAGCCTCACATTACGCTAATTGAGTCATCATTGAGTTTTTTTCCATCATCAAAAAACATACCTGGAGTTTGGATTCATGTTTTAAAAGTTGCTGCTTCATTTTTAAAGGTGGGTGAAGTGTCTTGCCTAAGGACGCAGCGACAGAACTTGGTCAGAGACGTAGCTGAACCTCTGAATTTCGGGTTGCTGGACGACTGATCTAAACTACTGACCCAAAGTATTCCATTCTACTAAGGCCGTCTCCCTCTCCAGAAACCAGAAAGATCATCAGGCAGCAATCTGGGAAGTTCTTTTTTTTCTCTTCTGGCTCTTGGCGAGGGTGGACGCTTTTTCTCTCCTCTCCTGCCGCTGATCTTTCCTGCTTTGTTTCTATGTCTCGTCTCGTCTAATGTGTCTTACTCCTCGACTCTCTCCGCTTTACTCTCCAAAACTAAATTAACTTTGCCCCCTTTCCAAACCCCTCGCAAGCTTCATCCCGACCTGGTGGGCGGGTCTCCAGGACTCCTCCTCCCGGCTGCAATGTCGTGTCATAATGAACAGTCGTGGCCAGACGTTTTGAGAATGACACAAATATTACATTTTCACAGGTTTGTCAGATGTTTCTGTGGTTTACTGAAATACAATTATAAACATTTCATAAGTATCAAAAGCTTTTATTGACAATTCCACTGAGTTCATGCAACAAGTCAATATTTCCCTTCTTTTTCGAAACCTTTTCAATTCTCCCTGGAGCTCTCAATCAACTTCTGGACCAAATCCTGACTGAGGCCGTCCATTCTTGTATAATCAATGCTTGGAGTTTGTCAGAATTTGTGGGGTTCTTTTTGTCCACCCGCCTCTTGAAGATTGACCACAAGTTCTCAATGGGATAAAGATCTGGGGAGTTTCCTGGCCTGGACCTAAAATCTTTGTTTTGTTCCCTGAGCCATTTAGCTATTAGTTTGCTTTATGGGAAGGTCCATCCTGCTGGAAAAGGCTTTGTTCATCACCAAACTGCTCTTGGATGGTCGGGAGACGTTGCTCTCAGAGGACGTTCTGGTGCCAAAATCAATATTTGTGTCATTCTCTTTGTCTTTGTGTCAACTTTTTGGCCTGGACTATATATATATGTGTTCCTTTTGTTGTTCTTCCTCTATTTTTTCTTCTTTCTCTGTCGTAATTAATTATAGTTATTCTAGTTAGTACAGAGAGTTATGAAAAATAGTGTAGAGATAGAAAGAGTTATGAAAGACAGTCTGTCACTGTTGTAATCTCATCGTTTCCTGTTTCAGTTAGTGGTAAATAAAGACAGTTATGTCACAGTGAGACTCACTTGTTTAGTTCAGATTTATGTGGGATTATAATCTCTAGACCCATGTTTAGCTCAACTTTGTGGGGGTGGAGGGGAAATGTGGGATTGTTCTTTTTTTGAATCACTGTAAAGCGCTTTGTGTTGCATTTTTGCACGAAAAGCGCGCTATAAATAAAGTTTAATTGATTGATTGATTCTTTTCTATGTCCATAAACTTCCACCAGACTCATTCTGATCATTTTGCACTCAAATTTCAAGCCTAGCTAACATGATTACTTGCAGCTCTTGCTTTAGCTCAGTCACTCTGCCTTTTTTAGGTAACTCGCACTTGTTTTCCAAATATATTTAAAGACGGTTAGGGGGTATTATAATAAATCTTTTTTTTTTTTTAGCTTTCTACCATGTTATACCATTGATCCCTCATCAAAAACATGCCTGAAGAGGTTCAAGACGTCATCCATGTGTGTTTGAGTAATATAGTGATCTCTCCAGGGCCTTTTCAAACCCTCATGATGAGCTGTAAGATTTGATTTGATTGGTTTTTATTTCGAGTTTGTGCCAAGAGAGAAACAATAATCATACCTACACATGGTGGACAACAGAAAAGGACATTTCTCAAAAAGGAGAAGAAGAGAAAACTTAAATTACCCCAACCCCTCTTCATGATGGAGTTTACAGGGTTTTGTAGTGGGACTGATTGGTGATGAACTGCAGGTGAAGCTCAGCCACTTCCCCAGAGAGGTGCAGACACAGACGGGAGGGGGAACAGACCCAAACCCTCACACTTACGCCCTGCTCCTCGGACTCACGTTCTCTCTCTCCTTCTGAAGTCCAAGTCCAATTAGTCCTGGTTTAGTGCTGGTTTATTCCCGGTTTAGGCCTGTTTTAGTCCTGGTTTAGTCCTGGGTCAGACCTGGTTTAGTCCTGGGTTAGACCTGTTTTAGTCCTGGTTTAGGCCTGGGTTAGACCTGTTTTAGTACTGATTTAGTCCTGGTTTAGTGCTGGTTTATTCCCGGTTTAGACCTGTTTTAGTCCCGGTTTAGACCTGGTTCAGTCCTGATTTAGTCCTGGTTTAGACCTGTTTTAGTACTGATTTAGTCCTGGTTTATTCCCAGTTTAGACCTGTTTTAGTCCTGGTTTAGTGCTGGTTTAGTCCTGGTTTAGTCCTGGTTTAGACCTGTTTTAGTACTGATTTAGTCCTGATTTAGTGCTGGTTTATTCCCGGTTTAGACCTGTTTTAGTCCCGGTTTAGTCCTGGTTTAGACCTGTTTTAGTACTGGGTTAGACCTGATTTAGTCCTGGTTTAGACCTGTTTTAGTACTGATTTAGCCCTGATTTAGTGCTGGTTTATTTCCGGTTTAGACCTGTTTTAGTCCCGGTTTAGTCCTGGTTTAGACCTGTTTTAGTACTGATTTAGTCCTGGTTTATTCCCGGTTTAGACCTGTTTTAGTCCCGGTTTAGACCTGGTTCAGTCCTGATTTAGTCCTGGTTTAGACCTGTTTTAGTACTGATTTAGCCCTGATTTAGACCTGTTTTAGTACTGATTTAGTCCTGGTTTATTCCCGGTTTAGACCTGTTTTAGTCCCGGTTTAGTCCTGGTTTAGACCTGTTTTAGTACTGATTTAGTCCTGGTTTATTCCCAGTTTAGACCTGTTTTAGTCCTGGTTTAGTGCTGGTTTAGTCCTGGTTTAGTCCTGGTTTAGACCTGTTTTAGTACTGATTTAGTCCTGATTTAGTGCTGGTTTATTCCCGGTTTAGACCTGTTTTAGTCCCGGTTTAGTCCTGGTTTAGACCTGTTTTAGTACTGGGTTAGACCTGATTTAGTCCTGGTTTAGACCTGTTTTAGTACTGATTTAGCCCTGATTTAGTGCTGGTTTATTTCCGGTTTAGACCTGTTTTAGTCCCGGTTTAGTCCTGGTTTAGACCTGTTTTAGTACTGATTTAGTCCTGGTTTATTCCCGGTTTAGACCTGTTTTAGTCCCGGTTTAGACCTGGTTCAGTCCTGATTTAGTCCTGGTTTAGACCTGTTTTAGTATTGATTTAGTCCTGGTTTAGGCCTGTTTTAGTCCTGGTTTAGTCCTGGGTCAGACCTGGTTTAGTCCTGGGTTAGACCTGTTTTAGTCCTGGTTTAGGCCTGGGTTAGAACTGTTTTAGTCCTGGTTTAGACCTGTTTTAGTACTGATTTAGTCCTGGTTTATTCCCAGTTTAGACCTGTTTTAGTCCTGGTTTAGTGCTGGTTTAGTCCTGGTTTAGTCCTGGTTTAGACCTGTTTTAGTACTGATTTAGTCCTGATTTAGTCCTGGTTTAGTCCTGGGTCAGACCTGGTTTAGTCCTGGGTTAGACCTGTTTTAGTCCTGGTTTAGGCCTGGGTTAGAACTGTTTTAGTCCTGGTTTAGACCTGTTTTAGTACTGATTTAGTCCTGGTTTAGTCCTGATTTAGTGCTGGTTTATTCCCGGTTTAGACCTGTTTTAGTCCTGGTTTAGTGCTGGTTTAGTCCTGGTTTAGGCCTGTTTTAGTCCTGGTTTAGTCCTGGGTCAGACCTGGTTTAGTACTGATTTAGTCCTGATTTAGTGCTGGTTTATTCCTGGTTTAGACCTGTTTTAGTACTGATTTAGTCCTGGTTTAGTCCTGATTTAGTGCTGGTTTATTCCCGGTTTAGACCTGTTTTAGTCCTGGTTTAGACCTGGTTCAGTCCTGATTTAGTCCTGATTTAGTGCTGGTTTATTCCCGGTTTAGACCTGTTTTAGTCCCGGTTTAGACCTGGTTCAGTCCTGATTTAGTCCTGGTTTAGACCTGTTTTAGTACTGATTTAGTCCTGGTTTATTCCCAGTTTAGACCTGTTTTAGTCCTGGTTTAGTGCTGGTTTAGTCCTGGTTTAGTCCTGGTTTAGACCTGTTTTAGTATTGATTTAGTCCTGATTTAGTGCTGGTTTATTCCCGGTTTAGACCTGTTTTAGTCCTGGTTTAGTCCTGGTTTAGACCTGTTTTAGTACTGGGTTAGACCTGATTTAGTCCTGGTTTAGACCTGTTTTAGTACTGATTTAGCCCTGATTTAGTACTGGTTTATTTCCGGTTTAGACCTGTTTTAGTCCCGGTTTAGTCCTGGTTTAGACCTGGTTTAGTCCTGATTTAGTGCTGGTTTATTCCCGGTTTAGACCTGTTTTAGTCCTGGTTTAGTGCTGGTTTAGACCTTGTTCAGTCCTGATTTAGTCCTGGTTTAGGCCTGTTTTAGTCCTGGTTTAGTCCTGGGTCAGACCTGGTTTAGTCCTGGGTTAGACCTGTTTTAGTCCTGGTTTAGGCCTGGGTTAGAACTGTTTTAGTCCTGGTTTAGACCTGTTTTAGTCCTGATTTAGTGCTGGTTTATTCCCGGTTTAGACCTGTTTTAGTCCTGGTTTAGACCTGGTTCAGTCCTGATTTAGTCCTGGTTTAGACCTGTTTTAGTACTGATTTAGTCCTGATTTAGTGCTGGTTTATTCCTGGTTTAGACCTGTTTTAGTCCCGGTTTAGTCCTGGTTTAGACCTGTTTTAGTACTGATTTAGTCCTGGTTTAGGCCTGATTCCGTCCTGGTTCAGGTCTGGTTTAGTCCTGGTTTAGACCTGGTTCAGTCCTGGTTTAGTCCTGGTTTAGACCTGATTCCGTCCTGGTTCAGTTCTGGTTTAGTTCGTATGCAGTGCAAAAGTCCGGCATCTCGGTTTCTTCTGGGACAAACTGAAGTTCTCACAGCTTCAGCTTCAGCAGGTGGTGAAGCTCAGATCTTCACCGTTCACGATCTGGACTGAGGACATGTGGAATCGAAAAAAGGAGCCTGTCCCTTTATGTACGCTCTGATTTGTGTTCTGTAGGTGAGCGACGTTAATGTTAATAACACGTTTCCGCATCAGTTTGAGTCAAAAAACTTCGAATCGCATCAAGTCCCTCACTTAAAACCCCCCCGACTCCACCACGGCTAATAACGACAGATCTCATAAAGAATCAAACGTGCCGTGTTTTATGAAGTGTTTTATTTGTCCATTAAGTTCAGATGGGGTCTCTCGGGTATTCGTCTGCCATTTTGGATCCGCGGGTTGCGTCGCGGTGGGCGTGTCCGGGGGGCGGGGTCTGCGGGCTGATGTGTGGTGACAGGGTTGACTCGCGGGACGGGGACACAAAGGGACGTCATGTCTCGGCGACAATAGATATGAAGTGGGGACCGGGGGAGGGCTGATCGCCTTTTGTTCGCGCCGACAAACAGAAGCTCAGACAAAGCGCCGCGACGCAGTGAGACGAGATATTTGCGGAGAATATGTCAACTGTCAACTCCGTCAGCCGTCACATGACATTATCATGTATTAGCATTTCATGAGTGTTTTTACGCACAGTTTTGCTCCGTCATTCCGTCCTGTGAGCTCCGTTCTGTGAGTTCGGCGGGTAAAACTAGGCGACTTATATCTTATATCGGGTTTGTTGATTTTGTGCTGCATTTTGGCACATTTCAAATAATCAGGTTCAGCGGTTGGAGATTTTTCCTTTCAGTGTCATTTGCCCTCTTCTCCTACTTGAAAACGCTGTTCAAAAACATGACTTTTTCCTCCAAATTCAAATCTGTTTCGGAGAGAGTTATGCACAGTATATTATTGTCCGTTTGTTCTCCATCACCGGTTCTGTCCCAGCTCAGTGTTGCTGTGTCCTTGAGCAAGACGCCTGACCCACCGCACAAACACTGGTTTGAATACATATGTGGGTGATATTTATAATAATAACATTTTACTTCTTTAAGTCATTTTCCAACACCAGGTTTTTACTCCTTTGAGTAACAGTACTCTTACCTACTGTACACTTGAACAGTACTTTTACTTAAATGCACTTGAGCAGTACTCTTATTGTACACTTGAACAGTAGTCTTACTTGAGTAACATTGTACACTGTTATAGTACTTTTACTTGAGTATCATATTGTACACTTGAACAGTACTTTTACTTGTGTAACATATTGTACACTGTTATAGTAATTTTACTTGAGTATCATATTGTACACTTGAACAGTACTTTTACTTGAGTATCATATTGTACACTTGAACAGTACTTTTACTTGAGTATCATATTGTACACTTGAACAGTAGTCTTACTTGAGTAAAAGTTGTGGTTACATTTCACACAAGTGACAATAATCTTTGTGACACTATGAAGTGATTTGAACATGTGTTTCTTGCACCGCTCCATCCAATATGATTTAGCTTTTATTTTCTACCATTTCAGTCCACGACATTAAATTCAAGTTATAAATCGGATGTTATGCTGAATAGTATTTTCTCCAAATCCTTTGATTCTGTTACTTCAGTGATTTCTTGGACGTCTTCTGTTTGTGTTTATACTGCACATTTACAACATATGGAACAGTTTGTTCCAACAAAAATGGCCTGTGTTGTGTAACATCTTATAACTTCTACATGGAAACTGTTACGCAGAGCCAAAGAACCCAAGAGTAGACATGGGTCAAAATGAACAGATTTCCAGGAATATTACAGAGACTAGAGCAGGTTGGAGACAGAGACAGGACTGGAGACTGGGACAGGAGAATAGCTCAGGTCGGAGCAGGAGACTGGAGCACAGAGATCTGAGGCGTATGGACAAAAGGGAAGTAAAGGAGTAACAGGATATCTACAGAGCTGGACTGAGCACTGACTGAGAGAGTTTTATGATCGGGCAGCGCTGAGCTGCTCGAGTGGCCTTTAACAGGAGGTTGGACGCAGATTGGGCTGAGCTGAGGTCGGCTCCAGCACCTGTCTCCACTCCTGAAACACAAAGGGGAGGGGGAGGAGCTGGACACTCAGGACGGGGCAGATGAGGTCAGAGGTGCTTGAGGGGCTGTGACAGAAACAAGCTCCAGGTCAGATCTGTGGAGAGGCGCTCTTGCTTCCATCGAGAATGCATGTTTTTCAAGACTTTTTATACGCCCGTTGTAAGACGGGACGTATTATGGTATGGCGCTGTCCGTCCGTCCGTCCATCCGTCCGTCCGTCCGTCTGTCCATCCGTCCGTCCGTCCGTCCGTCTGTCTGTGGACAATTTCAAACTTCAAAGCTTTGAAGTCTTTGAAGCTTTGTCTTCATGAAGAGGCAAAACATGTGGGGCATGCGCCAATATATATATAAGGTATACTGTATTTGTGTATTTTATTGTATATTTTTGTATCGATCCATGCTGTAGGTCAGTGGTATCAATTTTATGTGACTTCAGGTTTTTTCACACTTGTTCTTTGATTTTATATACAATAATTCAAAGTACGGGCGTATTTTGCCCCGCTGGCGGAGCTCTTGTTTAAGAATCAAAAGACTCATAATGAATGACATGCAAATTAGATGATAGATAAATACATCAAAGGTCAAGGTCAAGCTTTGGGTCAGATCTCCGGAGAGGCGACCCAGTTCACAGCAAGAACGCGGGTTTTTTTTTGTCATTTTAAAGAATCAAAACACTGAAATTGAAATGGAAGATAAGCGACAGAAACAAAACACTCATAACAAAAGACATGCAAGTAGTGGAGAGATAGATATGTCTAATGCCATACTGCGGAACATTACATCTCTGCGCAGACAAGCAGGGATAGCGAATCCTCCAGCTGACAGAAGTTACACTGTGCTCCTTTTACGATGAAAAACCCAAACCGTAGAAACCACGAATCCTTTGAAAGCCCCGGTCCTATAGAATGTGTCTGTACAGAAACAACTCAGTAGTTTTTGCACAAAGACAAAATACATCCCAGACCGAGGAACACTCCATCACACACTTTTGAAAGATGACTCCGGCTGCGTTTCCAAACAATGCATTTCAAGGATAGACCGTCTCCGGCGCTTTTCTCCCCAAGGACAGACTCTGACAAATCGCTAAAGAACATTTTTATTTTCCGGAATAGACACAACTTTATGCCTGAGAATTCCCCGCGGGGCATCCGGCAGCAATGAGCCCCGAGAAAGTTGTCGGCGACGAGCGCGGAGGAGATCAAAGTCGGGGAGTGAGAGTAAATGAAGCTCGGAAATGGCGGGGAGACGTGAGGGCATCTGAGAGGTTACGGCCGGATTCTACGGGGGATTAACCGCACACACACTTAGGCTATAGTCGCTAAAAATAAAAAAAAACCTGTAGTGGCATGTTTGATAAGTTAAAGTTTGGTTTTAGATGCTTTGCTCCCCATGCTAAATGATGCCCCTTCAGAGCGCTAACGCATCCCACTAATGAAACTACGGCATACAACCATAAAGAGGGTTTGAATAAAGCCTGAGAAAGATCCCTAAATGACTCAAACATACCTGGAGGACATCTAAAACTTCTCCAGACAGGTTTTTGATGAAGATAAAAAAAAAACATAACATGGTGGCAAGCTCCAAAAAGTCAATTGTGCATAATATTCCCTCTTTAAAGATATTAACAGTGTTGTAAAATGATCTCAACAAAACACAAAATGAACAACATATTTTTTGGTGTTAATTAACACAAAAAAGTAACTGATGTGAACGGCTCATCTCCATGTTTTTTCCTGATGCTGAAATTTCCATAGCTGCAGCATTAAAATAAAGGGTCCCAAAAGTTTGACATCATTTTAAAAGCAATTATTTTGAAAACTACTAAGTCAGGCTCAGTGAAACTTAATAATTTAGGTTTTGAACATTAGTGATGCAACGATATTCAATATAATATCAAATCGTTCGATACTGGTCTCACAATTTGATATACGTGTCCGTTTGGTACATGTGTTTGTCATTTATTTTGGTCCAAAGGGAAACAGTCATTGCAGCCTCCTCCTCAGATGCGGCAGAAAAACGGCTTCACAGGGACTAAGAGCTGAAAGATTCTAAGAAGGGAGGGTTTTATCTTTCACTCACTCTTTATTTTACGTCGATAGACCCAGGATGACAAAGATATTCACTTTTAAATACTCTAGAATCACTTTTGGCTTTACATCGGCTTTAATCAAATGCGCTCATATTTGCACACTCGACGTGACTCGCGGTATAAGATCTATTTCTCAGACTCTGTATCATAAGTTTTAGTCAGAAAACAGTCCGTTGAGACATTTCCATGTAATATAGTCAGGGGTGCACATAACTGGTACGCTGGTACGCATGCGCAGCAAAAATAACGAATGCGTAATGCCATTTCAGTTACTGAGCGCCTTTGCGTGGCCCACTTGACTTGACCGATCGTGTCATATCAATCTTACACATGTCCAAGTCCAACTACTGTCAAAGATGTCTAAAAAACAACAGACATTAAGCAGCTTCTTTAGCATTTCCCCGCCTACAAAGAAACACCAACCGGAGCCAGAGCCGAAGAAAAGACTTTTTTCGGAAAAGTGGCTTCAAGATGTGCAGTGGCTTGAAGCTAACGATGAACGCACTGAAATGTGGTGTAAGCTTTGCCGCTCACATCCACACCGAGCAGATAAAACAGGTGCGTTTTATAAAGGTTCAAAGAATTTCAACCATCCTTTATTTGACAAGCACGAAAAGAGCAAAGAGCAAAGAGCATACGAATGTGGTGCAAGCCATTGCTAATAAACAAGCTAGCCGAGAAGAACTGTCCAGTCGCCCACTTAGCAGATGGATGACAGTTGACCCAAAGCAAGCTGTTGAGCTGTGGATGGAGACAGCTAATCGCAGGCTCAACCAAAGACAAAGAGGTGCATCTGCAGCATCTTCATCATCTACCATGCAGGGAGCGGAAGCAGTGGAGAGTGGGGGCGAAACAGAGGAGGACAGTGGGGGCGACATGGAGGACAGTGAGGAAGATGGCACTTTTTAAGACCTCGCTACATAATGAGTGAGTACCAAACTCCTGGTACTCACCTGAGTAACTCACTGAAAAAGTGATGTGCACCCCTGAATATAACATAGTTTTAGTGTCCAGAGGCAGGAGGAGGAGCTACTGTGTCGCTGCTGGAGGGAAACACGTGAACCCAGTGAGACTCAGCAGGAAAAGAAATCATCAAATCATCATCAAAGAAGGAAAAGTCTGATAGTGTTGCTCCCCTACAGTCTGTATCAAGAGCAGACTGGATATATAATGAAGTGTAAAATAGCCTGAGAAACCTCTCTTCTTATTTTCACTGAATGAAAATTCTGAGCCAAAAGAACTTAAACACGTCACATATGAAATCCAGATGTACAGTAGTTGTACGGTTGTGTGTAATATTACATTAACACTGTAGTGTTATTATATGACACACATTAGCATTAGCATTAGCACATTTTGTACCTTACAACGTATGAAATCGATATCACGACCCGTGTGAGATACATATTGAATTGTGAGATAGTAAATATTTTAACCCCTGGACAGGGTTTTAGAGGTTTTTTTTTTGTTTTTGTTTTTACATTTATTTGTATATTATAGTTTTATCTATTGAGAGATATTGTTAATAAAGTATATTTTTAGTATTGTGGGAGAACCATATCGTTGCCTCCCTATGGAACATCATAAGTTTATTCTGGGACTTTGTTTGTCAGTTGGTGAAGTTTTTCACTGAAGTCTGCACACTCTTGGGTGAGTGTGTGAGCAGATTCCAAGAGGCAAAATGATGTCTCTGGGAGTGAACGGCTCAACCTGAAAACAAAAGACAAATAAAACATCAGACATAAAATCTTGATCTGCTTCTAAACATTCTTTGAAAATTCGAGGTTATTTCAACAAGAATTGCCCAAATTATTAACCTGTGAAATGATGTCAGATTTTCTGGGACACCCTGTATATCTCCATAAAGATATGCCGGTAATGGCACCAGCCCAAGCTCCAGGTCAGATCTGTGGAGAGGCGAACCTGCTCACAGTGCAGGTTTTTTACAGGAACTGAAACGTATAACTGAACAAATGCAAGTTACATGATTCAGTTTAACGCCTCAACATCTCCATAGAGGAAAACAGGTGCCAACCCCTCGTCAAGGAAAGTTGCACAGTGCATCTTTAATCCATGCATGTTTAAGTAATCCTTCAATGGACTTGTTCTGGTGCCGGCAATGGTCAAACTGTTTAATTTCAAAACCATTTCTGCTGTTTTGTACTTGATTTTTACCATTTTAAAAACACGAAAAACAAATCTAGTCCATATGAAACAGTTTGCAGAGGTACAAAGTTCTTCCTCACTTCCCTTAAGCACTCACCACAATAAGTTTCTAAGCGCGTTTCACAACTTTCAGACACCAGATCAGTAATGAAGACAAATAGCATGCTAACAGCGCATCAGCCTTATTTACCCTTCCCTCCTCAGTGTTTCTATGCGCTGTAAACAGGACTGAACTTGACCCTTTTTTACGATTTTTACACATTTCCTTAAGGTTATAAAGCGGGAAATACGCACACGCCAAGTTGCGCAAAACGATTTCAAAAGTCAGAAAAGGCCTAATATGTGGATCTTTAAATCGAAAATAAGGTTTAAAGGGCAGAGCGGTGATCAAGTTCGCAGCAGTCGGCCTGGCGTGGATATTAGGTCACTTGTGGGTGTTTTGGAGAGTGTGACCGGTTTGCCGGGTGACCCCTGGCAGCCTGCTCGTCATCTGGCGCGGCCGAACTCGAGGGACTGGAAGGAGCTCGGCGTGCATATTAAACGTGACATTCCTGCTTTCCGCGCGCTAAAGGGCTGAGGGCACATTAAGCAAAGTGGGGAAATAAGGCTGATTTATAGCGCCGGGAATTATGGGACACGTCGCATTTAAAGTATTTGGTACGGAAATGTTGCCAGAAATGATTTGGATTCAAACGGACTGTGTTAAAAAAAAAAAAAACTCTGGAGAAGTGCCCTCGCAGGGGAAAAAAGCAAAAACAACAAAACAAACAAAATCAGAACTAGTTTGCAGTGGTCCAAAGTTATTCCTCACTTCCCTTATGCATTCAGAAAGTTTTAAAAGTGCATTGTGTCACTTTTCTGGCTTCCGTCAAGAACTTTTCTCCATGGAGATGTTATTGTTTTGTCCGGAATGTCTCACAGTATGGTGTCAACCTTTCTGTCACCATGGAGACCAAACCAGACCAAGTTACAGGTCAGATCTGTGGAGAGAATGCCTGTTTTTGTAGGTATTTTCGAGCTATAAAACCACCTGTAATTGGATAATTTAATAAGTAGAGCTGTTTAATGTCACACTGTGGAACATTCCAGGCAGAGCAATGACATCTCCATCGAAACAAGCAAGTGACGGACCCGCCCAACCACAATGCAGCTTTAATTATTCACCGTGATGAGATTATAATCACTTTTCAGTACTTTCGGAGACATCGGTAATGCTAAAAACAACTAGCATGCTAACGGTGCATCACTTTGAATACTCTTTTAGCCTTATTTACACAGGCTCTTTCTTCAGTCTGCACTGTAAACAGGAAAACAGCTTGAAAAAAAGGAAACGGAAAACAAAAAACTTTTGAGAAGTGCCCTCATAGAATTTTCGAGAATCTAGCCAAACAAAAGCTAATATAAGCTTAATATTTAAACCTCGCGCAGCTACAATATCGAAAGCAAATTATAAACCATATATACAGCTCTGGAAAAAAAAAAATCAGAGACCACTGCATGTTTTTTTTTCCCATTCCAGCGTCTGTTGAATTCCAACACAAACACACCTCATTTTGCTTCATGACCATATTCCGTACATATGTGTGGAGTGAGTGTGACGTCACCACAGCGTCGCTCAAATGAGGCTCCTGTTGCCACGGTTACAGGTGTGAATTTGGAGTCAGGCTCCATATTTGGAAATCCGACCATGAGTATCATAGCAACACAAGAGCCAATCATGAGTGAGGAGGTTAAATGTGGCACCTCCTCCTGGCAGAGCTGATGCATCATATATACGGACTATGGATGTGATACTCTGCACCTGCAGGACACTGGATTTACCTGATTCTGCACAAGAAGAAGAAACTTTGAGCTTTTAGCATCAAACTTTAAATAGTTTAAGTCATTGATTTATGTTGTTTGTTCTGTTACGTGTGAACAACAATAGAGTCGCAATTTAACGAAATTCACTTTACTTTATGCTAGTTAAATTATGCTAGTTAAGATTCTAGTAACGTTAGCTATTGTAACTGAGATATTTTGTCATTTTATATCGAAAATAGTCAATCGGGGCAGGAAAGTGAGAAGGGAACTTACTTAGCAGCGAAGCTAGCTGTCAATCAAACCTGTTGCTAACGCTCGGTGGCAGCGACCTCAGGGATTGAAGGCGTCCGATTGGTCCATTATTTGTGTTCAGATCTTGATTTAGGAACAAAATAGTGAAATGAAAAATTCAGGATCCTGTGTCGCGAGTTCATACGGACATTTTACAGCATAATGACGAGGCCACAGCTGCAGGTCCAGACGGAGGGACGATAAGATCCCAGTGTGAGTCGGTGGGAAAAAGGGAGAGAAGGAGCGAGAAGAGCCTCCCGGAGCACTTCCTGTTTGGCACGCGGCGGCTAACGGGTTAGCTATGTCCAGGAGATCACCTGAACCAAACCTGATTTAAGGATTATCATTATTATTATTTCATTTTATTTTATTTATTTCAATCCTACTTTGTGGTTTTTATGGTGTTACTTTAATTTGATTTTACTGCTTTTATTGCTTGAGGACTGGTACGACCAAATTTTAGCATTCTTTCTGTTTTATCTCCGTGCAGCACTTTGGAAACTGCTGTTTGTAAAATGTGCTGTAGAAATCAGGGTTATTCCAGCAAATATTGATTTCTGAACTCTTGCTCAGTACAAACATTAGTATTGTGGTGTTTTAAAATGAATAAGATCTTGTTTTCTTCGCATTATTTGAGGTCTGAAAACATTTAATCTTTTTTGTTATTTTGACCGTTTGTCATTTTCTGCAAATAAATGCTCTAAATGACAGTATTTTTTATTTGGAATTTAGGAGAAATGTGGTCAGTCGTTTATAGAATGAAACACAAATGTTCATTTTACTCAAACACAAACCTATAAGTAGTGTTTGTAGGGATGTTACACTGGTAGCTGGTACTGCTACAGCGAAAATATTCAAATACAAATGAAAACAGCGGGAATAAATTTAGGTAGATCTAGTCTTGTGTCTCGTTTTGTCAAATTGTATCTTGTTCTGTATATATTTGTGTTTTGTTTTTTTCATTCACACATTTAACTCACACGTCCTGCATATTTTTACACTGAGTTCTTCTCTCAAACTGAAAACACTCTGTTCCACCTTGTGACGTCACATGTACAGGAAGTGCTCCACTGTGTTCCATACACTCCACACATCTTCACGAGAATCATTTGGATTTTCAGCCTGAAATTGCCAACATCTACTCAACAAAATATTAACAGTAGCTGTTGAGGGGACGGTTCGAAATTTTGGACACATGGCCTCATTTTTTCGTGAGTGTTGGAGACGTGTGGAGACACATTTTAAAATCTTCCCTCCAGTCCTTGTATTTGCAGAGGTGCTGGTGCTGGGCTAGTGCAGGTCAATGGCCATAGTCGTCCTGCCACTAAAAACAGTCTGACCCACTCCACAGACACGAGGAAAACTATTAGAACTCCAGACTGTCCCTGTGAACGTCTGTGTCCACAGAATCATGTCTGAAATAAAACTAACGTTGCATCACATGAATCGTCACGTGTTGAGGGACTATTTTCTCGTATATCAGTCCACCGCTGCCGAGCTTCTATCAGGAAGTACAACTCACTGCTGCTGCTCAGACAGAAATCCTTCAAATGCAACGGTTGATTTGACTTCTAAATTATTCTGTTGGAGTGGGTCAGACTGTTTTTAGTGGCAAGACGACTATGGCCATTGACCTGCACTAGCCTAGCACCAGCACCTCTGCAAATACAAGGACTGGAGGGAAGATTTAAAAAAGTGTCTCCACACGTCTCCAACACTCTGGGAAACACACTAGCAAATGAGGCCCTATGTCCAAAATTCCCGAACTGTCCCTTTAACTTGAAAACTACCACTTCATGACATCACAAGGTGGAACAGAGCATTTTGAGCTTTGGAGATGTAGACAGACTAATAATAAATAGTTACTCAAACATGTGTGAATGAAACAAAACACAACTTTAGGTCTGTTTTTGAGGACGAAACAACATTATAACTTGTCTAAAAGCTCATTTGAAATACTATAGGACCTTTAACTGCAGCACTGTTTTTGCGTCACTGAGCAAGACACTTCACTTATGGGTAAGAAATTAAGAATTTTAACAAAATAGTAACAATTTTAACTAAATAAACTCTTTTGTGCTTTCAATCGTACACCCAAACCCACATGAATCTTATCTTAGAGACAGAAAAGCTAACCACTCTGCCACCCTAGCATTACTTCTAATTATTTAGCGTAAAATTAGCATAACCACAACTACGGCCACAGTCAAAACAATAATATTTGGACCATTTAAACCTCAAATTATTAGCTGGTATCTGAATCCCCTCTTTGACACGAGGCTAGCTTTCAGCGCTGACGACTTCCTCAATACGCCGCGCGCTGAATGGGCCTATTTACATGCTAATACCCACGCGCGGCCATTTCCTTATCACGTATGCTAATGAGCGCGCCTCTGCCGGATCCGTGTTGGCCAAATACAAACAAGCCGACAATACGCTGACGCCACGCTAGCGACACACTTTACCCATTCATACGCTAATTAAACACGGCCGACACGCATGATTTGTTGTTGATAGCCTCGTTAGCATTAATTACAGATCATTACGAAAGCGACCGCACCTGGTTTTTTTTCCCCGCTATACGGCAGCGCGTCGGAAAAAGTTGGAGTTTCATGTGGGTTTGTTTGCGGGCATATGGTGGTGGAGATTGTGTAGGAGTTGGGAGACCTATGCATTCTAGAACCGCCGCAACACCAAGAATCTTTCTGTGTAGGTGTGGGAGGATTATACCATCTGTGGAGAGAAGGACACAGGAGGAGAAAAGTGAAAGGCCAAGAGATGGAGTCAATAATATGCGCCATTAAAATAGTATTGATTTCATTTGCATATTGTAAGTAGGAGGAACTGTTTTTATATAAAGACGGGTATTTGACTCCTCTGGGGTATTAACTGTTTACACTAGTGCTGTCAAAAATAGCACATTATTAACAAGTTAACAGTTTTAACAATGTTAATTTTTTAAATCTTAATATTAATGCTCTTTGTGATCCAGTGAACTAGTTTTTTTCATAAGCTGTGGCCACTGCTGTGACATTACAAAAACTACAGGATCCGACTGTAAACAGGAGGCAACACGTTTTGTAAAATACTGAGAAGTCTTGTGTGTGCGCTAGTGTTATTTATATGAGGAAAACACAAAATAAAGTCTGATCCAAAACATACAGCGAATCCACGCTGACCTTTGATAAGGATGGAGACAGAGACAGAAGTGTTTGAGCCTCTCTCCTGTCCGCACTGCTCGAGCTGTGGTTATATCCATAACCTCCTGGAGGAGCGTATCGTAGCAGGACTCATATCTGCCTCACTATTTAATAGATACTTCTGCCGCTGGACTTATTTCCTCCGCTAAAAGTGTTAGCTCTGTTGTGCGACCATAGAACAATAGATCCATATGGAAACAAACAGCTCCGTGGTGACATCATCACCCTCAGTCCAGCAGCGTTGGGGCGACAAACACAGTCGCACTAACTGGACTCACTGGACATCCCTCAGTCATGAGAACCACCTCAGGTCACCGCATATATTCACACACACACACACTTTTGTATGTTGATAAGAAGATTAAAATTGTTATGGGTTTAGTTTGTGTTGTGTTTCCCCCGTCTGTGTTTCCCACAGGGCAGTGTGCTGCAGGGGGCGTGGCTGCTGCAGGGGGCGTGGCTCCTGGTGCTGCAGATGAGGGACACCTGCTGCTCTTCAGGTCTTCAGCCCGAGTATAAAGCACCAAACTGCCACATAATTCTGTCCTGTTCCGCAGTGATGCTGTACGTATTTCTTGGATCACTTACCTGCTTTTCTCTCCAGTCCAGTTTCCCTCTGTGTCCGGATCCTCCTGGTGTCCTGTCCTTTCGTCCTGGGGTCGTCCACTGCTGGACAGCTCCCTGCCTCGTCTGCCTGGGTCTTGTATCAATAAATTGTGTTAAACTGCTCCTTCCTCTTGCCTCTGCTTTGGGGTTTCCCTAGTAACCTTAACAAAAATGATTATTTAAGGGTCAAAAATGTGATTGATTTGCAATTAACTGTGAGTTAACTATGACGTTCATGAGATTAATCCCTAAGTTAATTCATTTTCATTGATTGACAGCACTACTTTACACACAACATTTTGCTTTGATTGTTTTGAAAATGCTATATTCACCAAAAACAACATATTCTGTTTTTCACTTTGCTCCCAGTGCTAAGTCACTCCCCCTTCACTGGAAAAAGACGATCACAGTGCATCCTGCTCATGAAACTACTGCACATCTCCTCAGGTTTGTGAAGTCATAGTGTATTGTTTTGGATCATGTTTTTGTATATTTATGGAGAATTGTCGTGTGGGAGCGTAGAGCGTGGGTGATGTAGACAGAGCTATGTGGGCGGAGCTTTGCACAGAATCTTACAGCTCACCATAAGGAGGGTTTGAATAGGCCCTGGGAGAGATCGCTAAATGAGTCAAACATGCCTAGATGACGTCTAAAACCTCTTCAGGCAGGTTTTGATGAGAGAACAGTGTTATAACATGTTAGAACGCTCCAAAAAATCTATTTTACAAAAACACCCCCTCTTTAAATGGTTGCAAAAACACGAGAACTGAAAACTGACATCACAGTAATGAAAAATAATGCTTAAAATATGGAGGTAGATAAGCGGTTTATTAGCTATTGTACCAGTTTTGGTGTGAGCAGCCAGTCCCTTCCACATTCTAATAATAATAATAATAATAATAATAATAATAATAAATAACACTTGCACAGAGCTTTTTGAGATACTCAAAGATGCTTCACATGGAGATTTTCAGGTCTTTTGTAAATGTGGGCGGTGTGGATGAGTCTGTGATGTGTTGGATGCACTGATGGAGCCGGTGGAGATCTGAGGACAGGTGTGATGTGTTCACGGGAGGAAGGTTCTGCTCAAATCCAGAAGGTAATGAGTGAAAAAACTCGCCTAAAACAATCCAAAGACAAAGCCACTAATTATGTCTCTCAATCGCAGAAGACGTCTCCTCTTGAAAATGGATGTATTACTCACCACATATGTACAGTATAACTAATATAGAACTTCTTTTCCCTGAGATAACCTAAGATTTTTGCCCTTTTTTTTTTTTTTTACATTTAAGCATGTCCCTGTACACTCCCCTTCATTTCACTTCACATTTGTTAATTGCTCCATAATCAACTAAACTACTAAATATCTACTCACTGTCACAGGTTTGCTTTATTTAGTCTTTGTTTAGTTTGTTTAAGTTAATCACAACACATTAAAATTAGTTTAAATATATTTTATTTGGTTAAATCTATCCAATTTAGTTATGCATTTCAGGTATTCCAGACACTTACCTACTTACCTGTTCCTCCACCTGGACTGGACACAAAAGAGGGGCCCTAAAACACACATATTTACAGCCTCTGGGGGCGGTTTGGGGCCACACCATGTGGAGGGAGAATTGGTTTCAGTTTTTATGGGTTTTGTATATTTTCTTTATTTAGATGTTTCAGTGTTTATAGTTTATGTTAAATACTTTAATGTAAAGGGGACTTGTAGTAAATATAAGGGTTAATTAAGCAGTGCATTTATATTGCGCCTTTTCAAAGCACTTTACAGTTTATTTATTATGTATTTATTTCTTTGACAGGGACAGTACATTGAACACATTGCCACCACAGGTCACTGATGTCCATGTACATCAGGCTTGTAGCCACAGGCTAATTCCCAGCCCCCGTCCCTGGTTCAGCTTTTAAAATACAGAAAACAACACAAATAACACAAATAACACACAGATACAGGACAAAAAACACACAAGAACATTCAGAGCACTGGTCCCACTTGTCCCGACTATGTCCAGTTTTAGTTTCACATTTCTGATTTTCTTTAAGCCACTTTTTTACTTTTGTGGTGAAAAGTCTAATGTCTGTGACTTGAACTCCAGAGGCAGAGAGTTCCACAGATGTGAAGCCTTCACTGAGAATCCTGTTTGACCCAGAGCTGCACCTCCTCAATCTGCACCTCCTCAATCTGCACCTCCTCACCCTGCACCTCCTCACACTGCACCTCCTCACTCTGCAGCTCCTCACTCTGCAGATCCTCACTCTGCAGATCCTCACTCTGCACCTCCTCACTCTGCAGCTCCTCACTCTGCACCTCCTCACTCTGCAGCTCCTCACTCTGCAGATCCTCACTCTGCAGATCCTCACTCTGCACCTCCTCACTCTGCACCTCCTCACTCTGCACCTCCTCACTCTGCAGCTCCTCACTCTGCACCTCCTCACTCTGCACCTCCTCACTCTGCACCTCCTCACTCTGCACCTCCTCACTCTGCACCTCCTCACTCTGCACCTCCTCACTCTGCACCTCCTCACTCTGCACCTCCTCACTCTGCAGCTCCTCACTCTGCAGCTCCTCACTCTGCACCTCCTCACTCTGCACCTCCTCACTCTGCAGCTCCTCACTCTGCAGCTCCTCACTCTGCACCTCCTCACTCTGCACCTCCTCACTCTGCAGCTCCTCACTCTGCAGCTCCTCACTCTGCACCTCCTCACACTGCAGCTCCTCACTCTGCAGCTCCTCACTCTGCAGCTCCTCACTCTGCACCTCCTCACTCTGCACCTCCTCACTCTGCAGCTCCTCACTCTGCAGCTCCTCACTCTGCACCTCCTCACTCTGCACCTCCCCATTCTGCACCTCCTCACTCTGCAGCTCCTCACTCTGCACCTCCTCACTCTGCACCTCCTCACTCTGCACCTCCTCACTCTGCACCTCCCCAATCTGCACCTCCTCACTCTGCAGCTCCTCACTCTGCAGCTCCTCACTCTGCAGCTCCTCACTCTGCACCTCCTCACTCTGCAGCTCCTCACTCTGCAGCTCCTCACTCTGCACCTCCTCACTCTGCAGCTCCTCACTCTGCAGCTCCTCACTCCGCAGCTCCTCACTCCGCAGCTCCTCACTCTGCAGCTCCTCACTCTGCAGCTCCTCACTCTGCACCTCCCCATTCTGCACCTCCTCACTCTGCACCTCCTCACTCTGCAGCTCCCCATTCTGCACCTCCTCACTCTGCAGCTCCTCACTCTGCACCTCCTCACTCTGCAGCTCCTCACTCTGCAGCTCCTCACTCTGCACCTCCTCACTCTGCAGCTCCTCACTCTGCACCTCCTCACTCTGCAGCTCCTCACTCTGCACCTCCTCACTCTGCACCTCCTCACTCTGCAGCTCCTCACTCTGCAGCTCCTCACTCTGCAGCTCCTCACTCTGCACCTCCTCACTCTGCAGCTCCTCACTCTGCAGCTCCTCACTCCGCAGCTCCTCACTCCGCAGCTCCTCACTCCGCAGGCTCCTCACTCTGCAGCTCCTCACTCTGCACCTCCCCATTCTGCACCTCCTCACTCTGCACCTCCTCACTCTGCAGCTCCCCATTCTGCACCGCCTCACTCTGCAGCTCCTCACTCTGCACCGCCGCACTCTGCAGCTCCGCACTCGGCTGCTCCTCACTCTGCACCTCCTCCTCACTCTGCAGCTCCTCACTCTGCACCTCCTCACTCTGCAGCTCCTCACTCTGCAGCTCCTCACTCTGCAGCTCCTCACTCTGCACCTCCTCACTCTGCAGCTCCTCACTCTGCAGCTCCTCACTCTGCACCTCCTCACTCTGCAGCTCCTCACTCTGCAGCTCCTCACTCCGCAGCTCCTCACTCCGCAGCTCCTCACTCCGCAGCTCCTCACTCTGCACCTCCCCATTCTGCACCTCCTCACTCTGCACCTCCTCACTCTGCACCTCCTCACTCTGCAGCTCCCCATTCTGCACCTCCTCACTCTGCACCTCCTCACTCTGCAGCTCCTCACTCTGCAGCTCCTCACTCTGCACCTCCTCACTCTGCACCTCCTCACTCTGCACCTCCCCATTCTGCACCTCCTCACTCTGCACCTCCTCACTCTGCACCTCCTCACTCTGCACCTCCTCACTCTGCACCTCCTCACTCTGCAGCTCCTCACTCTGCACCTCCTCACTCTGCACCTCCTCACTCTGCACCTCCTCACTCTGCAGCTCCCCATTCTGCACCTCCTCACTCTGCACCTCCTCACTCTGCAGCTCCTCACTCTGCAGCTCCTCACTCTGCACCTCCTCACTCTGCACCTCCTCACTCTGCAGCTCCCACTCACAGCAGCTGGAGTCCGTGCACCTTCAGTGCTATAAGTCTGAATATGTTTACACATTACATGTGGAGCGAGACCATTCAGACACTTAAAAATGTTTTTTAAAAAGGAGAAATGTATAAAATTTTCAAAATTCATCAAAAATTGTATTCTGTAGTGATTAGGCAATGATGATAATTAATGGATTTTCTATCAAAGATTTTAAGTGTCTGTTTATATAAAGACACGAATGGTTCCATGACAGAATTTGTGGCCTGTCCCCAGACAATAGCACAATCCGACATGTGAGATGTCAGCATGAAGCCTCGAGCAGCTTCAACAGATAAACATGGCCGAATCAACCAAAAACAATTTATGTTTATTCTTCATTCACTCCACACTCAGTGGTGGTAAACTACTTGTCATGGTTTGAGGGTATGAAGAGGACCCAAAGCAGAGACAGAGGGGCAGGTAGGTGTTAAGGAGGTTTTTTACAGGGAATGTCGTGATGGGAGCTGGAGACAGAGACCGGAAGGAAGAGACTGGGGGAAGACTCACGGGTAGTGGACAGACTGGACAAAGACGCAGACAAGCAACTGACACAGGGTAAATGGGGAATGAACTGACACAGAACAAAGGACAGGACTGAGTAGTGGTGCTGATTGGACAATGAGCCACAGGTGAATCACACTGCAGCTTTAGCTCAGCCACTCCCCCAGAGAGATGCAGACACAGAAGAGAGGGGGAACACCAAATCCTAACACTACTATTGTAGCCACAGCTGCCCTGGGCCAGACTGACCGACCACCACCGTGGGTTGCCACATTGCCTAAGTGCCTTGTGTGTTTGTGACTGGTGCCCCCCTGTGGAACCTGGAATTCCCAGTGGTCTCCCATCCACGTACTACCCAGGCCCTGCTGAGCTTCTGAGATCTGACAGGATCAGGTTTTGACAAAGAGGTATGGTGACAAAGGGTTAACTTTGGCATAAAGTGAAGTTACCTTTTGATATCTGACCTGTAGGAGGTTTTGTGTTTGGTCCAATGAGGTTCTTTTGGTCTTCTGATCACTTCTGTTAGAACTTTCAGGGAGTTTGTTTTCATACCTGAAAGTCTGGGTCATGTGATGTTGCTGTTGACTCTGAGGAAGACGTCCAAACTGTCAGGTATGAAACCAAACTCTTGGTCTGAAAGAAGAACCGAATAACAGATTCTGTGTTTGCCTGGAGGAAGTTCTTTTCTGCAGGGGGAGTTCTAAAGACACTTGAGCTCAGCCTCTCGGGGGGAGGGTCACATCAGTGTCGCCTGTTCCATGTGGGTTTCTCTTAGTTTCATTCATTTCTGTTGTTTTTGCCTAATTTGTGCACAGTTATTTTTTTGTAAATAGAAATGTGTGTTATTTTTGCCATGATACCACAGTGAATTTATGAATATATTTTTGAGTGAAATGGGACATTTTCTGAGTGCTCCTGCTCGAGACCACTGCCGGCTCCATCACATATTTGCTTATACTTGAGCAGAGCACGTGTCTCTCTGATTGGTTAATCCATCTGTCAATCACACCCTCTGAAATCTGAGAACAGCACACAGATACAGACCCACTCACATGTGGTTCTGGTCAACTAAATGCTGACATAATTTAGAATATGTGGGTGTTTGTTTTGGTTATTAATTAATTCAATTTGATGTTATTTAAAACACCACCACGGAACATTTCAGCTGATGAGTAAGACTAAAATAAAGGACTTTACTTTATTGTAGGTGTGTTTTTTTTTTTTACCATCCTTACTTAAAGTGGGATTAGATATTGAGCACTGTGAGTTGGCTTGCCTTTTCACAGATCTGGCTTCCTCCGTCTGGAACATGAACGCATTGTCACTTTTCTGGTGAAGGGTCCATCAAATGCTTTTCTCCACTGAGATGTTATGGCTTGGAATGTTGAACGATATGGCATATAATTAAATAATAAATATTGCTATCATCACGGAGACCAAACCAGGCACTGTTACCGGTCAGATCTGTGGAGAGGCGACCCCCGCTCAGGTCAGAATACCTGTTTTTCTCTGTATTTTTGAGTAATTTTGTATTTATTTATTTATTTTAACCCTTTATCGTGACTTTACACAAACATTACATTGACAGTAACAAAATAATAATAGACAACAACAGCAGTAACGACGACAACAACACACAGAGAGCAGACCACAGGTTTCAGTTGTTTGAGTGAAATTTAATGTATGGGTGAGTTTGTATTGATGCTTGTGTGGGTGCAGGTGGGCCAAGGGGTGATGCAGTGTAAAGTGATTGACGGACGGACAGACAGTATTATTATTATCATCCCCATCACCGTCACCACCATCATCACCGCCACCATCATCGTCATCCCCATCACCACTACTCTCTTCCTGTTTCCAGAAATGTTTTGCTAACCATTATCAGTAATCAGTCGTCAACCCTCCACGTATCATCTCTGCCCCCTAACTGTTTTTTTTTTACTTTTCTGATGTGTGGCGTCTAAGGTGCAATAAAAGTAGGAGGACATTTTGTGAGTGTCTCAACTTGTGGCAGAGGTACTGTCCCAAGGCGATCTGTGTTTTTTGTTTTGTTTTTTGTTTTCCCTTTTATATTGTGGTGCATTAAAAACACAGCAAGTGACGTGTGGAGGGCACTGAAATTTTACACTCTAGGAGACAAGAATAGTGATGGAGAGGAGCACCACAGCAACAACAACAGCAACAACAATGAGAAGAACAATGACAGCGACAACAATGAGAAGAACAATGACGGCAACAAAACCGACCATGAGAAATAGGAATGAAACGACAGACAAAAGGAGAGTATAACATTCAGAGTAAGTGCTGATGATATTTTGTGTAGTGTGTGATAGTGTGACGGGTGTTTGGGAGGTGGCCCACAGACAAAGAAAGCCAAAGTGTATTTTGGAGGGGTGCAGGGTTCACATATGTAGCAGGTCAATGAGTGTGGGGTGGGTAATGTCTGTTTTCAGTTGTAATAAAGTCAGTGAGAAGATTTTTCCAGTGATTTATGTGTATTTTATTGCGGGTTTTCCAGTTCGTGAGGATAGTTTTCTTGGCGATGGTTAAAGCTAATGTTGCATGAATGTATGTGTCTGTAGTGTTCTGTGTGCAGTGTGTGCAAGTGTCTGATGTGAAACCCATTTTTGCTCATCTATTACCAGTGTAGTGTGTTCTGTGAAGTGTTTTGTATTGTATTCATTGAAGGTTGGCGTGTTTGGACATGAAATAAATGTTTTTATAGATTTGGGTCCAGAAGTTGGCATCAGGAGCAATAGACGGGTCCATTTCCCATTTTAATGTCACTAAGAAAGTGGTTTGTTTGAAATAATTTTGTATATTTTGGGGAAAAGTTCCTTTGGGGATGTAATGTTAACTAAGTCTGATATTGCAGGTGGGAGTTCATGAATCTAGGTAGGTATTTCATAAAATCGTTGCTCCTGATGCCAAACTCCTGGGCCAGATGTAGAAATGGTGTTAATGTGTTGGATTTGAAGATATGGTTGATGTGAGTGACGCCCTCGTAAAGTCTGGGTTGTTCCATAGTGGGGTGAGGTTAGGTGGTGCTAGTGTAGACTTTGTGATTTGGTGAAATTTCCACCGGGCTGTCAGAGTGGAGGTTATAGGTACTGCATTGAAACAAGAATGGTGCTTGATTGATTTAGTGAGAAATGGAATGTCCGCTATATTTATTTCTTTGCATAATGATTGTTCTACATCCAGCCAAATACTGTCAGACTGTGTGGGATGAGTCCATTTGTAAATGTATTGCAGTTGCTTAGCCACTGAGTAGTGCTGAAAATGTGGTGCTTCTCGTCCTCCTGTAGTGTGGTTAGTTTGATTCTAGGTGTCTTATTTTTCCAGTAGAATTGAGTGATGATGGAATCGAATGTTTTAAACCAAGTGGATGTGGGGTTGGGATCACTGAGAATAAATAATTTATTCTGCCAGTTATTGAGAGTGGAAGGTTGAGCAGGTCGTCTTCTATTGTTTTTAATAATGGTGTAAAGTTGAGTGTTATCAACTCTGACAGTTGAATTATAAAACCACCTGTAATTTCATTTCAGTTTTTAATTAGAATTTATGCCAAGAGGGAAACAATAATCCTATACAAACATACACATGGTAAACAACAGAAAAGCACATTTGTCGAAAAGGAGCGGGAAGAAGAAAAAAAGAAGTATATTAACCTGTTTTCATTACAGTTTCTGTACATTGATCACAAAACTTTACAAATATTTAACCCAATTTCTTTTTTTTTTAAAGTACCATATTATGTATTACCATTATTTTATCTTTATACTTTTTTCCATTTAATATTTTAAATAATTTTATTTAAATAGTATTGATTTATGTTATTTATTATTATTATTATTATTATTATTATTATTATTATTTTGTAAATAGTAAATATTTTAACCCCTGGACAGGGTTTTAGAGGTTTTGTTTTTGTTTTTGTTTTTTTGTTGTTGTTTTTTTTGTTTTTTTGTTTTTACATTTATGTGTATATTATAGGTTTATCTCTTATTATTATTATTTGTAGTAGTAGTAGTAGTAGTAGTAGTAGTAGTAGTAGTAGTAGTAGTAGTAGTAGTAGTAGTAGTAGTAATAATAATAATAAATGTAAGGAATTGTGGACCATTCTGGGCAGAGCAATGACATATCCATAGAAACAAGAAGGCGACGGACCCTCCATCAGAAAAGTTCCACAATGCATCTTTAATCCATCTCCTCATTCTTGCATCAATTATTTCAAAATGACAAAAAAAATTGGCCACGAAAAACAGGAATACGTATCTGGGGGGATGTTATTTGGCTCATTACTCGTATATTTACGCCCTCTTCCACCATATTTACAATCTCATAAAAGGTGGACGCCGTTATCAGCATTGTGCCTGATTTATTGAAATAGGCCCCATTTAAAGTTCATTACTATTGGAATTCTGCGTCGGAATGCCGCCCAATCAAAACGGCCATTCACCTCTGCGTTTTTACAGCCGGGATTTCACACAAGATGGCCGCTTTCATGTCCTGCTCAATAATATGGATTCTTCAGTATCATTACGAGAGCTACAGCCCGCGCCATCTATCCGCCTCTGCGTTTAACTGCTGTGATTCTAGCCTTTCTAATCACGCCATAAGTCAAGCGTCATGGTAAACCGCTCATACTGTGCTGGTTTAGGGCTGGAAAACGCCACATACGCTCTTCGAGACTGGGCGAACTGGATAACATGGACGTAATCGTAACAAGTGGCTCATTATTTGTGAAAGTTATACTGTATATTGTGTGAAATTGACTTCTATGAGCTTTAAAACTGCAACTTTATTTAGAACGCACTTTAAAAGCAACGCCGGCTGACCAAAACGCTACAGAATTGAATAAAAATAATAAAACAACATATGAATAAAAACAGAATCTAATAAAAACAATCTAATAAAATGTCAAACTCAAACTGTGTCAAAGGCCTAAGGTACATTAATACGTTTGTCCTCGCCTGGATTTTTTTTTTAATTTTGCGATTAAAACTGCCCCTTTTACCCCCCAATGAAGTGTTCTACCTCCTTTTGTTCAGTACAATCTGTTATTTCTCAGTCTGCTGCTGGAGCTGTGTCATATGTCTGTAATAAAAGCTACAGGACCAGAAATACAAATAAAAATTTAAAAAAAAACTGAAAAAATTCACACTCTTTCAACAGCAAACATGTATAGACAACTTTGGACATAAAAATGCTTAATTTAGAGCCTTAGCTACAAAACTGCAAAATATCAAGTCTGTAAGTGAACTAAAAATATCCTTATTGCCCTAAAAACAAACACAAAAAAACATTATCGCCCCATTACTGGTGCTGGTTATGGAAAAGGCTCCTGTCAGGTCCAGACCCAGAGCCACATCACTTCCTGCATTTCCATGGTGAAAATTACATTTGGATTTGTACATTTTGACTTCAATAAACCTTTCAACTAAAAATAGCAATTACACTGACCAAGATGCATAATTTGTCATTTATTTGCGAAATAACTACACTTAGAGCAGCTTTTTCAGTAGTTACAAACACAGACGCTCAGAGCAGTCGAACATTTTGACTTCACTCTTTGGCAAAGTTTGGGCCAATCAGAATGGACAGAGCGCATGAGTTTGGTGGAAAAACAAAGTTCCTATAGACCCTTTTAGTGTGAGTAAACAGTGGTGACGTAGGCTCGGTTGCGCATTTAGGCAACAGAAGTACGGCAGAATTTAGCGGCTTGTCGAGCTCTGAGAAAGGATTATCGTCAAGAATATTTCCTCAACAAGCGACTTTGACAAATGGTGTCCGACTGCCAGATCCTTAGTGAGGAAAACTTTAAAACTTTAGTCCGATGGTACAATATTGATTCTGACAACCGCACGCAGAACAACCAGACATTTTGGTGCTGGAAATGTTTTTTATCTCCGTCTTCTTCTGTTCAGTCTGAATGAATCGAATCAGTGGGGAACAATGACGCTTCCATTGTCAAAATGCACGTGCAGCTTTTCTTCTCACTTCCACCCTAAAAGAGTCTGTAGGACACTTGTATTTCCGGCATTATTCTACTTCCCAGCATGTACAATAATGCCATGAATATGATCGGAAAGCCACAACTCTCAGCTTTTCAAGGGGAAAAAGTAAGTTTCTGTCTTTTATGGTTGAAAGTTATGCTTGGTTATATAAAACATATTCTCAGGTCTGGAATGAAAAATGAAGAGATTTAAAACTAGGTAAGGAAAAGGCCAGTCTGATGTGCAAAGGCAGCTCATTCCACAGTTTTGGTGCTGCCCCTGAAAGGCTCTGTCCCCTCTGAGCTTCCTGCTGGTCTCAGGAGGAGCTGGTCTGCTGACCTGAGAGACGTAAGGATGGAGAAGCTCAGGGAGGTACAGCGGGGCGGCTCTATTCAGACACTTAAAAATAAGTAAAAGCAGTTTAAAATGGATCCTAAAGTGCACGGGCAGCCGGTGAAGGGAGGATAAACCAGGGGTGATGTGCTCATATTTATGAGCGCCAGTTAAAAGTCGTGGAGCTGCAGTCGGGAAATGAAGGACTGACTCACCAAAAATAAAGTGAGTTACAGTAATCCAGCCGGGTGGTTACAAATGTGTAGATCACCGTTTCAAAGTGCTGATGTGCCAGAAGGTGATTGACTTTGGCCCGCTGCCTAACGTCGAAAAAACTGGTCCTTACAACAGAACAAATTTGGCTATCAAGTATAAGCTGTGGATCCGTTTTAAAACCATATTATAAAATTGTTCTCTCGTCATAAACAGACTGGAAATGGACATAACTAAACTGCACCACATTCCAAATACAAAACCACACCTGTTTTCTGAGCAAATGGAGTGAGTTCTGAACATGGATCTATAATAAAAACCTCCTCTGTCCCAGCTTGAGACCGGCTAGTGGCCAGTCCAGGTACTGCAGCTCCCGGGAGCTTGGGCCCAGAAAGAATTCTCCCTTAGAGCCCAACGCATTTTTGGGGGGGAATTCAAACTGCCCTGTCAGCCATGTTCATCTGACAGAGCATCAACAGCTTTCACAAAGGTTGAATTTTCTATAATAATAATAATGATACATTTTATTTATATAGCGCTTTTCAAGACACTCAAAGACGCTTCACAATTCATAAAAGAATAAAATATCACAAAATTTACAACATAAAATCAAACATTAAAAGCAATTTTGAACAGGTGAGTTTTGAGTTCTTTTTTGAAGGTGGGGAGGTCAGAGCAGTCACAGAGGGGTTTGGGCAGTGAGTTCCAGAGGGTGGGGGCAGCGATGGAGAAGGCTCTGTCCCCCCAGGTTCGGAGCTTGGTCCTACAGGGCAGGGACAGGAGGTTGGAGCTGGAGGAGCGGAGGGAGCGAGATGGAGTGTGGTGGTGGAGCAGGTCTGTGAGGTAAGGAGGGGCCAGGTTGTGGAGTGCTTTGAAAGTGATGAGAAGGATTTTGAAGTGGATGCGCTGAGGGACGAGGAGTCAGTGGAGCTTGTGGAGGACAGGGGTGATGTGTTCACGTGAGCGGGTGTGGGTGAGGAGCCGGGCAGCGGAGTTCTGAATGTACCGTAGTCTGTTGAGGGTTTTGGATGGTGTACCGTCGAGGATGCTATTGCAGTAGTCGATTCTGGATGTGATGAATGCGTGGATGAGAGTGTCAGCGGCAGAGAAGGTGAGTGATGGGCGGAGACGGGCTATGTTTTTGAGGTGAAAGAATGCAGTCCGGGTTATGTGCTTGACGTGGGGTTCAAATGAAAGAGTGGGGTCGAGGAGCACAAAGAGGTTGCGGATGAGTGGGCATGGAGAGAGTGTGGTGTTGTCAAAGTGCAGGGTGAAGTGTTGTGAGGCTGTGTGGACTGATGATGATGAAGTCTGTTTTGTCGCTGTTTAGTTTGAGGAAGTTGTGATTCATCCAGTTTTTGATGTCTGTCAGGCAGTGGGTGAGAGTGGAGTGGATGCTGGGGTTGATGGATGCTGTGGAGATGTAAAGTTGGATATCGTCAGCGCAGCAGTGAAAGTGGAGACCGTGACGACGAATGATGTTGCCGAGGGGGAGGATGTAGAGAATGAAGAGGAGAGGACCAAGCACCGAACCTTGGGGGACTCCCTGCTGCAGGGGGGCTATGGAGGAGGAGCAATGGTTGATGTGGATGAACTGTTGCCGGTTTGTGAGGTAGGACTGGAGCCAGAAGAGAACGGAGCCGGTGATGTTGAGTGAGTTTTTGAGGCGGGACAGGAGGATGGAGTGGCTGATTGTGTCGAAGCCTGCAGTGAGGTCCAAGAGGATGAGGATGGAGAGGTGGCTGGAGTCGGAGGAGGTCATTTGTGACTTTGAGCCGAGCTGTTTCGGTGGTTTGGGACGGAAGCCGGACTGGAAGGGTTCATAGAGACTGTTGGAGGTGAGGTGGGTTTGGAGTTGGGCGGCGACGACACGTTCCAGGATTTTAGACAGAAAGGGGAGGTTGGATATGGGACGGAAATTTGCACAGTTATCAGGGTCAAGGTTGGGTTTTTTGAGGATGGGGGTGATAGCAGCCAACTTGACAGACTGTGGGACAGAGCCGGAGGAGAGGGAGGAGTTTATGATTTGGGTGATTCTAGGGATTCTTTTCTGTTTTCACAACATAAACTTTTTAACAAGTTTAAATCCTCAAAGCGCCTAAAAATGATCTTTGCAAGGCTATCAACTATCGCTCTGATTGGTCCAAACGCCACAAGGTCTCACAAGACAAAACTGTCAAAAGACTGTGCACACATGAGAAAAATGATCTTGTGAGATTTTTTTTCTCTTGAATTTACCTTTACTTTAGACAAAAAAAGAGTTAAGAGCTGGTGAGTTACACAGATTGAGAAGCTGTAGTGCCAACACAAACAGTACTACATTGACTGCTAAAGTAAAGTAAAAGTAAAAGTAAAAATCTATAAAAATTGTGAAGCCAAAATTGTGAAGTGGATTACACTACAAATGCATTTGGAAACATGAGGATGATGCGAAAAATGGAGGAAATGGCCCAGTTTTCTTGATCTTGGTATTGTATTCTTTCTTTATTCCTTTTCTTAATTGCCTATTAATTTGTGTATTATAATTTGTCTAACTTCATAAATAAATGCTGTTATGTTCGGCATATCGGCAGTTATAACCGCTGCTGCTGAATCCACGGTTTTATGCCCAGTGTCAGGAACTACACTAGAAGTCATCGTCCGCATGTTTCCAAACGTCTTCCAGTACGGGTGAATCTCAACTTGTCTCGTTCAATTCAATTTATTTTTGTAGCGCCCAAAATCGCAACACCAGTTTCCTCTAAGGCCGTTCCAAGATTTGGATGAGTAAAACATCCACACAGACATATCAAAACAGGAATAAACAACATTCATGTAAAGCAGCAAATGAAACATGGTCCAGTCATCCCCTGTCCTTAGACCCTCCTTCTCAGCAAGGAAAAACTCCAAAAAACCCAGGGTCCTGGGAAAAAGAAGAAACCTCGGGGAGAACTACAGTGAAGGAGAGATCCACTCCCATGGACGGACAGGCTATAGATGTCCAGGCCCGTGGGCCAGTTCAGTATGGCCACAGCTACCCAGGTGGGAAGGAGCCGGGCGAGGAGGAGGAGCCGGGCGAAGAGGAGGAGCCGGGCGAGGAGGAGGAGAGGGGTCCAGCTGCCATCAGGCGTCTGAAAGAGTTCCACTCCACAGGGGGAGTGGGACAGGGGACAACATGTGAATAGCAATGAACAAACTACAGATGAGAACATAGTGAGTGATGCTGATGAGAAAATAGGAGGAAACAGAGGACAGTGCTCAGGTTGCCACACTTCCCCCAGCTTGTTATCTCCTGCAGCAGCTTATCTTAGTGACATCAACTAAGTAACCTGGTCATAAGCTATTCCGAAGAGGAAGGTTTTAAGCCTGGTGTCACGGGGTCCTCTTCAAAACACTCAGGCTGAGTCGGGCTCGTTTAGGATGTTTTATTCCACAGTGCAGAACAGGAAAACAGGCGCAAAAATGTGTGCAGGAAATATTTACAGTGAAACAGTGGGAAAAAAGGTCTATTTACAGGGCAGGCAAAATAAGGTTGACTTCTCCTTCAAGTCTCTAGGTTTAGCTCTCGCTCCACTCTCTCTTAGTCTCTCAGTCGTTTGTCCCTCGCTTTTCCAGCGAAACACGACCTTCCTTGTAGCCAGGACACGACAAGACCCGACGAGAGGAGAGACTAGACTGACCCGGTGCTGAGCGGCAGGGCGCACCTTTATACACCCCTCGCCCCTCCCACCTTACGTAACTCCCCTCTAAAAACTTAATTAAATCATTTCTACAACTAAATGATTAATATTACTGGGGCCAACAGTTACACATAGAGAATTGCTTTGATCTCACATCCATAAATGCCCAAAAATGGGTTAAACACAAATAAAACACAGTTAATTGTCCAGGCCAGTCACCTGTGGCTCACATGACCCCGGAGCGCGCACAACGGGAGGATTTAAGCTCCTGACGTGGATGTGTCCGGGTTTGCCAGTGCGCACCGGGATGCGGCAGCAGCGGCAGCGCGAGGGCAAGTAACAGTCGACCACCGCGGGTCTCTGAAGGACAGCTCCGGCGCCTCCAAGTGCGCACCCCCAGTCGCGTCCGAGAATACGCAAAAGCGAAGTCCACTGCGCGCCCGCACCGCAGCGCCCGCAGCGCGGAGCCCAGCAAACAAGGAAACAGGTGAGCACGCGTCTTCCCACGTTTTCCCCCGGGGACCGCGCTCTCAGGGACGGACCTGCTCCGTCACACCTGGTCTTAAATAAAGAGACTGTGGGTGCCTGTTTAACATCAACAGGGAGTTGATTCCATAACACAGGAGGAGTATGTCAGGAGGAGAACTTTGAATTTAATTCTAAGATCGACAGGAAGCCAGTGCAGTGATTTTAACACAGGACTGATGTGATCACGTCTTTTAGTTCCTGTTAGGACTCTGGCCGCTGCATTTTGGACCAACTGGAAGCTTCTTAAAGTACCTTTAGCGCAGACGGTGAGCAGAGAATTACAGTAATCTAGTCTGGATGTAACAAATGCAGGGATAAGTTTTTCAGCATCATTTTTAGGCAAAATATTTCTGATTTTAGTTATGTTTCGCAGGTGAAAATATGCAGTTTTACAAGCTTGGTTTATATGAGCTGTGAATGAGAGATTTTGGTCAAATACGACTCCAAGGTTTTTTACAGTAGAGCTAGAGGCTATACTCACATTGTCAAGTGAGATTATCTGGTCGGACAGAGAATCTCTCTGACCTTTAGGACCGACAACAATGACCTCTGTTTTTTCAGGGTTTAAGAGGAGGTAATTCAGGGTCATCCAGGTTTTGATGTCCTTCACACAGGCACTGAGCTTATCGATTTGATCTGATTAGGTTTCATTGATAAGTACAGCTGAGTGTCATCAGCATAGCAGTGGAAATTAATGCCATGTTTTCTGATAATGTTACCTAATGGCAACATATACAGAGTAAACAGGATTGGACCAAGCACAGATCCTTGTGGAACACCACAAGCTACTTTAGAGCAGGGAGAGGTGCACTGGTTTACACTAACAAACTGGTACCTATCTGATAGAGAGGATTTAAACCATTTGAGGGCGGTCCCTCTGACACCTATGTCACATTCTAACCTCTGCAGTAGAATGTTGTGATCAATGGTGTCAAACGCTGCACTGAGGTCCAGTAGGACCAGGACTGAAGCCAGCCCGTTATCAGCAGCTAGTAGCAAATCATTTGTCACTTTAAGCAGAGCAGTTTCGTTCTCATGGACCTAATGTCGTGGTGTGTCTCGTCTCATGAAAGTTGCATCTCGTCTCGCCTCTACTCACCTGGCTTCATTCTGTTCTGTTCAACACTTGACAGTTTTGCATTAGTCAGGAGTTTTTGATCAATGTTGCAGTTTCCAGTAAAAGTACATTTCTTATCCCGAGAAAGTAAGAACCAAAACTTATAAGCAGTAATATCAGACGCTAGGGGTGTAATGATATCCAAGTCTCATGATACGATATCATCACAGTATGAACCTCACTGTATGATATTTATCGTGATATGGTGGGAAGCTCATGATATTACGATATTCTACATAATAACAAGACTGACTCTAAAATGCTTTGACCAGTCATTTGGTACAACATTTATTGTCATTAGGGATGGAACAAAATCCAAATCTCTCTGTACCAGATTTACACCATAAACGTCTCACCGTACCAGATTTACACTGCAAAAATGACTGAGGTAAAAATGCCCTATTTTAAGTGAAATTCTCTGCCAGTGCAGTAAGAAATTTTCACTTACCAAGTTTTCTTAAAACAAGACAAAATGCAAATCTTGTTCTGAGCAGAAAACACTAGTGTCAAGTATTCATGGCAAGATTTTATTTTTTATTATTTTGAGTATATTTATCCTTGATTTAAGTAATTATTGCTTATTACTGCTTATTTCTAATATATAACATGTCTTAAATCAGGCTATTATTTCTTAAATAGATACTTGTGTTAAGAATACTTTCTTTCGGGCATTCACAATATCTACACATTAGATCAAATACAACATGAAATCAATTACATTTGAAACTGCATTTATTGAAATGTCACATTTTACACTTTCCCAACATCTTAGAAACACTCCTGAGGACAGTGAGGTACAGATCTGAGCCAGAGAAAAGAACTGGTTTGAGAGAGGCTTAAAGTTTAAAACTGGTTTTAAAGAGGCTTAACCTGGCTTGATTTAATATAAAAAGTGCTTAGAATATGTTGTAATATCTAGATAAGATGAATCAGGATGGAATATCTTGAAACAAGTAAAAAAAATCAAATCTTATTAAGTAAAAAAAACTTAAAATTGATCTTTTAAGATGAATCTGCTTAATTCAAGTCACTTTAACTATGCTAGAAAATCCTTTTTTGCAGTGTATTACAATATAAAACTGTGAATCTGCTCCTTTTTCCTCTAAAAATGCTTCACAGACTTAATCCACAGAATGAAGATGTAAAAGTGCTTAGAACAGTTATTTCTTCATGTCGTCTGCACTGAAACGGAGCAAAGGATCATGGTCTATGTAGTTCCCTCTGTTTTTCTGCATCAGAACTATTTGAGACTTGGGATTTGATATATTGTGATGCTCCACGATATTATTGTGAGACCTTTGACGATACGATATCACCAGATTTCGGTTATTGTCACATCCTTATCGGACAAGGGTATGCGGCAGGGCTCTCCAGTCTCCTGTGCTCTTTCCCTCAGAGGTCATTGCCATAAAGTGTACTCCGTGTCCTGCAGAAATCCAATTCGGCCGGGGCCCCGGTCGCCGTGGCATTTAACAAATTATCTCCTCCCCCTCGCCCCTTCCGCCCCCTCCACCAATGATAACTTAGAGTCTTACGTCTCCGACACGTCCGGGTATGAATTATGTTTCCATTGGCAACCATGATGGAACCATTAGTCAAAGCTGCGCGGTCATAATCAGTGCTTTTAATACTGCGTTTGTGAATGCGCGATCTATTCCGACGTGGATACAAGAAATCAATAAAAAGCAATATTCGTATAGGATTTAGTTTATAACGCTGACCTATTTACGAGACAGTAGATCACGGGGCAGTGGTGGACGCGTGACCTCTTGACCGCTCGCCGGGGTCGCAATATTAAAACATGCAGCAAATCCAAAACAGTAGCTTCACGTACCCGAAGAATTGCATTGGATAATTGCGTGAAATTGTGCATTATGACAAATAGAGGACATATTGTTGCTATAGGTTATAAGACGTTAATTTATAGGCTGGTCATATACAGCCCATTAGCTAAAAGATCAAGTAACATTAAGTGCTGATATTTAAAACTGCAAGTATCATTTAAAATTAAATTGGGCCACAATGAAAATATGAATTATTAATTTCTTCACATTTAAAACTGCAGTGATTAAATCTTGTGGTGTGGTCGTTTTGAAGTCTGCATAAAGTGAATTTATTGTTGTTTAAAATGATCAAATCCTCATGTCGTAACCGTGGATCACCTGCAACAAAACTGACTCTCGTGATGTTTGAGGGTTCGTAAACTCATAAGAATCCAGAATGACTCTCCTGCTGTTACGTTTGAGTTTAAATCCTCCGGTGGATTGAACACATTTGATCCAATCACAGGGCAGCGCTGTGGTTTAGGAGGAAGCCCAAAAACATGAACATAGAAGTGTCTCGTACACCGTCTAACTTGCAAATTGTGAATTTTATGAGGACATCAACAACGTTTCAGCACGAGGCCTTCATCAGGCAAAAGCTATTTGTGACATGGCGACACTGACAGATGTGAATAGGGAAGCGTTTTGTGCATTTGTGGAGGGGAAAGATGTCTGGATTTAACAAATGTGTGATTCTTCTGCTCGCTCCTCTGTTGTGATGTACTGACCAATACGATAGAGGCATTTGGCTGTACAATCCATCTGAGAGGTCCCAGATTGAAAATGTACAGAATTCAAATAATTGAATTTTTTTACATTTTTTTTATTATTAAACTGTGACCAGGGTCACCTCTCCACAGCTGTGACTTGTAACTTGACCTGGTGGCCTCACCTGCTTGTCTCCATAAAGATAAATACGTTTAATGCCATACTGTGCAACATTCTATGGGTGGAGGGTGATACAAGATTTCTTACTTACTCTGATAGGAATAATTTCTTATACACAACATTTTAATAAAAGCCTTTTTAATTTGTTGATTGCTACTGACGGTATGGGTACCACAAGATCTTGAAAGACTAAATTCATCATGCAGACATGAGAAAAATTATGATTTTTCTGTGTTGTGTTTATGTTTTTACATTTGGATCGGACAAAAAAGGGTCACATGTTGTTGAGTTACATCTTTTACAGCTCCAAAAAACAGTAGCAGAATGATAAAACAAATAAATACAAATTGTGAGGCCAAAATTGGAAACTGAACCTTGAAATGTATATATGTAATATTAGGAATTCTGTTAAAATCTCATCTTGTCTCATTCTCATGGACCCAGTCTTCTTGTCTCGTCTTGTGGAACATTTATCTCATCCCATCCCTACTGACTATAAATAATTCAGTCAAAAATGAACATTGTTTACAAAAAACAAGAAGCTCATTCAGTTCATAAAATGTATAAAAAACACAGTGTTTGTGCAGATGTGTGGAGCCTGAGTGATTGTACGTATATAGTCCAGTTCTACAATGTTTCTACATCTGTCTGTATGTTATTGCTCCTGGCCCCTGCTTTAAACGTATCTGCAAGGAGACAAAATAAAAGACAAACTAAACCTAAAGACATATTTCCATAGTGAAATCAAAGTCTTGCCATCAAAATGAAAATCCAATGGTAGTTCCTTCAGCAAACATATGTCTCCTCCTGTGCGGTGCACGGGCTCACAAACAGACCTCATTTAGAACCCAAACGCTATACCGACCAAGCCTGACTCCCGTGCCCTCTCCCCGCAGGGCATCTCCCCAAACAAGCTCCCCCAATCTGACGTCACGCTCCGGGCACCGCTCTCCACCCTCCGCCCCTCTCCTCCAGGCACGATAATGAGCTCCCTTAGGCCCTGGAAGCATTTCTTAAAACTTCCCCTACTACTTCTCTTGTTATAGCGAGTCTTTCAACCCTTTCCCAACTTCTCCTTCTCCTCCTTCTCTTCGGCCCAGTTTCGTTCCAAACCCCCGGCTCGGCTCTCCGCCCGTAATGACTGGCGCTCGGTTCTGCCCTCCTGTCAGCCGGCCTCATTCGCTTTCCGCTCCCGACGCCGCAGACAACATATCGCCCCCTGGAGACCCAACCCCGAAACGCCATCCATCACCGTGACAACCGGAAACTCTTAAAAGCGAGGAAAATATCACGCTCCGAGACGGGCGCCTGATAAACTTCTCTCTTCGAGGTTTTATTCGAAGTGACAGCGCAGGTGGAGGAAACGGGCTGTAATGTGAAACAGTTGGGCGAGGTTGAGGGTTGAACGCCGTGTAAATCCAGGTTTATCTGACAGCCGAGGAGGGAGGACGCAACAGGCGATGTGGGGGAACCATGTCAGAAGGCTTGTAAATGTTCTCGTAAAAGTACAAGTACGAGGGCGTCAATGGGGAGAAGACAAGATAGGAAATACGCGTCGGGTCTATTACGAAGTTGTGTCCATTGCGTGGGGTTTTATGGACTTTGGCAACTTTGACCGTGTGAGGTTAGGTGACCGTTTTAAGGGAGAGTAAAAGCGTCAATGAAATTAGAATTCTAATATCAAAGCTGCATTGTGTAGTGCTTCTGATGGAGGGTCTGTCAAACGCTTTTCTCCTTGGAGATGTTATTACTTTGTCTGGAATGTTTCACAGTGTGTCATTAAAGCTTTCTATCGTCACGGAGACCAAATGAGGCCAAGTGACAGGTCAGATCTGCAGAGGGGCCGCCCTGCGCACAGTCAGAACGCTTGTTTGTCAAGGTGTTCTTGAGCAATAAAACCACCACATGTAAAGCAGAGCTCTTTAATGTCGTACCGCGGAACATTCCAGACAGAGCAATAACATATTCATAGAAACATGCACATGACAGACCTCCAACCAAAAAGTTACACAGTGCACCTTTAAATGTATTGATTTAATATTTAATCTTACTTCCTGCTTGGGCACGGCAGCAGATGTGACGTACGCTAAGGTAATGCCATAACTGTTACCTAGCAACCACACAACTAAAATATATGACGATATAATTATTTAATGAATGAATCATTGCATTTATCTGGTGCATTTCAAGACACCCAAAGCGCTTTACAGTTCATTATTCATTCACTCCACACTTGGTGTTGATAAAATCCTCCTGTTGCCACGGTAGCGAGGCTGCCAATCTGCGCCATCAGCCAAGGTATTTAAATAGAGTAGTTCGATTTCCCTGTGTGTAGAATGTCCATGTAATGTTAATTATGGTTGTGTGATTGTTGTGGATTTTAAAATCTGAGAAGAATAAAACTGGAGAAAAGTTGTCTTAAATCAAAGAGTCTGGGTTTTATTAAAGCAACTGTGCCACAATTACAGAGAAAATGGAAACGAAACCTTCTGTCCCTCACGCAAAGTCCGTCTCTCCCTGATCTGATCCATAGCAAAACAAAAACAGGCTCTTCTACAGTCGACAAACGTCATAACATCAACATGAGGCAGAACAAACTACAGAATATCTAAACAACCTCCAAACAGAGACTAAACGTTGGGTTCAGCTGAGGCATCGATCAGATTTACCCCCAAGGATCTCACTGTTATAAATGATGAGAATAAGCAAAGCACCCGCCTGTTGTTTTGATGATACTGGATAAAGACGGAGCCGTGTCCTGTCCTGAGATACTCCGGGAACAGCAGATTCCACCATCACACGTCATTTATTTATTTCATTTATTTATTTATTTGACAGGGACAATGCACATTAATGAACATGTGTTATAAACAAATGTAAATATGCCGGATTATAGCTACAAAGCTAATTTACATCCGCAGTCCCTGGGCAGGTAACAAATCCAGCACACAATAGAACATTAGTGATACAAGAAAAAGGTTCAGAAAAATAAAAGAACATTTTGACTAATGATCACATGACTGGTTTGATTTTTGCCACAGTTTGAGTTGAGTTTTGGAAGTGAGCGATGTGGAACATGGAGCAGGAAAACAGAAATGCTTTAGCAGTTGTTGGTTAACAGTATCTAAACCCATAAAATACATTCTTAGCTTAAATAGATCCCAACAGAAAACAAAGTAAAAGTTTTCCACCACAATATTTACTGTAAAAATGCTCTTTCTGTCATTTAAACTTACATTACCTTCACTAAAAGCATATAAAAATAATAAATACATACAAAATAATAATAAACAAACCACAAAAAAGACAACTTAATCAGAAGTTTAAAGGTCCTGTATTGTGCAAAATGTATTCGTCTGAGCTTCAGGTGATGTTATAAAACTAATACTTCCACAAAAACAGATCTGGAGTTGTGTTTTGTTTCATTCACACGTGTTTAACACCCAAAACCTGCAGATTTAGACTCTTCTATCAAACAGAAAACACTTTGAGTTTTGGAGATGGAGACAGACTAAAGGGTCACTCAAACATGTGAATGAAACAAAACACAACTGCAGGTCTGTTTTTGAGGAGGTATTGACATTCTAACATGACTTACAGCTCACAAGAGTCCATTTTGTGCAATGTAGGACCTTTAAAAGTTAAATGTTGTGAACTTTCTAAAACGTGAACATTACAAAAAACACAAAAACCTGAAGTCCTTACGACTTTACTCACTATTTTGAACGTGCGGCTGCATTTCTGGAGGAAAAAGTGGAAAAAGCAGTCGTCAAATTTATGCAAAAAAGATGCTTCGAGTGCGGGCGACGTTCGATCTGAGTGGGCGGACTAGAGCGGTGTGAAGAAAGGGAAAATAAAAAATAAAATATCCAAGGTGGAGGACGAGAGAGTGTGTCATTTTTGTGAGGAGAAAGTGAGTTTTACGTTGCCAAGGCCCCGGGCGAGATTTACAGCCCGTAGGACATGTGGATAGACTCTTCTGACCTTGTGGAGCTCCTAAAGACCGGCTCCCATGGTCCTTCGGCGTCGTTGGACATGTGTGGAGTAGTAACGGAGCGAGCGCGCGTTTTTAGCGGGTGTGTAAAATATAAATGGAAGTTCAAATGTTCTTACAACGCCATCAATCGCCAAACGTCAGCCAGTGAGTCCATCGTTTTTGGGGTATCATACGAAATAGACTTTCTGGAGCTTAAGACATTGCCTCATCAAAAACATGTCTGAAGGGGTTTCAGGTGTCATCCATGCATGTTTGAGTAATCTAGCAATCTCTCCCGAGCCCTATTTGAACTTTGCTTATGGTTTGCTATAAGATTCTGCACAAGGCTCCGCCCACAAGCCTACGTCACTCATGCTCCCACTCGACAATTTTCCATAAATGCACAAAAATATCATACAAAACCGTCCACAACAATTTTACAAACCTGATGCGATGTGCTGGAGTTTCATGACCGGGATGCACGCTCTGAAGGGGGAGTGACTTAGCGCTGAGAGCAAAAAGGAAGGGGGGATCCAGAGCACCAAAAATTAAAGTGAAAAACATCATAAGACACTGGTCAGTCAACACTGGGGACATTTACTTGGTCAGTAGAAAAACACTTGGTGACGTGTCAGAGTAACTGTTGTATTTGGAATATTAAGTACAGTCACTTTTAAAATAACTTTTCCAGTCTCTCTTTCATTTTTGTCTTTTTCACATTCGTTTTTAATTTTTTGGATGGAACTCTATAAATTACTTTGTGGTAATCTGATAACTCCAGAAATCAGATTATGATTTTTACTGCATGTTAACGCAGTCAGTAATACAACATCTTGGATTTTTTATTTCATTTTAATTTGGGGCTACTTAAGATCTCAATAGCTGTCTTTAAAATTGAATTAAACTATTTTAATTTAAAGAATTTAAAATCTTCTTTGCAAAAAAAAGAAAAAAAAGAATCATATCAGAAGAGTCAAGAATTATAACCATAAAAAGTTGCACCATGAACCAATACAATATCAAATACACTACATGTAAAATATAACAAGACACAGAATTAAATTAAATATTAAATAATAATAAAATAAAAATATCACCCATATAATACAATGTAAGTTAATTTTGTCATATTGTTTCCATGGGTTTCAAAATGTTGAAAATTTTGAACATATCAATTAACAAAAAATGACATATCTTTTGAACGGTGAAAAGTTCCCAAAATGTCGCCTATAAGAGGACACTGCAACCCACAGAACACACCTACATGAACCCACCATGATCTGGTTAGACTCTTGCCCCTGCGACGAGGGGGAGGTGCACTCACCGCTCCACCACATAAGACGAATCAAAAAAAAAGAAGAAAAAAAAAAAACATGACAGCGCCGCGCTAACCTTGAAACGGTAGGTGGGCGAGCTCTGCCGGAGGGGTTCTTCTGTGTGTTAGCGAGAGACGTGATCGCGCTAAGAAGGGCGCGGGGGCCGGGGTGTCGGGGACTCGAGCTGGGAGCGACGAGGGGGACGATAGAGCCATTGGGACGTCACCCCTGCTGTGCACCCGCCGCTGTAAACCCGGCAGAGGTTAGAACGTCATTGGAGATACGTGTAGTGGAATGGACGGGGCGGGTGTCACGGGGAAGGGGGAGTCGGTTGGACACCTAAGGCCTAAAGCGAAGGGACTGGTAGTATAAAAGAGTTGATAAACGGGATCAGGATTCACAATGATCCTTTACGTAAGTGATTTAAAGGCTGTGGCACGGGCGAGGTATGACGACAGACCCAAGAGGAGATACTGTAAACCAGGGGTGTCAAACTCATTTTGGTCCGGGGGGCCGTATGCAGCCTACTTTGATCCCAAAAGGGCCGGATCAGAAAACTTAAGATTATATTCCTCGAGCAACGCCACTTGTTCCAAACACACTGAGCACAGATTTCCCATTCACCTCTGTCAACAAATAAGAATTAGACTATTTTTCTTGGGAAATCCTGATCTCAGCATCTGCTTTTCTCATTTTTTGACATTTTGCTGATGAGGGTCACGGTCGACAGTCAAAACGATCGTCCTTTAAGAGCGTTTGGAAAGAGTCTTCATTTGTGCTGCTCTGGTGGGAGTCGCAACGTACAGAAACGCCGGAGACGCTGCTATGCTAAACGGTGCAGAAAATTAACAGAAAAATCTGAAAATTTTAAGTATTTTAATAGAAAAATCAGCCGAGGGCCAGATTAAAGGTCTTGGAGGGCCGGATTTGGCCCCGGGACACATGTTTGACACATGTGCTGTAAACGATGTGAGGGAAATGGTGGCGAGCAGTAAATTATTCGTAGAAAGGTTGAAAAAAAAAAAAAAGTTCTGGAAGTTACATTTTGAAATCAATTCAAATCCAAATCCACTTTATTTCTATGGCACATTTTACAAACAGAGGAGTTTCCAAAGTGCTGCACAGAGATAAAACATCAAGAATGCTAAAAGTTGTTCATACCAGTCCTAAAAACAATAAAACCAGTCAAATCAAATTGAAGCATATGAAGCAATAAAATAAAATAAATGAAAGACACAGAGGACCACACAAACTCAGGTGACGTTAAAAGCCAGAGAATAAAAGTGGGTTTTAAGACGAGACTTAAGAGACTCTGTTGGGACGTGGGGGAGTAGAGCGTTCCACAGTTTAGTGTCGCTACAGAGAAAGCCCGATCCCCCTGGTTTTAAGTCTCCACTTTGGCACCACGAGCTGGAGTTGGCCCTCGGACCTCAGTGCACGTGGAGGTGTAAATTTGGATGAGGTCCGAGACGTACTGTGGGGCCAGTCTGCTTAAAGCTTTAAAAATAAACACTAAAATCTTAAAATCTCCTCTAAAACGAACTGGAAGCCACTGCAGCGACGCTAACATCGGGGTAATGTGCTCGCATTTTTTCTTCCAGTTAAAAGTCGCACAGCAGAACTTTGGACCAACTGTAAGTGAGAAAGTGCATGAGGCTTATGCCGGAAAAAAGCGCATTACAGTCGCCTAAACGAGAGGAATTAAAAGCCTGTTCAAATGATTTAAAAGATAAAAAAGGTTTAATTTTAGATAAAACTCGCAAATGATAAAAAACAGATTCTACAACCGCATTCATGTGCAACTGTTTTCTTATTACTTACATTTATAGGCCATATTGCGGTACATTCTGATCTATGTTATAATGTTTCCTCCGCAGAAACATACCTGGAGCTGTGTTTCGTTTCATTCACACATGTTCCACCTTATGATGTCATGTGGTAAAACAGAAGGTGCTCCACTGTGTTTTTAAACTCAACACACCTTCACTAGAATCATTTGAATAATCTCAGCCCCCAGGACCTGCCAATACTTACTGAGCTAAATGTAAAAGGAGCTGTTAACTTGAAAACTACCACTTCATGACATCACGAGGTGGAACGGTGCATTTTGAGCCTTGGAAATGTAGACAGACTAATCGTGCAGTTTAGGAAAACATGTGTGAATGAAACAAAACACAACTATAGATATGTTTTTGATGAGGCAAAAACAATATAACATGACTCAAAGCTCATAAGTCGACTTTGCATAATATAAAACTTTAAAATTTGTATTTTTACATTGATGAATAAAGTCTTTTTAGTTTACACCGCCAGCCAGAACCATGAGCTTTACAAAGACGAGCAGATCTGGAACAATATCCTGTCCCCACGACTCCGGAAAACATGACTGAACAGGTCAGAGTCACCAATGCACGGATAAAAACAAACATGGCGAATCATGTTAGAAAAGAGAGAAATAAAAAAAAACAGGACTGAGAAATGGCACAGATTTCTGCACAATCACCAGCGGAAGCACCAAACTCTTATTCATCTCAGGTAAAAGAAGTGGTGTACAGTATTTTGTTCTTAATGTGAACAGAATTTTGGAGACGAGAGGCTGTGTTTGGATCATCCCAAGTGAGGACAGAGGTTTTTCATGATCTGTGGCCCCAATCCAGACCCTTGTAGATTCAAACTGAACATCTGAAGGCACTGGGCTGGTCAGGACCGATCCGTCAAGGCATTTTTGAAGGGATTCCACAGCCATTATGGACAGATTTTAATTCTTTATCTATATTTTCATCCTTTTTTGTCTGTAAAAGTCCTTCTAGGTATGGACATCTTAAAATAGCCCTTGTACAAACAAATAAATACATGCAAAAAAGACCAGGACTTTGACGATCTTTTTCATATATATTTTTGTCATTGTATAAAAGAAATATTTGACTCAAATTTAACTGGAGGATTAACCAATTTTGCAATAATTTTTGGTAAATGAAAAAAAACAAAGCAGTATCAGAAATACCAACTTTGACACAATAATATTCTACAAAACCTTGGATGTTTGACTGACATTTACTTCAAATTTCTCAATTCGATTGTCAAATTTCAACGCCCTACCTTCACCATCAGCCAACTCTATAACCTGACCACGTTAAAAACTCGGCTTCTAACCAATCTTGCCATCGAAAACTTACCCCAGCCGACTTTCTGCACCCTCACATTTCACAGCTCTCCCCTTTAGCATAGCGGCACACTGGATGAAAGCTGCACACCCCCGAACCCCCATCTCACCCCGTACCCTTCCTTCAGTTGTCAAACTTCAAACGGGGGTGCGCGGTCTCCAGAAAGCTCGGAGAGATTTTCGGGGAGGGGGCTGGGTGAGGATCGGTTGAAGTCCTGTGTAGTTTTGCACCAGGCCCTGCGCTCCCCTTGTGATTGGGGCGGGAGGACAGACGTAGCCTTATTAGCGCTGGAGCGTCAGAGGTGAAAGAGTGGAAGCCTATAGCAAAATATGCTCCAAATGTGAAGGAGATCTGCATTTGAAAAAGTTGCAGCGTTCGGCTTTTGCTTGTGGTGTCACGGGAACGCTTTGGAGTTATTTTGGAGATTGAAAGTAGTAAAGAGACTAAAGCACGGAGAGTCAAAAGAGCAGGAGTTAGGATGAGATGCTAAGATGACATTAGGGCTGCACAATGTTTTATAAAAAAAAAAAGAGATACAGTGAACCCTCGTTTATCGCGGGGGTCACGTTCCAAAAAGAACCCACGACAGGTGAAATCTGTGAAGTCGTCAGCTTTATTTTTTACGATAGAATTAAACCAAAGACCAAACCTGTTTTCAGGCCCAAGCATTTGTTTAAGAAATAAAAATATAAACATTTTCTTACAAATAACTATGATAGTTTTTAAAAATACTGTCAAATAATCATTTTAATAATGAATAGGAGGTTGGACACATTGTGACTCGGGCGTATTTCACAGTCCCTCTGACTGAGCCTCTTCATCCTGACTCCGCTGTGGTGTCTTTTCCTACTGAAGCCTGTGGTGCAGGCGTTTTTTCCGAGAGTGAACCGAAGATTAATTTATTCCGTAATGGCGCCTACAGCCGCAGAGCTTCTACCTTCCTTCAGCATGTCCAGAAGTTTCACTTTTTCTGCGATAGTTTGCATCTTCTTCTGCCTTTTGGGCGCATCCGGAGGCACCTGCAGAACGTTTCGTCGACATTGTGGGTTTTGTCATGGAGAAAATTTGCAAACGTAAATTTGTCGGGCTGAACAGAGACGAGACACAGAAACTGTTGACATTGGTCTAAGTGAAAGACCAATATCCACTTTTTTCACTTCCAGACTACAGGCCCTTAGCCAATCAGGATTCAGAACACAATGCACTGTAAAAATAAAAAGCATAAAAAAATCTGCGAAACTGCGACGCCACGAAAGGTGAACCGCGTTATAGCGAGGGTTCACTGTATTGCAATACTGGAAGGCACAATAATCAATTTTGCAAGTAAATATATTGCAAAAATGTTCTATAGTAACACAGGTGATTGAAACGTGTGCTACTGTCGTTTGAACTATTGCTGACAAAGAGGTGACAGTGACACTAAAGGCTGGTTTACAGTTCTGCGTTAGGCCCCGTTCATCTGAGCGCTAACGTCCTGACCCAGACGTGAACCATACGGACTCCTGCCGAGCTCATCAGGGTCGAGGCACGTCATGGGATTCCAAACTATTTAATTTGAATTAATTATTTGTTTTATATTTAGTGTGACAACACATGACCATATTAGGTTCATATGCAGACAGGCCCGTGCCAAACATTAGTTGTCGCGAGCTGTATTAATCCATTATCTGTATCTGTTTGTTTTTTGTAATTTATTTATACATTTGAATGTTTTACATTTTTTAACCAATGCGTTCGGCGGAAGTTCGATGTATAGTAACGTTTTGGCAGAGGAGCATGTACACAGCATGTGCGTGACACGGCAGACACCGGCAGCTGTCTGTTTGGCTTTCATGTGCAGAGCTGTGCGGCACTTCCTTGTACATTTAATGGAGAACTATGAACCGGCCTTCAGAAAGTTCTGGGTTCGACTCCAGGCCTGTGTGGAGTTTGCAAGTTTCTCCCTGTTTGCCTGAGTGGGTTTGGGTGAAGTCTCTCGATATTTGTGAGTGCACAAACTCAGGAGAATTCATCTCGGTAGGCTCCAGCTGATGAGATAGGCCCCGACAGGTGGCTGCTGGACCATTTACGTTGCAGCATTGAGGTTTGTGCAGAAGCCAAAGGCGCAGCGCCCAAACAAAACAGAACAAGCACGGCGATGCAAATTCTGGACCCTGGGTACAAACTATTTCGGTGGGTCACGTCGTCTAATGAAAAAAGCACATTTCAGACTTCGTGAGGCGACCCTCCCTGCTTTGTGCATTGGTCCCTGGGTAAACAGTTCCCTTTACCCGCCCAGTCCAACTCCCCTGACGCAGACAAATGTACTACTTTAATTAAAATACAAACTGTTTTGTTTTTGAAAAATATACAGAAAGTAAGAACTTTGTACATTTGTTAACAGGGACAATGTCTGTGCTTTTCTTTCCGCTGAGTGAAACAAAAGTTAGATTTTTCATCTTCATCTGTGGTGACACTTCAACCAATCAGATTCAAATATTACTCATGACATGCTGCGTTTTCCAAATCTCTTCCAATACGAGCCATTCCAGATTAATAATGTGTAGAGAACTCAATTCAGAGTGACACACACAACAATAGAGCATGAGTTTCTTCCATCAGCCCAAAACATACATGCACCACCACCATGCACCGAATCCTCCAGCAAAGGTGGTCCTGACCAAGACTAGCTCAGGATTTGGAGATGTTCCCACTGCTCCTGACAGATTGCAACAGCAGCATGTCAAGTAAACTGCAGAAGGCAAATACCAAGTGTACTCAAAGACATTCCTTCACAAATTCCTTCCATTCCTTTTCTTTCTTGTCATTAGCAGCCTTTAGTCTTTGCTTCGTAGCCTGGTGAAGAACAGTGCAACAATGAAGTCATCCCCATCTCCTCCCCGTGAACGCTGCTCTTTGAAGCCCCTCCCACTCGGCATCATTAAGAACACAGGGCCTGTCTCTCAGCCCGCTCCCGACATGTCAAAGCAGCTCCCAAACACCGTCCACACATTTGCATCACAATCTGCACTCACTGTCTCCTCTTTGTACGCACGTCTGATTGTTTAGGGAACAATAGGAGATGAACAATGAGCCTGTGTATGCTGTACGTGTGCCTAAGAGCGCACTTTTACATAATATCGCGCCTCCGAGTGCCCCAAAGACTGGATTAGCGGAGGGGGATTCTGAAGTGAAGAGAACTTTAAGGAGGTTTGATGATTAGATGGGAAGAGAGGTACGACTCCATCACGTCTGGCAGTATCGGTTGGTTGTTTTGTTGGTTTTAGAAGCAAGAGACGTCAACACAAACACTCAAATATCTTTAAAGAGATATGTAAAGCTCATGATATGTTGGGGAGGCTCATGATATTACGATATTCTACAGAATAACAAGACTGACATTCTAAAATGCTTTGCCCAGTCATTTAGTGCAACATTTATTGTCATTAGGGATGGAACGAAATCCAAATCTCTCTGTACCAGATTTTCACCATAAACATCTCACCGTACCAGATTTATTACAATATTTTGTGGAGGCACAAAACTGTGAATCGGCTTCTTTTTCCTCTTAAAATACTTCACAAGACTGACTTCAAAGAATGAAGATTCCAAAGTGCTTAGAACAGTTATTTTTTCATGTCATCTGCACTGAGCAAAGGATCATGGTCTATGTAGTTCCCTTTGTTTTTTTTTAGCTATTTCTGCTTTAGAACTGTTCATTTAAGCAAAGAGACTTGGGATTCGATATATATTGTGATGGTCCACGATATTATTGTGATATCACCATATTTCGGTTGTTCCATCCCTAATATATAACAATGTTTATTTGAGATTAAAATCTAACTCTGGGTCACACACACACACACACACACACACACACACACACACACATATATATATATATATATATATATATATATATATATATATATGTTTATTGTTTTTACAGCACTCAGGTCAGCTTTGGCTATTGGAAGGTGCTATAGAAATAAAGTTTGATTGATTTGTGTGTGTGTGTGTATATATATATATATATATATATATATATATATAGGGTGTAAGATGCTGGCAGGGAAAGCTTACATGGAGCGGCGACATAACCAAGTAGCGGGCATAGTGTACAGAAACATCTGTGCAGAGTACGGGCTGGAAACCCCAGGATCAAAGTGGGCAATGCCTCCAAAGGTTGTGGAGAATGAGCCAAGATCCTGTGGGACTTCCAAATACAGACTGACAGAATGGTGATGGCGAACCAACCAGACATCGTGGTTCTGGATAAATCATGGAAGTGCGGCGAGAAGTGAGCCAACTGTCAGAGGCCCAGAAAGGTGCGATGTAAGCGAGTACCCAAGAGGTACAGCCAGATGCCCATACCTGAAGCACTCGAAACTGCCAAACAAAGGCTCCAAGCCTTGGCCAGCCACCTAAGAGGTACACGAGAGAGAATGAAGCCAGATGAATAAACCGCCTGTTCGCAACACAACCTGCAAAAGTGTACGCTCAATGGCAGGGTAATAACAGCAGAGCAGACCCACCAAGGCTGGAGACTGAGAGGTACTGGAAAGACATATGGGAAAGAGAAGCATCACATAACACCGATGCACAGTGGCTGGTGGCTCTGAGAGCAGACCACAGCAACCTCCCTGAACAGAATCCAGTTACCATCTCAGTGGCAGACATCCAGGAAAGAGTCTCAGGCATGAAAAGTTGGACAGCACCAGGCCCTGACATGATCCACGCATACTGGCTAAAGAAGCTCACTGCTCTCCACGAGTGCCTAGCAGCACAAATGAACCAGCTGCTAAGGGATGGGACTCACCCTGAATGGCTAACCCAAGGGCGTACGATCCTGATCCTGAAGGATCCCTCAAAGGGTACAGTCCCATCCAACTATCAGCCAATAACCTGTCTCTCCACAACATGGAAGCTCATATCAGGCATCAGCTAAGATAAGCGGCACATGGATCAATACATGAGCGCAGCACAGAAGGGCATCGGCAAAAACACCAGGGGAACCAAACCCCAACTCCTGGTTGACCGAACAGTCGCTCGTGACTGCAGAACCCGTCAGACCAACCTGTGCACTGCCTGGATTGATTACAGTAAAGCCTCTGACTCAATGCCACACACATGGATCACTGAGTGCCTGGAGCTGTACAATATCAACAGGACTCTAAGGGCTTCATTGCAAACTCGATGCGGTTGTGGAAAACCACCCTTGAAGCCAATGGCAAGCCACTTGCACAAGTGACCATCAAATGTGGCATATACCAAGGAGACGCACTGTCCCCACTGCTGTTCTGCATAGGTCTGAACCCCCTCAGCCAAATAATCGACCGCACTGGCTATGGATACGACTCAGAAACGGGGCCACCATCAGTCACCTCCTCTACATGGATGACATCAAGCTGTACGCTAAGAGCGAGCGAGACATCGACTCACTGATCCACACCACCAGGATCTACAGCACAGACATTGGAATGTCATTCGGGCTCGAGAAATGTAGTAGGATGGTGACAAAGAGAGGGAAGGTAGTCCACACAGAGGGGGTCTCACTCCCAGAGGGAACAATAACAGACATTGAGGACAGCTACAAGTACCTTGGTATCCCACAGGCAAATGGCTCCTTGACGAGGCAACAAGGAAAGTGGTGACAGCCAAATACCTGCAAAGAGTACGGCAGGTCCTAAGAAGCTCAATGGCAAGAACAAGGCGCAGGCAATAAACAGCTACGCCCTGCCAGTGATCAGATACCCAGCAGGAATCATAAGTTGGCCAAAGGAGGAGATACAGACCACGGATGTTAAGACACGAAAGCTCCTGACCTGCAGGAGGGTTCATCCCAAGTCCAGCACCCTGAGACTGTACACGAGCCGGAAGGAAGGAGGCCGAGGACTAGTGAGTGTGGGAACCACTGTCCAGGATGAAACATCCAAGCTCCACAAGTACATCAGTGACAAGGCCCAGACTGATGACGCTCAGAGAATGTCTCAGACAGTGGGGCGCAGAGGAAGAGGTGCTGGAGGGACCATCATGGCAGGACAAACCCCTATTGGGCAGCAAACTGCCCCCGTGACCCAGCTGGATTAAGCGGGAGAAGATGGATGGATGGATAAATAAATAAATACATTTCATATGAACAGGAAGACAATAACCATAGTAAATAAGTAAGTATCACATTGGACTGAAAAGCAATAAACTATTTTCTGATTTACATCATAATGTTGTTTGCTCATCAAAAACAGACCTGTGAAATCTAAACAGGAAATAATCCTCACTGGAAAGTGTAAAAATGGCCAAGGTACAAACCCGAGGCACCGACTGAATATATTAAAAGTCCTTTATTAAATCGAGGGACGCCAACATGTTTTGACCCGCAAAATAGTCTTCGTCAGGGCATAAGTTTGAAATAGGACCCACAGGTGTCTTTAAGTACAATTATATCACATGACAGCATCACATGACTAAGGAAAAAAACACACTGTAAAGGTTGGCCACCTATGATGAAAGTATAAATGATTAATTTTTAAAATCTCTATTAAGATCAGAAATTCCATTGCTAATTGCAATTAATCGCATTGTAAATTGCATTGATTAAAATTGTGTTGGTTTTCATTTCAAGACAGTGTTAAAGCCATAATGTAAAGCAGTTTTTACCCATTTATCAATCGCTGTAGTTATTTTCTTTGCCGTGTGGTTATCCACAGGTCTGCGGCGACTCTTCCAAACGGTAGTTTGGCGGATCTGAGGCTCTTGGCTGTGATGCTCCGGTCACTGCACCTGGGGGTTTAGCTTGGAGGTGCTAACTTAGACTAGACATACTTTGCTGGTGCTGAAACACAGGCTGCATTTAACGCTTGACTTGGAAATTGTGGTGTCTGGAAGTTTTTTTAAAGTCAAATAAACAGTTCAAAAGTCCAGAAGCCTGTTTGAAAGTGAAACAGCCAGAAGAGCTGCCTACGGATGTGTCAAAGAGACAACTCTAACTGCGAGTAAAAACTAAAAATCATTGCGTTTTTAGAAGGGACAAAAGGCCGGCGAACTCTAATTGCGATAAAAAAAAAAAATCGCATTATGGATTGCATTAATCTAGTCGCGATTAACGCGTTAATGTTGACAGCCCTACTTTTCATATATTCTGTCGGTGTGCTTCAGCTTTGTACCTTGCCCATTTTTATACTTTCCAGTGAGAGCTATTTCTTGTTTAGATTCCGTGTTAACCCTCGTAGAGCACCTGCACTGCTATTTTAACTTTTATGACCCAGTGAAGTGCTCTACCTCCCTCTTCACCAGACCTGGAGCTGTGTTTTATTACATTCTTACATGCTTAACACAAATCATGTACATTTAGGCCGAGTTCGTCTCTCAAACAGAAAACTATTCCACTTTGTGATGTCATGTGGTGATACAGGAAGTGCTCCACCGTGCTTTAATTTCTATGCACCGTCACTAGCATCATTTGGATGATTTCAGCCCCGAAATTGCCTCTACTAAACAAAATGTAAAAGGAGCTGTTAACTTGTAAACTACCGCTTCATGACATCACAATGTGGAACAGAACATTTTGAATATTACAGACTAATAATAAAGGGTTCCTCAAACATGTGGGAAAGAAACAAAACACAACTCCAGGTACATTTATGATGAGGAAAGGGAATTACAACACGTCTGAAAACTCACGAGAGACCGTTTAGCGTCATATATGATCTTTGATCTGAAGTGAGAGAAATGTCAGAAACGTTGACCAATGAGCTCCTTCGTTTCATGTGCTAAACAAATCTGATTGGACGGCCGTGTTTGAGCCTGGAGAGACATCATTTAGGACCTGTCAGGCAAACGCAATACTCCAGACATACCACTACCGTATACTTCTAACAAACATCTCTCGCTGAGTCACATGAGAAATAGTGTAAATACTTGGTGGAAGTACTCCTTACTTTAACAGACAAACCCCATATCTAAGTACATCAACTTCACTTTGTTACATAAGAAATACTACGTCAACTCCAATGTCCACAATCCATGAATAAAGCTCTGTGTATTTTTGCGTAGCTTGGCATAGAACCCTCACCCCTCCGCCCGGCGTAATGTTATTCATGGCCCCTGTGACTGACACATTAATCAAAGGTACAATCGCCTTTTATCGGACATGATCGAGCGCGCGTCGCCGTGTCAACAGCCCTGACCGCCTAATGCACATTTTATAGTATAATGTTTCAAGCCGCGAGTAAACACGAAATCGCTTATGGAGATGACGGGGCGCTGGCAGGCGGGCGCGAAATGCAAGCTCGGCGCCACGTTTCGGGTACAAATGCTTATCGCGGCGTTTTACAAATCCGCCCGGTTCTCGGAGTAACAGAAACGATCCAACACGGAGACAGTGGAATGGAGTTCAAGGGGCGGGTTCTCATATGAAAAGTCGGCTATGGAAGGAATACATTGTTGTGAGAGTATTTTATGTATTTTAAAGTAGTATTTTCCACAAAACTTTCTAGTTGTTCTAGTATTTTTTTTTTATGATAAAAGGTCCTACCGTATTTTTCTGACAAAATCGCACTTTTTTTAAGGGTTTGGGTTCATGTGACTTAAACCCAGGTGCGACTTGTATATTACATTTTTCACACAGCCCATAGACCATATATATGAATCATATATATGAATAAAAAATTAAAAAAAAAAAATCATTTTTTTCATTTTGGTTTTAGAGACATAATAAATTGTTCTTTCCTTTTCTTATTTTTGGTTCTATATCGAAAAAGAAATGATACACAGATTCTTCTCTATTGGGTTGTTTTCATTACTATAACTTTCAAGATGAAATGTCTGTTTTTCGTCTCTGATTTTATAAAATAAATTTCACACAAAAAGTGTGACTTATACATGTTTTTTTCTTCTTCATTGTGCATTTTTTGGCACTTATACTTAGACTTATAGATTTATAGTCCAAAAAAATATGGTATATTAGGCAAAATGGACTCCTGTGAGCTTTAAAGTATGTTATAATAGTGTGATCTTGTCAAAAACAGACCTGGAGTTCAACATAATACTGCTCAACCTGTTTAACCTGACAGTTAAACAAAAATGGGAGATGGACCTTAATATTAAAATCAAAGATGACATATGGAAACAAGCGTCGAGGGATCTTCATCACAGTTCTGTTAAGGCCAAACTACAGCAGTTTAAAGGCACACATACATACATACATACATACATACATAGGCTGCATTAGTCAAAAGTAAAGTTAAATACTTTTTTCCCTCACACTCTGTGACAGATGCAAGACAATTAATAGTACAACTGCACACCAGTTCTGGTTATGCACGAGACTCCAAGGTTTCTGGTGTTCCATATCTAAATTCAAAGGGTATTCCTGTGCACTTAAGGTAACTAACTATCTTTTTGGTTTTTCTACCACTTAAGAAAACATGGGCCATGATCTCACTGTAGTAGTGACTTATGGCATGGTGAAAGCTAAAAGATGTGTTCTGAAACTGTGTAAATCGGATTCTTCATTGTTAGGCAATTCCAGGGCTAAAATTATCCAAATAATTCGAGTGAATATGCAGGGTTTGTGGGTTAAACATGTGTAAATGAAACAAAATGCAACTCTTAGTTTGTTAGGAGGAAACTACATTATAAAGTTAGAAAATAGCGTAATATGGGCCTTTTAACCATACTACACGTGGTTTGTAACTCAAACTAAGATGCTGTAAACTACTTCTGTGTCTGTCTGCACCTCTCTGGGGGAGTGGCTGAGCTCCACCTGCAGTGTGGTTCATTCCTTGTCAGTTACTGGTCGTTCCCTGTCGTCTCCTCATCGCCCTGCCTGTCCACATTTTCCTGCCTGTCCACATTTTCCTGCCTGTCCACGTTTTCCTGCCTGTCCACGTTTTCCTGCCTGTCCACGTTTTCCTGCCTGTCCACATTTTCCTGCCTGTCCACATTTTCCTGCCTGTCCACGTTTTCCTGCCTGTCCACGTTTTCCTGCCTGTCCACATTTTCCTGCCTGTCCACGTTTTCCTGCCTGTCCACGTTTTCCTGCCTGTCCATGTTGTCCTGCCTGTACCCGTGAGTCTGCCCCTGCGTCCATGTCTCCAGCCAGCTCCCCTCATCATATCCTTCATTCCCTACAATAAACCTGTTAATCACTTCCAAGTCTCTCTGTCGCTGCGTTTGGGATAGATAGAGTCAGAGATAAATTAAAGGCAAACTTTACAAAACTTTACAAAAACAGTGGTGTGCTGAAAACGAACTAGGTCTTTACAATGTCAATCCATGTTTTTGAAGGTATTTTGAGCAATCAACACATGAAAATGTATCTTGCCCTATAAAGATGCATTGTACAAACGGTTCTTGACGTTTAAAAAAGTCGTGTACTATTTACATCTAATTATATAGCATTTTATTTTCGATTATCAAGAAGTGCACAGTTAGCATGCAGGTTGTTGTAAGCATTACCGTTATGGCACTTTGGTTTCTGAGAGTTGTGAAAAGTACTTTTGAACTCATCATGGTGAATAATTAGGATGGCCAGAATGTGTTAAGTGTGAAGAAGAACTTCGTACCACTGCAAACTTTAAAAATTTTAAACGTTTCAAAAAAACTAGCTCTGTTTTTCATGTTTTTAATACGTGGAAAAATGAAGTACAGCCGTTAACCCAACTACAAGACGACTGCAAGGACCAATAAGATACTGTTTTAACTATGTCAAGAAACAATATGACTCCCTGCAGTTCTGCCTGTCACTATGGAGATAAGTTAAAGCCATACTACGGAACATTCCTGGCGAAGTGATAATATCTTTGATAATATCTTTGTGGAGACAAGCTGGTGGTGCACCGTCTTCAGTCTGTGTACATATCTTAGGTATTCTGAGCAATTAAAACCACCACTATTGTGCTGGTCCTGTCAGATCTCAGGAGCTTCAGTTCACCACCACCGAGTGTGAAGTGTGAATGAATAATGATCTGTAAAGCGCTTTGGGTATAAATGCAATGATTAATTAAAATAATTAATTAAAAACATGTTAATTAAGCATTAATTAAAAACAAAATTCAGCTTTAAGATTCTTTTTTTATTTCATGGCACTGTATTCATGGGTGATAAAAATCCAGCACTGGTGCCATAGCAATTAACAATTCAAAACAAAATACTACACCCTTTGACTGGTGAAAAGTCCTCAAATGTCACCTATAAATAGGAAGTTAAAACCCACAAATACAAATTAAAAGATATTCTATATCCTATGAGGTACACAACATTTTCTGGATTCTGAAACTTAAATGCAGGTCTGGGGATCTGGTGTACGGCTTGATTTTTCTTTATAACATTTTGTCTGCTGCATTGACCAGGTCCAGCACAGCCGCCTACAGGGGTCCAGAATGCAACAGCTCGACTTTTCACTGGAAAGAAATAGAGGGACCACACCACTGTCCTTAAATCTCTGCACTGGCCAACTCTGCAGGGTTAGGAAGAGGACCTTGGCACCTTGCTGCTGCTATTATTAGTATTATTTTTTTTTTTTATCATTATAATTTCTGCTGATTTGCTTATTGTATGTTTTATTTCACTGTAAATGTTGTTCAGCACTTTTAAGCTTTGGCTGTTTTTAATGTGCTATACAAATAATATTTTCTTTCACATTTAATGTCTAAATTTCCAATATAAATTCTAAAATATTCTAAAACTGTACTCCTATGAGTACACAACATCTTCTGGAAAATGAAACTTAAATGCCGCTCTGGGAGGCATTGTTACTTTTATTGTATTGTTTGCGTCGGTGGTGCATGTCTTCAGTATATTTTTTCCTTTACATTTAATCTCCAGGTTTCCAGTACCCCCCACCACTTATTTACGCCTTACAACTTCACAATGACACTCCGCAGCATCCCCCATGTTTTCCACTACGCTCAGACATCTCTAGGTTAATATTGCGCTTCTCGCGCTGCTTTGTTTGCCTTGCTTTATCCGCTCCGGAGATGAAACGGCCGCTGTTAAGTCTGCTGTAGCCGGCGCCGCCGTCAACACCAAAGCCCCGACTGATCGACGCAAAAAGACAGGCTTCAGATTTGCGGGAAGCATTCTCTCTTCTCCAATTCGCCGTCTGACAGTGACGGAGAGGAGCTGCGACACGTTGGAGGGCCCCGGCGTTGCAGTGCGTTCAAAGACGACGCGGAGACAACATCATTAGCGTTGCCCGTGGGTTTGATGCGGTTCAGGTGGAGGAGTTGGTGTCTTTTGGAGTTTCCAGGGAGGAGATCAATGGCTGGTGGAAATAAGTCCCTAGACTGAGCTTAAAAAGGCCCCGAATGGTGGTGAGAATGCAGCCTTAAGTGGCCATTTGTGATCACAGTGGACGCAGGCGGTTTATAGATTTTTTTTTCCAGAGCTAAATGGGTGGTAAGCGCGTAGAACTGTCACAGGATTGTAGCAAGGAAAGGCTGGAGAAAATGGTTATAAAAGGCTCGATGTTAACAATAAGACAACAAAAAACATACATGCATACATTTTTTTTTTAAAGTAGCTGAAAATAAAAACACATAAATTAACAAACCTGATATATGAAAATTATGAATAAATCATTGCACTGGTATATAGAGGAATGTACACATCAGTTTTAGTAGATTTAGTTGTTAAAACTTTTGTCCACATTTCCGAAGACTGGAGGTTCGAATCCGACTCTTGACATAAACATCACTGGTTGAGAGGTCAGATTCACTCACCCACAGGTTGGCGGTGCGATTCCAGCTCCCACAGATGAATGCTGTCACTGTGTCCTTGGGCAAGACACTTAATCCTACTTGGCTCCAGTGTCTGTGTACACTGGTGTATAAATGTGTGTGTCCTTGCTAAAAGGCGCTTTATAAATACTGTAGGTGACCATTTACCATAGACTCTGAACTATTGTGCAATAATACAGACTTTCTTGGCTCATTGTAATGATGATATCTAAAATACAAATTATATATACTAGATTTAGTGTGCATCATTTTATACTGGCGAGTTCAATTGATATAATATGCAAACATGAATTTGCCAGAACTTTTTAAGATGGTAATTTATATAGCTATATTGCTGGGTTTCAGATTACATCACAGCATTCTATAGACCAATGTTATTTAACACAGATGGGGGGCAAGTAAAATTAATCTTGTTAAAATGCAGATTTTTGTTGCCATACAGTGAGTTATTGATAGAAATGTTCAGGTATGTAATTTGTGAATTTACATTTTGTATATTTCCTGGTAAAATACAGTGTAATTATTAGGGAAAACTGGCTTTTGCCCTCCATCTGAGAGTGTGACATCATCATGTTCTAGAATCTGAAAACCACCCATACCCAAGTTGAACAGTTTAGGGCACAAGACTGATCCTTAGGGGCCTCCACAATATTATTAAGGTGATTGCGGTTGTTACTACAATCAACCATAGTGTTATAATCTGCAAAAAAAATATGTTTCAGTCAGCCAGAGTTTTTAGTGAGTCATTTGTAAAGTAGTTACAAGTTGAACAGTTTAGGGCACAAGACTGATCCTTAGAGGACACCACAAAATTATCAAGGTGATTGTAGATGTTGCTACAATCAACCATAGTGTTGCAATCTGCAAAAAAACAACATTTCAACAGTTTAGGGCACAAGACTGATCCTTAAGGGACACCACACAGGAATACTGGAACCCGGGATGGAGAGGAATGACCAACAGCAGCCCAGGAAGGAACACAGCCACCCCAGATGGAGATCAATGTCCAGCGGAGGTCTGAGAAGGGATACGGCCACCCCAGATGGAGAACAGTGTCCAGCGACAGTGCACAAAGTTCACGGGACAAAGAGGCAGAAAAACCATGAGCTGGGGCAGGAGCAGGGGTAAAGGCCACTGCAGATTGCTCCAGAGGAACAGCTGAGGACAGACGAGGCAGCGGAGGATTGGAGCCTGTTGATACGCTCAAACTCTGCGGGGTCTAAGTGGTCAGTTCATTCTGTCATGTTTTGAGTGTATGAAGAGGACCCCAAAGCAGAGACAAAGGCACAGGTAGGTTTTAAACAGGTTTATTGCAGGGATTGCAGGATGTGGTGATGGGAGCTGGAGACCGGAACAAAGACACTGGGGGAAGACTCGGATTGTGGACAGACTGGACGACATGGACAGGACGAGGACGTAGACAAGCAATGACACAGGGTAGACGAGGAATAGGCGAGGAGTGAACTGACAAGGAACAAAGAACAAGGACAGGACTAAGTAGTGGTGCTGATAGGGAAATGAGCTGCAGGTGAACCACACTGCAGGTGGAGCTCAGCCACTCCCCCGGAGAGGTGCACACACAGACGGGAGGGGGAACATATAAACACCAAACCCTAACAGGTGCCTTTTTTGAAAATATCGTTTTATCTCTGGCAGAGTAAATTGTGTATATTTTTGGGTTAATTAAGGCTGTGGAGAGTTTAACCCTAAATACATACTGACTGTTATTAATAATGTCCATCCATCTTCTCCCGCTTAATCCGGCTGGGTCGCAGGGGCAGTTTGCTGCCCAATCCTCATAGCATCTGACCCCCCCTATGACCCCCTCTGCAGGTGGTGAGCCCACAGGAGGGTGGACGTCATGGTCCTTGATGTTAGTTCAGGTGCTGCATGTTTTGGGTTGATGGGGGAAACCGGAGTACCCGGAGGAAACCCATCCAGACACAGGCCCGGCCGACCCGGGAATCGAACCCGCAACCTTCTTGCTGTGAGGCCTGAGTGTTGCCACTGTGCCGCCAATATTGTTATATAATAATGTTTGGATATAAAATCTACCACAAGTCCGTTTCAACTCAAATCAAATCACGTCTCTCTTTGTTAGTCAAACAATAGCCTCATTCCTTTAGCTTGTTTGTCTATATTTTGTATCCGAACACATCGGGGCTAAAGACAAGGAGCCGAAGCACTTGTGTCGGCCCCTTCTCCGCAGAGGGGCCCTGATGAGGTGTTGATTGGCTTTGGGCTCAAGAGCTTTCTCCACACTCTCCAAAAAGTGCCCTATCCCCTGATTAGACTGGAGGGCCCTAATGGTAAATAGGCGCAGACACTTCAACATACATTAGAGCACTACTGGGCGAGAGAGGGGGAGTGAGAAAAGAAAAGAGAGAAAGGAAAAGAGGCGGTGGAGAGGGGGGTTGTCTATTAAAAGAGTGCAAACATCAAGATGGCGCACAAGGTCAGAGGAAGATGAGTGGAGGAACTGTCAAGGGAGTCTCTGAACTGAATCTTTATGTATATATTTTACATTATATTAGCCACATGGTCGTCATGGTGATTATAAAACGTCTTCCATGTTACACATTTGTCATTTAAAGCTCCTGTACTACGCAAAAGTGACCCCTTGTGAGCTTTTAGTTATGTTAGAATGTTGTTCCCTCATCAAAAACATACCCAGAGTGGTGTTTTGTTTCACATGTGTGAGTAATCCATCATTAGAAGTCTGCAAAGCTCAAAATGACAAATTATACCTCGTGATGTCATGAAGTGGTAGTTTTCAAGTTAACAGCTACCTTTTATCTTTGTTCAGGAAAGATTTCAGGGTTGAAAATGATTCAAATAATTCTAGTGTTATATATATTTTGATGAACAAAAACAGAGCAAACTACATAGACCATGATCCTTTGCCCCGTCTCTACTGACTTGACGTGAACATATAACTGTTCCTTAATTCTTTGACAAACTCTACAAAGCACAGGACTGTCAGGGCACTTTAAAGAGAAGTGAAGCGTATTCACAGTTTTGACACCGAAATGAAAATCGTGCCATGAGATGCACAACGTGAAAATATTGGATTGACAGATTTGGATATTGTTACATCCCCATGTTAAAGTGTAATAGTGGAAAATGTTCTCATGTCCTTGTGTTGACCTTGTGTTATAGAGCACCAGCTGTGCACAAAAAGGACTTACTCGAGATGTGTAGAAAAGGTTTGACTTTCTTTCTTACTTACTATGAACCAGATATTATGTGTTTTTAATCAAGATTGAATTGGACTGTTTAGTAGTAGTAGTAGTAGTAGTAGTAGCTGTAGTAGTTTTATTGATTTCTGTATATTGCAAACTTGAAATAAAAGTAGCTATAAATTTATCATGGTCATGGTAACAATGCTTATGTGTCTCTCACCTTCCACGGTGGTTGGTCTCTCACCCTCATCAGCTCGGGTCCTCTACCAGAGGCCTGGGAGCTTGAGAGTTCTTCAGTATCTTTGCTGTTCCAGTACTGCACTTTTCTGGACTGAGATGTCTGTTGTCCTTCTTGGGATCTGCTGTAACCACTCATCCAGTTTGGGGGTCACAGCCCCGAGTGTCCGATCACCACAGGCACCACTGATGCTTTCACCTTCAGGCCCTCTCCAGCTCTTCTTTGAGCCCCTGGTATTTCTCTAGTTTCTCATGTTCCTTTTTCCTGACATTACCATCGCTCAGTATTGCAATGTCCACCACCACGGCTTTGTTCTCTCGCTTATCCACCACCACTGTCTGGTTTCCTAGCAGATGTGAATGCAGCACTGACAGCGGTAAATCTCTCTCACTCTCTGAATACTTTGGACAAGGTATGAAAAACTTAGATATTTCATGAAATCTTAAATAGTACAATGATCACGCTTAAGATTTGCAGCTGATTAAGGTCACACATGGATTCATGCAGATAAAAGCACAATGAGGAAGATTTCTGCCACACAAATACATCGGATTGCCATGGCCTGGCTCAGGAAATGACAAATGGACGCCAGACAACAAAATATACCCAAATTAATTAGATTTATTTAAATTAAGATGAACCAAATTAAAGGAAATGATATAACAATGAGATGTGACTGTCTGTAATGTCAGTAGTGTAGAGGGGTGAATGAGTGAGTGGTCGTGGTGTAGGAAGTGTATATGTAAAACTAAAATAAAAAGGCTAACAAAGGGCTAAGGCGTGTGCAGCACGTCAGGCCCAGACGCACCACGCACACCTAGGGTCCGCCCTCAGCTTCACCTGCACAGAAATAAACAGACGCACAGGCAGCGCCTACACACACGCCCACATGCAGGAAGGGGTAAGAGAGCAGCTGCTAAAATGTCATTACAAAGCAGCAAACAGCTATTTGAAGCTGCTGGTGCCTCTGGAGTCCCACCTAGATCCTACAGAGGCTGTAGTTCTGCATAAACCTTCTACAGGGCCTCCCTTAAACAACGCTCAGAAGCAGAAACGGCTCCCAGAAATATATGGAGACTCATTTTCAAACAGCCTTGCCACCCTGGATGGTCCGGCTCTGGGACTCTATTCTGACATCTGCAAAGAAATTCAAGCAGAAATTCTCCACAAACTCACAAGTTCAGTGGATGTAAGAATTGTGAAGCTCCGGTCAAATAAGGGTCCTCTGTTCAGATTTTTGGATTGAAATAGCTTTGGCTTTTCAGTAACAGGCTAATGCTTCTAACTGAAAAATAAACATGACCATTTTCAGTTCTTTACAACAATAACAGGGTTTGAAACTGTGTTGTGCAGAAGCATTTGGAACAGTGCATTTTATTTTAGAAAAATCCTGTTGTTCAGTAACATTCGAGTTGTGCTCTAAATGTTGATGACTTTAAATTTACGATGACTGTCGTTTGTACTGACAGTTTGGCAAAATCAGAGAAAAATCTCATTTGCATAATAATTTGGAACAGTGTATATATAAAAACAAGGACAGTGCACAGAAAACAATCTCAGAAAGAAAAATATACTTTATCTTGTGGATTTCTAAATCTGAGAAGAAGAAAAACTGGAGAAAAGTCTGGATTTATTAAAGCAATTGTGCCACAATTACAGAGAAAATGAAAACGAAACCTTCTGTCCCTCACGCAAAGTCCGTCTCTCCCTGATCTGATCCATAGCAAAACAAAAACAGGCTCTTCTACAGTCGACAAATGTCATAACATCAACATGAGGCAGAACAAACTACAGAATATCTAAACAACCTCCAAACAGAGACTAAACGTCGGGTTCAGCTGAGGCATCGATCAGATTTACCCCCAAGGATCTCACTGACCCATAAAATACATTCTTTAGCTTAAATAGATCCCAACAGAAAACAAAGTAAAAGATTCCCACCACACTCAGATTTAGCTCCATTAAATACTAAAATCTATTTTCAATTTATCAACTCTAACAACATTTCATCAGTAACAGTGTCTCTTTAAAACACATGTGTCAAACATGAGGCCCGGGGGGCCAGATCCGGCCCTCCAAGTCCTTTAATCTGGCCTCGGCTGATTTTTCTATTAAAATACTTAAAATTTTCAGATTTTTCTGTTAATTTTCTGCACCGTTTAGCACAGCAGCTGCCTCCGGCGTTTCTGTGCACGCTATGCGACTCCCACCAGAGCAGCACAAATGAAGACTTTCCTCTTTCCAAACGCTCTTAAAGGACGATCGTTTTGACTGTCGACCGTGACCCTCATCAGCAAAATGTCAAAAAATGAGAAAGCAGATGCTGAGTTCAGGATTTCCCAAGAAAAATAGTCTGATTCTTATTTGTTGACAGAGGTGAATGGGAAATCTGTGCTCAGTGTGTTTGGAACAAGTGGCGTTGCTCGAGGAATATAATCTTCATCAGTAACAGTGTCTCTTTAAAAATAACCACAATCCAATTCATCATTAAACATTTAAAACAGTCCAAATTAATTAATTCTAATTCCCATAAATTCAAGTTTTCATCATTATCTTCTAAAAATACTCATTCATAATCATCAATATCCTTTAAAATATACATTTACCAAATTCATCATCATGACCATCAAGCCAAATGTCCTGAATCAAACACATTTACGTCCACACAACAGATCGACAGAACAATCAGTCAGAATAAAGTTTAGACATTTGAAGAAGTCTGATGTGGACACGCTGCTGTTCAGAAGACATTATTTTAGACCATGAGAGAAAGTGTGGAGTTGGTGCAGGTTTTAAGTCCATCTGAAGCGTGTTCCAGTTTTCTGCTGCTGTGTGTGAGAAAGCCGAGCATCACAGGTTTAAAGGGAACGGTCAGATCTCGATTTACACATACATGAGATGTTCAAACGAGCAGCCACATCTCAGAATCAAAATTCTTATTGTCAAAGTTTAACAGGTTGTATCTGTTCAGTATGTTACAATAATGAGAAGCTAATGATTTTTTTTACAAACACGTTGAGGGCTTAAAAAGAGTCTCAATTGATTTTTTTCAAGGTCTTTCCTGCCTGAGACCAGCAGATTAAGCAATAATGTGTGTGAGGAAAAATCATGGCATGAAGAAAAGCCTTAGACACCCGAGTGTTTGGGGAGACATCACGACTGCTGCCAGAAACCTCGGTGTCATTTTTGACTCTCAACTTCCACCTTCACGTCAAAAAAGTCACATAATCCTGTTTTCTCCACTTCCGCATAATTAGCCAAATCAAATCTATCCTCTCGCACTCTGATCTTGAAGAAGTCATCCACGCGCTTATTTTCTCCAGTCTAAAGTATTGCAGCTCCCTCCTTTCCAGCCTCGACTCCTAATCCATCTCTCACCTTCAGCTGGTTCAGAACGCACACACAACACCCCCCCCGTTTTACTTCTTTTCTTTGGTCGCCCGTGTGTTTTAGAATTGATTTTGAGATTTTACTGATCACTTTTAAAGCTCGTTTAGGTCTTGGCACCAAGTTACACCTCAGAACTTTTAACTCCATACGCGCCCCTCCCGCAGCCTTAGATCCTCAGGCCGAAGTCCAGGCTCCAGACGAAGGGCGATCGAGCCTTTTCAGTCCGGGCGCCTCGGCTTTGGAACCACCTGCCTGAGGAGATAAGGCTGCACCATCAGGATCATCTTTTAAATCACTGCTTAAAACCCATTTTTATTGGTTGGTAAAGCCTTCCTTTAACTGGTTTTAGTTCTTTTTATTCCCTACTTCTTTTCATTTGATCTCTTTTATTTATTTATTTATTAGAATTAATCTGATTTGTTGCATCATTGAAGATTTATTATTCATTATGTCTGAAGTTTACACTCTAATACATTTCATAACTTTACTTAGATGTTTAATTAGTTTATCAGTGTTAACGCTAAAATAGTATCTGAATTCAGAAAGTGAAAGTACAGTATCATTTTACGATACGACATTGTTTTGACAGTCATCAATATATCCGCCGTTAGCCTAGCGTCACCTTCACACAAAACTAGCTTCAGCCTTCCAAATAATCGACAGGCGAGCTGCTGTCAGCCCAACGCCGAAGTCTGTCTGCCCCCGACTGTCGTTCGAAATTGGGACACACGTTTCGGAACGCCTTTGTTAGCGGGACCCAAACTGACAGACACAGCAGTCCCCATCAGCTAGCGCGTCCTGCCAGACCTGACAACCGCTAATGCTAGCATACACTTCGACGTTCACGACCCTCCACCGTGACATCCCCGACCAGAGACACGGCATGAATATTTCAGGAGCTTCAGTCTGCAGCCGTTCCATATATGTCAGCGTCGGGAGGGCAGGGGCCTCACGGAGGTCTGGGTTTGTGATCGTGCACCGCGGCGGGTGGAGAAGGAGGACGGGGGGGGGGGTCACGGAGGCTCGGGTACAAAATTGTTGCAGTCAGTTGAGAGGGAGCACAAGGAGTTCATGGAGGTACATGATTGTGTATTACAGTAGTCGGAGGAGGAGGGCGAGGAGTTCATGGAGGTTCGGGTACATTTTTATGTGTTGCCGGAGGTTGAGAAGAACAGCAAGGGGCTCACGGAGGTTTGACAGGGTTCCCACAGTGTCTTATCAAGTCTTAAAGGCATTGAATTTGTGAATAATACTTGAAAAAGTCTTGAATTTTTATATCTGGGTCATAGCATTTTTGCAGTACGTGACTTCTTTGTCTCACATTTCTTCTCAAAAGTTCAATTTATCAAACAGAATTATTCGGTTAAATAACGTCGCCTAAATCAAGAACGAATAATTGAAAACGCAACACAGCCCCGGGGTTGAAATACTCCAAACGAGGGATGTGCATTGCCTTGAGTCTGACGATACGATACACATGTCACGACTCGATATACCGCGATATATCCTAGTACTAACACAATGGATGATATACAGTGATCCCTCGCTATATCGCGCTTCACCTATCGCGGCTTCGTGGAATTTTTTACAGTGTTTTTTTTTTACAGTGAATCTGTATCTTGTTGATAAAGAAGAGGAGGAAGGACTAAAGAAGAGGAGGAAGGACTAAAGAAGAGGAGGAAGGACTAAAGAAGAGGAGGAAGGACTAAAGAAGAGGAGGTCGCGCAGCCTTCAGTAGAAAAAGACGCTCCAGCGCAGCGGAGTCAGGACGAAGAGGTGCAGCTGGAGGGACTGTGAAATACGCCAGTGACACTGTTTCCTGCCTTGTGTTCATTACTATATAAAAAATATTGTTTTACAACACCGTTCTTTAAACTATTATAGTTATTTGTAAGAAAACTTTAATATTTCTATTTCTTAAACACATTTTGGGCCTGAAAAGAGGTTTTATTTTTTGTTTCATTCTGCAGTAAAGTATTGCATTGTTAAATAACAGTAAAAAATAAAGCTGATACTTCGCGGATTTCACCTATCGCGGGTTATTTTTGGAACGTGACCCCCGCGATAAACGAGGGATCACTGTACTGCAATTTATCAATAATTACTTCGAATAATATCATCAACTACACCTTCAGAAGAACAAAATTGTGTGAAATACAATTTATAAACCTGTTTAAAATCATGAGAACAGTGAATGAAACAAATGAATTTTAGTGAAAAATATTATTTGAAAAACCAATTCAGATGCATTTTGAATCGATTCGAGAATTGTATCGCAATATATCAATGAACTGATTTTTTTTCATACACCCTTAACTCCAAACACATTGCTGAAGATCACAAACTACAGAACCACAATCAACGAGCCAAACCGAAGTGCATAAAATCAAAGACAAACTCAAAGTTAAAATCAAAGTGAATGTGATCGTCAGTTCCACCTTGTAACAAAATTATATCGCGGGATCGAAATTGTGATTTCACCAAAACCTCCAGTGTGCAGTTAAAGCCTGTTCATGTCGAGTGCTTTGCTCAGCCCGATGGTCTCGGCAAAACACAAAGTTTGATTAACGCAGTTTTGTTGTTACTTAACGCTGGTTTTACGTCACCGAGCGACTCATTTCATGCTGGAGTTACTACTCCTCCATATTCCTTCGTTTGAGAAATAAAACAACACAAATCCAAGAATTTTGTTTTTCTTTACTGGCTCTGTGAAATAGGCCGTGAAATAGGTTTTAAGTTTTTATATAAATGGTCTTAAAAAGGTTGAATTTAACTTGAAGAAATCTGTAGGAACCCTGGTTTGGGGACATGTTTTTGTGTTACGGGGGTTGAGAAGGAGGGCAAGGGGCTCACGGAGGTTTGGGTACATTTTTTTGTGTTGCAGTGGCTGGAGAAGGAGGACAAGGGGCTCATGGAGGTCTAGGTTCATGATTGCAGCGGGTTGACAAGGAGAACAGGGGTTCACGGAGGTTTGGGTACATTTTTTGTGTTACAGTGGCTGGAGAAGGAGGACACGGGGCTCACGGAGGTTCAGGTTTACCAGTATTTATGTTGCAGTGGCTGGAGAAGGAGGACAAGGGGCTCACGGAGGTTCAGGTTTACCAGTATTTATGTTGCAGTGGCTGGAGAAGGAGGACAAGGGGCTCATGGAGGTCTAGGTTCATGATTGCAGCGGGTTGACAAGGAGAACAGGGGTTCACGGAGGTACATGTTTTTTGTGTTGCAGTTGGTTGAGAAGGAGGGCAGGGGGCTCAGGGAGGTTCAGGTTTACTAGTATGTATGATGCAGTGGCTGGAGAAGGAGGACAAGGGGCTCACGGAGGTCTGGGTTCATGATTGTGTATTGCAGCCTGCTGAGAAGGAGATAAGGGGGGTCACGGAGGTTTGGGTACATTTTTTTGTGTTACAGTGGCTGGAGAAGGAGGGCAAGGGACTCATGGAGGTTTGGGTTCATGATTGTAGCGGGTTGAGAAGGAGAACAGGGGCTCACGGAGGTCTGGGTTCATGATTGTGTATTGCGGCGTGTTGAGAAGGAGATAAGGGGGTCACGGAGGTTTGGGTACATGTTTTTTATTTTGCAGTTGGTTGAGAGGGAGAGCGAGGGGCTGATGGAGGTTCGGGTACATGATTGTGTGTTACGACGGGTTGAGCAGGAGAACAGGGGGATCACGGAGGTTCGGGTGTATCTGTGTTACAGGGGGTTGAGAAGGAGAGCAAGGGATTCACGGAGGTTCAGGTATGCGTGTGTGTGACTGGCCGGAGAAGGATGGCAAGGGGCTCATGGCGGTTCAGGTTCATGATTGTGTGTTGCTGTGGGTTAAGAAGGACGACAGGGGGGTGATGGAGTTTGGGTAAATTATTCTGTATTACTGGAGAAGGAGGGTAAGGGGCTCACGGAGGTTTGGGTTCACGATTGTGTGTTACAGCTGTTGGAGAAGGAGGGCAGGGGGCTCATGGGGGTTCAGGTTTACTAGCATGTATGTTGCAGTGGCTGGAGAAGGAGGGCAAGGGGCTCACGGCGATCTGGGTTCATGATTGTGTGTTGCAGCGGTTTCACAAGGAGTGCAGGGGGCTGACGGAGGCTCGGGTGTACGCTTGTGTGTTACAGTGGCTGGAGAAGGAGGGCAAGGGGCTCGCGGAGGTTCAGGTGCATGTTTGTGTGTCACAGAGGCGATGAGTTAGAGCAGGGGTGGGCTCGGAGCGGCCGTCTTCATATATCATGGGAGCGGCTCGTAGCCCAGAGCACTGGTTCTGTCAAGTGTGTGTGATGAGACTTCTCCAGCCCCCCCCCTCCAGCGAGCCCACCATCCAGACCCGCCCCCACGTCGGTGTGTGTGCGCGGGGGAAGAGGGGGTAGGTGGGAGATGTCTTCTGAAAGCAGGTCAGTGGAGTAGGTTGAGAAGGAGTACGCTCGCCACTCGAATACGCTTTTGACCAATGAGCGCACGGCGTCGTTAGCATGTTTTTGTGAGGGTTTTTGAAGTGTTTGGAAATTGCAGTTCTCGTTTTTGCCCTTTTTCTCAAGAACATAAGAGGATAATAAAATGTTCCTGTGTAGATAGAAATGTTAGACCCCGGCAATTTAATAGAAGGCATGAATAACAGTCTGTCTGCAGGCAAAGACGAGGGATTTGTCTTGCTCAAAGAATCAAGGACAGATTGAACTGTCAACTTCTGCATTAGTGGAAAGTTCTAATTGCAAATGTTTCTATCAGTGTGTAAAAAAAAAAGACATAGGCCTTTACAAGCTTTTGATTTTAAAGGTGCAATGCGTAGCTTTTCTGGTGGAAGGTCTGTCAAATGCTTTTCCCCATAGAGATGTTATTGCCTTGTCAGGAATATTTCACAGACCAAACCCAACGAAGTTACAGGTCAGATCTGTGGAGAGGCGACCCCACTCACAGTTTTTCTAGGTATTTTTGAGCTATAAAAGCACCTGTAATTGAATAAATGTAAGGTAGAGCTGTTTAATGTCACACTGTGGAACATTCAACATATATCTTAACTGAATGCAATATTCAATATTTTATATAGTGCAATATTTAACACCATGTAATGTTTGACCAAGTGCAATATTTAACAGTGCAAATTTAATAAGTGCAATAGTTTGAGTGCAATATTTAATACCGTGCAATAGTCTGACTGAGCACAATATTTAACACAGTGTAATACTTAATATTCTACAATAGTTTGACTGAGTGCAATATTTAACACAGTGCAATATCTTGTGAGTGTTGTAGTCTTGGCTGCCCTAGCTTTATTATTATTATTTTATGTCTTATGTCATTAGTACTATGTACTTATTTATTTATTCTATGTTTTTGTCCCACATAAGTACATGTCTTCATCAGAGGGTGAGTTGCTTTTGATCTCGTTGTGCATCTGTATAGAGTGGTTTGTGCATCTGTACAGAGTGGTGTGTGCATATGTACAGAGTGGTTTGTGCATATGTACAGAGTGGTTTGTGCATCTGTACAGAGTGGTTTGTGCATATGTACAGAGTGGTTTGTGCATCTGTACAGAGTGGTGTGTGCATATGTACAGAGTGGTTTGTGCATATGTATTGGTGATTTTCAGATTCTAGAATGTGCTGATTTCATAATAACACATGGGGGCAAGGGCCTGTTTTCCCTATTATTTACATTGTACTTCACCATGAAATATCCAAAAGGGAAATGCACAAATGCTGAACTTGGTATTTTATATTATTGACTAAACCCAAGAGCTCAACGTATTACAACGTAATTTTGCATTATAATTTTTATTCTAGCTCCCCCCCCCCCCCCCCCATCTGTATTCATTAATATTGACCCATAGAATGCTGTGATGTCATCTGAAACCCAGCAATAGTGACAATAAAAGGCATTCTATTCTATTCTGTTCTGTTCTATTCTATTCTATTCCATTCCAGGCAGAGCAATGATATATCCACAGAAACATTAAGTGACGGGCCCACAACCCAAAAATTAACAGTGCACCTTTAAAAACAGAAAACTGTTAAATACATTAGTATGCACATAATAAAAAAAACAATGCTTTTTAGAAAGAATAAAAATGGGGATGGTTGTCATAGAGAAGAACCATTACAAATAAATTTGTAAATTATATATACAAAAAAAAAATCCTCAAAACATTACAGGAAGCTGAAACCCATTTGAACCGAACATGTACAGTTACAGTGATTAAAGTAACATGATTTCCTGTATGCAACATTTTATACACATATTTTTCCTACATATCAGAAGGAGAGCAAGGGGCTCATGGAGGTCTGGGATATAGGTTTGCTTTCTCACAAATGAATTCAATTGCCACCTGCTTTCCGCTTTTCAAAACCCATCACTGAACCATAAAAACAAATTGGCGACGCTACATCACCTCTTACACTAATTTACGCTCGGTGCCCGTTGAAAGGCAGCCACACGTAAAGGGTTAACGACTGCCGGTGACGCCTGGCTTCTCCGCGGGCAGTGCATGATGGGAAACAGCCACACCCCCCCCGCGGCGTCTGACAAGAGAGCATGGCCGGTCGCCACGGGAGACCTGCCACGCTTCATGTTATGGATCGGAGCGACGCGGGGATGCACGGGTGAGCGTTTGTCTGCGTTTAGTTTATCGACGCGACGCAAAAATGAGACGGTGTTTCTCAATCTGTGGTGTGGAGGCTGCCAAGGGACTTAAAGTCAACACATTAAAATGAACTCTTGTGAGCTGTAAGACGTGTGATAATATTGTTACTTCATCGAAAACATACATGGAGTTATTCTTAAGTACAGCTGTAGGTCCTGCCTCACACTTATGCCCTGACAAAGACCGTCTTTCTGGTTGAAACGCGTTGGCGTCCCCTCGATGTAAAGCCTTTTCATATATTCAGTCGGTGCCTCGGGTTTGTACCTTAGCCTATTTTTACACTTTTCAGTGAGGGCTATTTCTTGTTTAGATTTTGTTAACCCTAGAGCACCTGCACTACTATTTTTGACTCTTTTATGACCCAGTGAAGAGCTCTACCTCCCTCTTCACCTGTGTAAAAGTCGTTTTGTGTTTTGTTCTTATGGACCTACAGCACATGTGTCAAACATGCGGCCCGGGGGCCAGATCCGGCCCTCCAAGACCTTTAATCTGGCCCTCGGCTGATTTTTCTATTAAAATACTTAAAATTTTCAGATTTTTCTGTTAATTTTCTGCACCGTTTAGCATAGCAGCATCTCCGGTGTTTCTGTACGTTGCGACTCCCACCAGAGCAGCACAAATGAAGACTTTCCTCTTTCCAAACGCTCTTAAAGGACGATCGTTTTGACTGTCGACCGTGACCCTCATCAGCAAAATGTCAAAAAATGAGAAAAGCAGATGCTGAGTTCAGGATTTCCCAAGAAAAATAGTCTAATTCTTATTTGTTGACAGAGGTGAATGGGAAATCTGTGCTCAGTGTGTTTGGAACAAGTGGCGTTGCTCGAGGAATATAATCTTAAACACCACTACGAGACACGGAGAAAAATACAATAACTTGAAGAGAGAACTGAGTTTTCTGATCCGGCCCTTTTGGGATCAAAGTAGTTTGCATACGGCCCCGGACCAACATGAGTTTGACACCCCTGACCTACAGTAATCTTGCATATCGTCTTATCTTATGTAAAGTGTCGCATCCCATCCCAGGTTATGACTTTAACTTTTTATTTCCACGGAATCACACATGTGACGCGCCACCTCCAGAATGTTACACGCTGTAGCTTTAAATATATACCGTAAAATCATTTGTTTATTGAAAGTGCCAATGTCACGCTGTTTTCCGATTTACGTTTTGTTTCATTCATTCATTTTTAACGCACAAACCCTGCGCAGTTTGGAGTTTTTCTCTCAAACTGAAAACACTGTTCCACCCTGTGATGTCATGTGGTAATACAGGAAGTGCTCCACTGTGTTGAAGCAAATTACAACTCGAGGTATTTTTTTTTTCTCTTTTTTTTTATGGCGGTAAATACATTATAACACGACTTAAAGCTCACAAGAGACAATTTTGGTAATATAAGACCTTTAAAATCTGATTAATTAGATCTGATGTTTGCTGTGTTTGGTAAAGAAAGAGGAATCCCACAGCATCAGTGAAAAACATATATAAATATTACATTTTATCATTTATTTTTGTGCACATTTTTCCCCGATGTTCATTTTTGGTGCATGTTTTCGTCACATTTAATCAAATAATCAATTAAACCCAGTATACATGTATATATTAGTTATACATTCCCCACAGCAGTAAGTCATATCCACACGCTCATAAAATCATTTAAATAAATCATTAAAGACAGTTCCATGAATATAAGCCGACATATTTTTGCACCGTGCTGTCTTTTCTCACCCAGATGCTGCTTTCTCATTAAATATTGATCCTCTTATGTTTTCCATCTGTCGACAGTTCTCCGGTAGGTTTTTATTTTTTATTTTTGTGTGTGTGTGTTTTGTGCGCTCGGAAAAGTGTCAAAAAAAGTAGCATTGAAAGTTTAAGAAAAAAAGGTGCACAAAGCAGGTTTAGAGCTAATGAAAATGTGCCGGAGGGTCAGGAGGGAGTCGGTCTACGCCTGTGCAAAAAAAAGGAGTGCAGTGTTTTGGGAAAAAAATGCAGTGAAGCAAAAGAAAAGACGAGAAAAGAAGAAATGGGTTTAGTGCGTTTGTCTCCTGTAGCAACAATTACAAAAAAAAAGTGAAGAAATGTAAAGACAAAATAGCTGCTTAGTGAAGTAAGTAAAAAAAGGAAAGGAAAATATAAAAGGGTCAAATACTTTTCTCCACAGAGACGTCATTGCTTTGTCTGGAATATTCCGCAGTGTGGCTTTCAACCTTTCTCTCCGGGGAAGTGGCTGAGCTTCACCTGCAGCTCATCACCAATCAGCCCGGTCTCCTTTAGGCCATGTCCACCCGTAGCCGGGTATTTTTAAAACCGAACATTTCCCCCCCTCCGTTTATAAAAATAGTTTTATCCACACCACCTCGTCTTCGAAAAAATGACCTTCCACACATAACCGAACATCTGCGTTTTCAACCACATTCATACACATTCCAAACCTGTAGATGGCGTTATTTCCATCACTTCGCCGTCACTTCCGCCTAAACTAGCAGTAGTTGGACTTCTGCAGTTAAACATGTACATAGCACCTGCACAATAATTAATGCTCCCACAGCTCTCAAGAAACGACTCCGATCCATATTCTGCTTTGGCTTTGGCTTTGGCTTTGGCTTTGGCTTTTGCAGTCGCCTAAACAAATGTCGCACGTTTGACGTCAGGACAGATTCATATTTTTTGGCGCAGACAGTGACGTTTTAAAACGCAAAACCCCAGTTATCTCTGTCCACACAAACAGGCATAAACGGAGTTTTCAAAAATCTTCACTTTGGCCGGAGTTTTCCCTGAATACTCGTTTCTGATGCGTGTTCGTGTGGATGAGGTCAAAACACAGCAAAACATCTTCGGTTTATCAGATACCCGGATACATGTGGACAAGGCCTTAAAGTGCAGCTCCGTGCATCACATTGTGTAATTGAAGAAGGCTTAGGTTATGCAAGTGTGTGATATTCATTTTCAAATAATTCACTTTAAGTTTTGTATTTGTCTTTTATTACAACATTTCTAAGGATTTGCTGTCATTTGTGCTATTGGCTTCCTTTTGTTACCTTTTTATGTGTCGTTTAGTTTCGCCTTTATTTGAAGGGACAATGTACAGAGACATTAAGCTCATAAAAACAGATGTTCTGCACCAGATTATAGCGAAATAGCTCGTTTCCATCTGCAGTCCCTGATTTACATGAATAAAAATACAAAGCAGTTACACTCAAACAGTGAAACAAAGGCCTGATTATTCTACTCATCTTAACTAGTCGACTATAAATTACTGTCATTTTTAATAACCACAGTCTTTAACTTAACAATGCAGACTCTAGTATATGTAAAGGGTATTTTATAACAAAGATGGTCTCATTATTATAATAATTAGAATGTTTCTACAATTTTATAAGTATAATTTTCATCAATTTTGATCAATATTAGGCTTCATTTGAACATTTTCTGCTGAAGCATTCTGGAACCATCTGTGAACCTTTTTAACTGTATTAATGTACTGACTAATTGCAAAAAATCACTGACTGGTCGTCTTCTAAATGAATAATTCAATATGGTCCAAGTGGTACAATAATAAACTTGGCGAATGAACATTTATATCCCTTGTAAAAAAGAATAGATTGAAATTATTGGCTGTAATAAAGTCTTTTTTGTGTCCTTGTTTAGGATGTGGATTTCCGTAATGCCGAGCAGTAAATGCTGAAGACCTCCTGGGCATTGATGCCGTCCTGCATGAAGGAGATGACGGTGGCAAAGAAGATCCAGAGGATCTGCAAGAGCTTCATGATGTATCCACTGCCTTCCCTTTGCTCTTTGGACTGATGTATCTGCTCAACTGGATCTCAAGTACATTTAGTACATTTAAAGTGTTTACTTTGCACTAGAGGTGCCCACCTCTAATATTCACAAAAATCACGATTTTTTCAATCTCAAATTACTATACACACACACACTATACTAGGCATTATGGAAATCCACATCCTAAAAAAGGAACACGTAAATTAAACTTTATTTATTACATTACAATAAGTTCAATGTTTTCTTTTTACAAGAGGAATAAACTTTGCTTGTTCAAACTTTGCTTTGCTCATTGTACCTCATGAGCATCATAAATTTACAAGTTGACAAAGACGTAATTGCCCTTATTCCTGTGTGATTTGCTGTCGTGCAGGCGATTACTTGGACACCACTGAACAAAATCACAGCAATTGGTTAAATCAAAAAAGCGAAAAAGTGTCGGCCAACTGTCGAGCGAATGAATCCTAATGCTGCGAGGTCAGACGGTCTGCACAAAGTGAAACCATCTGATGAATCAGGCTGAACTCTAAGTATATCACTGATTAATACAGTACAGTACAGAGCAGTGTGCAGAGAGTACAGAGCAGTGTGCAGAGAGTACAGAGCAGTGTGCAGAGAGTACAGAGCAGTGTGCAGAGAGTACAGAGCAGTGTGCAGAGAGTACAGAGCAGTGTGCAGAGAGCACAGAGCAGTGTGCAGAGAGTACAGAGCAGTGTGCAGAGAGTACAGAGCAGTGTGCAGAGAGCACAGAGCAGTGTGCAGAGAGTACAGAGCAGTGTGCAGAGAGAACAGAGCAGTGTGATACAGTACAGAGAGTACAGAGCAGTGTGCAGAGAGTACAGAGCAGTGTGCAGAGAGTACAGAGCAGTGTGCAGAGAGAACAGAGCAGTGTGCAGAGAGTACAGAGCAGTGTGCAGAGAGTACAGAGCAGTGTGCAGAGAGTACAGAGCAGTGTGCAGAGAGCACAGAGCAGTGTGCAGAGAGTACAGAGCAGTGTGCAGAGAGTACAGAGCAGTGTGCATACACCGGTGACACTGATAATGTGGGGTGGTCAAAACAATGACGTCTTGAATACAGGAGAATAAAGATGACTAAAAATGCACCTCTGGGAGGTTAAATGAGAAGCAAAAACAATGATTTAAAGGCTCAGAAAAGTTTAGTTTACATAATATTTTCAACTGTTCATCAACTGCAGTGCAAAAAAACAAAATCTAGTCAAGATAAAATGACTTGAATTAAGAAAGTTTTATCATGATTTGAGTAAATTTCACTTGACAAGTAAAATGATTTGCCAGTGGAACAAGACCTTTTGTAGCTAAAATATGAAAATGCATCCTGCAACAACAACTTTTTGCACTTAAAATAAGAAACAAAATCGAATGTTGCTTGAATTAAGAAAAAAACACACACTTATTCTACTGGCAGATCATTTTACTTGTTAAGATGAATCGACTCGAATAAAGTCAAATGTTCTTAATTTAAGCCATTTTCACTTTGATATTGTTTTTTTCCAGTGTGTTTATGAAGGGTCTGGAATCGGACTGTAGAAAAACCTCCGTTGAAACTTGAAACGATCCACCCTCAGCCGCTCATTTGTATCACCTTCAAATTCTCATAACATCCAGAACAAAGTACAGAACTTCTTTTACCTGAGAGGTCATAGTTTGGAGCTTTGATTGTTGATTCTGTAAAAATCTGCACCGTTTCCTTTGAGTCCTTTTTATGTACATTTGTCTCCGTTTTGCCTATAAGCAGCCAGTTTGTTTGTGTTTTTCTCTCTGATTGGTTCATCCACCTGTCAGTCACCGCATCACCTTAAATCATGGAGACAAGACACAGCTCCAGATCCTCTCGTTTTCGTGACGTTCTTCACCTCGTGTGGATCTGGCTGGTCAGGTAAGCAGTCCTCAGTCCCCACTAGGCCAACACGACATCATCATAAGCCATGTGACGTTTTTTACCAGTCATTGACCAAGCCGGGGTATGACCATCTCAAAGCAATCACCTTGAATAGGTCATCCGTCTGTACGCCGCTGACGCGAACCGGAAAAATCACACTCCAATTCTCCTCGGAGGCAATCTAGAAGTACTTAGCAGCTAGGAAAATTAGCTGCCGTCGACTCGAGGACGGCGAGAGCTTTTCCGCGAACCTCCGAGCGCCGTATTTCATTACCTTTTCTTCTCCTCTACGGACCAAACTGCGTCATAATTCTGCTCATTATGGGGTGAATACATTTGAGAGCACAGGGAGTTGTATTATAAAGTGTAAATTCAACACAGATCTGTAGCCAAAATCCAAATCACTGCATTTGAAGCTTTAGAAGACAAATAATACTTTTTATTTTTACTCTTTCGGAAAATTTTTCGACATGTTCTCTACATCTCTACATTTACTTAAGTTTTTTTTTTTTTTTTTGGTGTTTGTACTTTGACTTAAATGTGTATTGTGTAACTTTGGATACATCATTGCTCTGCTTAGAAGGTTCCACAGTATGACCTTAAACAGTTCTGTAGCTCAAAAATACCAAGAAAAACAGGCGTTCTGACTGAGCGAGGCTGCCTCTCCACAGATCGGACTGTTACAACCTCTTTGCTAGAAGGAGGGAAGTGACAATAAAAATCCAGATGTACTAAAAATCGTAATTTATTAATTGACAGAGTAAGAAAGAAAAGAAAATACCAGATAAAGTTAAGGGTTTAAAGCAAAATGAATGAACTAATGAGCTCTAACTAAGAACAACAAAAGAAAGTTGTACTCATAACGAAACCAAAGAACAAAGGCACCAGCCGCCATCACCAACTCAAATGAGACACAACAGAATCGAACAGAAATGGCGAGCTGCCACAAGGGTGTTTCCGGACGCCCCGACCTAGTGACAGACAGACGGTCTCTTTTTATCGACTGTGCTCCATCCGGTGGCCTCCAATCCAGCGCCGTGAACGCCTCAGTCTTGCGGTCACAGCTTCAGTGAATCTGGGTCCTGGGCTCATGAATTACCCATAAGATACAAGGAGCAATAACAAAAGAGACGGGAGCAAATGAATACATATAAAAAGGGCCAAGTACGGAAGCCGGGGGGCTCACAACAGACGCCAACGCCGCAACAGACGCCAACGCCGCAACAGACGCCAACGCCGCAACAGACGCAAATGCCGCAATACAACAAAAAGCCGCAATGGAAGTAACCACGGGACTTTTCTGACCCGGGAGTGTTCACAACAAATACAAACGCCACAACACAAATGCAAACGCCACAGTCCACCAATGGTGTGTTGTGGCTTTTTTTGGTGTTTTGTGGCGTTTGTATTTGTTTTGAGCCCACCGTAACCAAAGCCCCTCACACTGACCTATAATGTGGTCCGGTTTGGTCTCCATGTAGATACAAAGGTGTAATGCCATACTGCGAAACATTCCAGACAAAGCAATAACACCTCCACAGAGAAAAGCATTTGATGGACCCTTCTCCAGGAACAAAATGGAGCACTTTTTCCACCACTGATACTACAGAAAACTCGTGAAATGAGCTGCGAGCAACTGGAGGATGACGAACGCCTTCCCTGCACCTCCAACCATTGTACTTCATTACCTTTTCTCCTCCTCCACGGACCAAACGGCACCGTAAGTCGCCTCATTATGCTGTGATTACATTTGAGGGTACAGTGAGTTGTAGGGTAAGTGCTCGGGGCCCCTGTGGGGCGGCCGGGGCTAGATTAAAAAGCAGGTTCCTGGAGACGGGAGGAGATCAGATCGGAGCGCGGCTCGACTCCCCGATGGCCGCAGACATGATGAGGTACAATCGTCAGCGGGATGAGAGGAAGTGTGTCGGGGAAAATGAGAGATCCCGGCGGAGATAGGAGGAAGCGAAAGTGAAAGTGCGTGGCGGTGTAGGGACGGGAGCTATAGGGTGTCTCGTTCTGGTTTAAATAGAACGGCGCTGAAGTGGATCTGACGGGTTCGACTGCTCATTTCAATAAAACATCGCAAACATCATTCAATTTCAAGGTGGATTGGGTAACTTTTTCCGGTGGAGGCTCCGTCAAATGCTTTTCCCCGTGGCCATGTTATTGGACATATCACTTTGTCTGGAATGTCTCACAGTGCGGCATTAAACCTTTCTATCTTCACCAAGGCCAAACCAGACCAAGTTCCAGGTCAGATCTGTGGAGAGGCGACTCCGCTCACAGTCAGAATGTTGTTTTTCTAGGTGTTTTTGAGCTATAAAACCACCTGTAATTGCATCACTGTAAAGTAGAGCTGTTTAATATATACTTATTTTTTAAGCTTTAAGAAAACATTTTCTATACAAATCAAAATAAACCACATACACACAATAAAATAAATAATATACAAAAAAAAATACAATAAATAAAAAAAATAAAATAACAGTAATAATATCGTCATTATCCCTATCATTCTTAAAAAAAAAAATGTAAACGTGGATGTAGGAGGTGCACCTAAGTAGAGGTTTAATGTCACACTGTGGAACATTCCAGGCAGAGCAACGGCATGTCTATAGAAACAAGCAGGTGACGGGGCCCCAACCAAAAACGTACACAATTTTACAAAAAGAAATTGCAATTTTTTTTTTTTTTGTTTGTTTTTTATTTTTGGTGAAGATTATTGATCGATGACTTCATTTTTATTTCAAGTCTGCGCCAAGAGAGGAACGATAATCATCCACATGCTGCCGATACATCGTAAACAACCAAAAATCACATTCCCCAAAAAGAAACGGGAAGAAGAAAAATGCATCTGAACCCACCCGTTCATTACATAGGTTCAGAAATGATGTGTTTGCTTCTGTGCACTGATCCAAAACCTTTTTTACATACAGCAAAATAAATTACATACGGATATAATTTAACCCTATAATTTCTTTCTTTTTTGTATTGTAATGTTTTATGTTTTACAGGTATTATTTAATCTGTGCACTTTTTTCACTTCATTTTTTTATATTTTTATTTCTTCATCTTCTTGATCTTCATCTTCATCATCTTCACCATCATCATCATCATCTTCACCATCATCATCATCATCTTCACCTTCATCTTCTTAATCTTCACCTTCGTCTTCTTCTTAATCTTCACCATCAGTTTCTCCATAATCTTCACCATCTTCACTTTCTTCATAATCATCTTCACCTTCATCACCACCATCATCATCATCTTCACCTTCATCTTCTTAATCTTCACCTTCGTCTTCTTAATCTTCACCTTCATCATCATCATCATCTTCACCTTCATCTTCTTAATCTTCACCTTCGTCTTCTTCTTAATCTTCACCTTCATCAGTTTCTCCATAATCTTCACCTTCTTCAGTTTCTTCATAATCATCTTCACCTTCATCAGTTTCTTCATAATCATCTTCATCTTCATCATTTTCTTCTCATAATTATGGTTATGAATATGTATTTTTTGGATCACCCGGTGACGTCTCTCACCTTTTATACCACGAAAGCAAAAACCCTTAATTATTTCTTCTGAAGCTGTGAGTATGTGGACACTGCTTCAGGTTTTCTCCCAGCCCACAGATCCACAGATTTACCATTTTCTAACAAAAGAAAGATTTGATTCTGTCAACTGGACGATTGAATCCTTCTCTTTCTCCGGCTCCTCCTGAGCGACTGAAGGGTTCTACAGGCGTCTTTATCATTTCACTTCATGGTCGGGTGGTGTGGCTGAAATGCAATGTCAGGTTTTAGAACTTATTCCACTTTCACTCTAAGCGAGGAGGGTGAAGTGTCTGTGGAATTACTCGACAATCAGACAAAGTTACAGGTCAGATCTGCGGAGAGTCCACCCCGAACGCAGTCAGAATACGTGTTTTTCACTGCATTTTTAAGCAATCTGTTGTAGAATTAATGGGAGATGGACACATTTTTATAGATACTGTATGTTTAATGCCATACTGTGGGTTATTCAAGGCTTCTAATTTCCATAGACTGGAGACAAGATTAGAAAGTTTCATATACACCTACAAAGCTACCATTTTTTCAGATCCTTTCAGCAGCCAGCTTCAATGCCAGCTATTTTTTAAAAAACAATTTAATTAAAAAGTGTCTTCTTTATTGTACAAGAGCAGAAAAGATAAAAGCACGTTTTCTTTCAGCGATGGAAAAAAAAGACAATTCCATTTTTGTTTTCATTTCTTTGAAGGCTCCTCCGCACAGACTCAAAACCTCCACACTTGTGTAAGCCTGTATTACACAACAGTAATCTCCAGACCTTTTTGAAATCGGCTTTCAACGGACAATATTTGGGTTCGTTAGAATTAGAAAGTTCTGTCTGACATTTTTGAGTCTTTCACATATTCTTGTTCCTGGGTGCCTACTGTAAACTGTCCAAATTGTGTAGAGTTTGGTCCATTTTTGAGAATTGCATGAGCAAAAACAGAAGATTCACTTGGTGTTATCAGGTTATATCTGATGACAGCATTTTTGGTATAAAAACGACATTTAAACCCAAATTTGGGATACATTTTTCTGTATTTTGAGTCACTACGAATGACTTAACCTCTTGAGACCCTGTGGCCCCATACAAGGACATTACATTTCTGCCTCTTAGCACCAAGATATTAATTTTTTTAAACTTTCACCTGTGCGATCTTGTGGTGGTATCACAATATTACACCAATTTCAATGGAAAAAAAAAAAAACCATCAGGGAAATCAACAAAAATCCCCTACAGCAAAGAAAAAATTGCTTGGTAAAGTTCATATCCAAATTTTATGAATGAAACCAATGTATTTATGTACAATAATGTCTCTACCTTCATTTGGCATTAAAATTTGACAGATTTTAGTGATCACAGCCGACGAGAGCATCAGTAAATGTCATGTTGTAATTTGAGGACATTGGGAAAGTGTCATGTTATTGATTGTACCGCGTTGTGAGGTAAACTTGGGAATATTTGGATGACTTTACAGAGTTGTAAATCGCTGGACGGTTCTGCTGCTGGAGAGGAAACTGCCGCCTGCCTCCATCTTGTACCTTTTTGCACTTTTTGCACGTCCATTTTTTTGTAACATTTGAAAACCAGAAAAAATTGTGGACCACATTTTCACGCCTTTGTCTGTGTTTTTCACCTCGCTCACTGAACTCCAACCCGCTCACGGTCGACCTACGTCGCATGTGTCATGTTTAGGGCTTGAAATAAACAGCTGATTGTATTTTATGTGTTTTTACATTTTTAAACCAATGTGTCTATTTGTGTCTGACGGTAAGATCAACCCATTGTCCTCATGTGAGCAAAAACTACTTCCTGTATAAAAAAAAGTTTAATTATTATACTTATTATCCTACCTATCCTAAATAGAAAGAAGATATAAAAAATGTACACCAGACAAAAGCTCGGGTCCCAGGAGGTTAAATAAAACCAAAGTAAAGTTGAAGTTTTAATCATGCTTCTGTAATGTTTTGTTCAGTTATAATGCTGTCAGCTGTTAGCGGAAGACTATTTCAAGTTTAGGGACCCTAAGAACCAAAAAAGAAATAAAGATACACAAATTAATATTTTTCAAGAATCGCTTTTATTTTTACTGATTTCTAAGGTTCTATCTGCCTGAACCATTCAAAACACAGGATGAACGTTGCTGCCCCGTTCTTCTGTTACAGACATCATTTTTGGTCTAAAAACGACATTTTACAACATTTTGAGTCACTATGAAAGCAAAAGTGAAGTTGAAGTTTTAATTAGACTTTTGATATGTTTTGTTCAAGTATAATGCTGTTAGCTGTTAGCATGCTAATTCACCAACGAAGACTATGACTGTGTCTGAATGTCCACACTATTCCCGACGTATAGCACTATTTTGGAGTTACGGCATTTTTCATCGTGCCTGAATGTCCAGTTGGTGAAACAATAGTGCACGCAAGATTTGCCACAATATACCTTAAAAAGTAGTGAACATCAGTGGTCACTAGAGCGGTCAATATAGACCACAATGCACTGGGAGAGTCGGGGAAACAACGGCGTTCAGCAACAGGTGTTTAACTGGGCACAACCCAACTGAATGAAGCAGATAAAAGTGCTGGTTTGTGGTTCGATTGATCCCTGACGACGAATAAAACACGACTAAATAAACCGTTCTGGTATTAACAGTGCGAAACAGATAATCCAGTCCGTTTACGTGGAATACAGCGTGACAAAAACTCGTATGATTATTATTAGGCCTTTAACACGTGTATCAGTCTGATCTGATCTTTATTTATGGCATTAATCATTAAGTTTTATCAGAGTTTAGCAGACTTTTTGTTCACCTAGATGCCGAAATGTAGTGATCTGCCTGTCCCAGTCTCTCTGTGAATGAGTGCACTGTAGAGGGCGCTAAAGAGTGCGGCCCTATGTAGTGAATGAGGGGTTAGGGACTAGGGTGGACATTCGGACACAGCCTGTTTCAAGTCTAGGAGGCTTAGAAACCAAATAAAAGTGAACAAAGAGGCACAAATGAATATCCAATCATCTTTATTTATGACTGAGGAGCAAAACTTTACTTTATCTGTTATTTACATACCTTTATGTAACCTTATGTTTATGATTTAAAAAATAATTATTATATCATATACAGGCTGCTTAGTCATTTAAAATGTACTAGTCCAATGGTAGGGGACAGTTTTTGATCAAAATAAGTTGACTGCTTGAACATACGTCTGTGTTTTTGCCATGTTTTATAGATAGAACCTCCAGGATTACAAATGAATCATGCGTTTTCAGAATCAGAAAGGCTCTATCTGTGAAATCCACTTTCCAGAACACTCGAACACACAAATGTGGCTAATTAGATTTTCTCAGTTTAGACTCTCCTGGTGGTGCCTTGACTTCCATGGGTCAAATAAATGTTATCACCTCTTTTATTTCTGCTGGTTAAAACTTGAAATCTATGGAGGTAGATTAGTGTCTTAATTATCAAATAAATATCACGCCGTTCACAAGGACATTTCTTGGTCCAGAAACAAATAGAGTCTTGTGATAAAAAAAGAAAGAAAAAAAAAAAGAAAAGCTGCCTGCGCATTTCCAGCACCAAAATGTCTGGTTTTATGTGTGTGGTCAGACCATAGACTGTATACATGAGTGGACAGAACTAACCCGTTAGCCGCTAACCCGTTAGCTGCGGCGTGCCAAACAGGAAGTGCTCCGGGAGGCTCTTTCGGCTCCTTCTCTCCTTTTTCCCATTGATTTACATTAAAATCTTATCGCTCCTCTCTCTGGACCTGCTGCTGTGGCCTCGTCATTCTGGTCTTAAAATGTTTGTATGAACCCACGACACAGGATCCTGAATTTTTCCTTCCGCTGTTTTGTTCCTCAATCGAGATATGAACATAAATAATGGACCAATCAGACGTCTTCATTCCCCAAGGTCACTGCCGGCCGAGCGTTAGCAATAGGTTTGATTGACAGCTAGCAGCTAAGTAAGTTCCCTTCTCACTTTCCTGCCCCGATTGACTATTTTTGAAATAAAATCACAAAATATCTCAAACAATTACAGTAGCTAACGTTACTAGAATCTTAACTAGCATCAAGTAAAGTGAATTTCTCTTGTTGTTCGCATGTAACAGAACATAGAACATAAATCAATGACGTAAACTTACTATTTAAAGTTTGATGATGCATATTTAACAATCATGATCGGCTCTTATGGTTGCTATGATACTCACGGTTGGATTTCCAAATAGGGAACCTGGATCCAGATTCGCTTCTGCAACCGTGGCATTAGGAGCCTCATTTGAGCGACGCTGTGGTGACGTCACACGCAGTCCACGGAATATGGGTCAGAGTAAAGTTTTAGTTTTACTCACCGATCGCACAAGGATCTGGCCGTCGGACACCGTTTGTCAAAGTTCAGCTTGTTGGGGAAATATTCACGATCTACTGACAATAATCCTTTCCCAGAGCTACACAAGCTGCTGAGTTCTGCCGTATTCTGTTGCCAAAATGCGCAACCGAGCCTACGTCATCACGGTTTACGAACACTAAAAGGGTCTATACAACGACACAAATATAATCCATGACTTACAGATAAACGTAACACTCACAATAGCATTTCTCGACTCAAAGGAAAACGTTCTGTGAGTCACAAATGTCAGTGCAGTTACATTTATTTGCAAACCTGAACGACGAACCTGCGTTTACAAACCACCGTATGTATTTGTAACTCCCCCTGTATTTATTTTTAGATTTCTGAGACCTTCCTGACACCGTTCGGCGCACACACTTTTTATTATTTCTTTTACAGTCAATCAAATCAACTGTAGTGCGAGCGTATGTGGCGAAAGGACTGGAAACTATCGGAACTTATTTCATTGAGTGATTTTAAATCCAGACTCTGAGCACTTGAAACGTCCTCCTCAATTTGTACTTGTTTTAGTTAATTCATTGCAATTTTTATGTCATTTTAATTGTGTTTTAAAGGTGTTTTTACCGCCTCTTGGTCGTGGCTCCCTTGAAAAAGAGGCTTTGATCTCACTGGGACTTCTCTGAAAAAATAAAAAAGTAAAAGTATGGCTTATGGTTGACAACACTGTGGTACTATTGCGCAGAGTAGTAGTCTATCCATCCATCCATCTCCTCCCGCTTAATCCTCATAGCACCTGACCCCCCCTATGAACCCCTCTGCAGGTGGTGAACCCACAGGAGGGTGGACATCATGGTCCTTGATGTTAGTTCAGGTGCTGCATGTTTTGGGTTGATGGGGGAAACCGGAGCACCCGGAGGAAACCCATCCAGACACGGGGAGAACATGCAAACTTCACACAGAACCTGCAACCTTCTTGCTGTGAGGCCTGAGTGTTGCCACTCAGCCACCGTGCCGCCAGAGTAGTAGTATTTAGGTATTTAGAGAATTTTCAGGTCGACGGGCGAACAGTATGTAAAACTCGTTTCCTTGTAATTTAACTTGTTTAAAGACCTTTATTCGTGACTGAAAATGTGTTTGTGAACGACGCGATATTTACTGGATAATAAAGACGCTGACCTGTCTCCATAGAAACCTAAACCTTTCAGAAGAAGACAGAACGCAGATAGAACCATCTCATTCCAAGGGGAGGACATTTGCAGTACAGAATGCTTCACGGACCCGGTTGTGCCGTCATTTAAATTCAAGGCCAGCGGTGTCCGAGCAGCCGCTGTAAAAATCAATGCCTCCTCTGCTCTGTGCTTTTTGTGGCCGTTCTAAAGAGACCTCGGCTTCCCTTCTCCAAAATGCCTTGTACGGTGTTTGGATGGAAGAACTGTCCAGAAAAAACATCACGTAGAGGATACAAGTTTTAAAAATGTGCACAATAATACACGTTTAATTTGTTTTTCAACAGAAAACCCAACTTCATGATTTGTCTCCAGGACCAAAATGAAAACAGCAGTAGCGATTTCTTTTCGATTTTGTGTTTAAATGAACAATGGAAAAACAGATAACGGCCGTTTCCTGAACCAAAGTCCAGGTCCTGATATTCAGTGTGGAGCGTCTGTGCACAGAGGGTCATTAGAGGAGCACCGAGCCCATCAGGACTGGACCAGGACTAAACCAGGACTGAACCAGGTCTAAACCAGGACTGAACAAGGTCTAAACCAGGACTACACTCTCCAGAACTGAACCAGGACTGGACCAGGATTAAACCAGGACTGAACCAGGTCCAAACCAGTTCTAAACCAGGACAGAAGCAGGTCTGAACCAGGACTAAACCAGAACTGAACCAGGACTTAACCAGATCTAAGCCTGATCTAAACCAGGACTGGACCAGGTCTAAACCAGGACTGAACCGTGTTCCCCATGAAAAGTTTCCTGTTAAAGTGAGAACCGGGTGGGGGGAGACCTGGTCCAGTCCTGGTTTAGTTCGGCTTCAGTTCTAGTTCAGTCCTGGTTTAGGCCTCGTTTACTCCTGTTCAGTCCTGGTCTAGAACTGGTTCAGTCCTGGTTTTGTCCTGTTCAGTCCTGGTTCGATCCTGGTTCAGTCCTGGTTCAGTCCTGGTCCAGTCCTGGTTTAGACCTGGTTTAGTCCTGGTCCAGTCCTGATGGGCACAGATGCTCCACACTGAATATCAGGACCAGGAGTTTGGTTCAGGAAACGGACGTCATCTGTTTTTTCCATTATTCATATAAACACAAAATCATTTTCTGTTTTTTTTTTTTTCATTTTGGAGACAAATCATGAAGAAAAGAGGTTTTTTTTTTCACTTTCTTAGTTTCATTTTGAAAAACTAATGACACATGGATTCACCCTCTGTTTATTTGTATAGTGGCGGTTGAAAAGACAGAAAAGTGGGCGTAAAATGGAGCTGCTGTCTCACCTCCCACAAAACGCACTTTCATTAGCGGTTTATGTTGCGTAGTCACTCGTATTGAAAAAGCACTATCTTCTTTTTTTTAGCATCGATTTAGTCACAATTAGGAACACATTTTTTATTTATTAGGACAACAAAACTGAAATTAGGTGCAGTTCTGGATTCTCAAAAGCATCGAAAATCTGATACTGATCGATGCTAAAACGAATATGCTGAAAATCACAAAAAGGAAAGTTTTTTTAGTATCATCACAGTATCAGAATTGTTATTTTATTTTATTTTGGAAACACCGAATTTGGTAAGTGGACCTTTTGAGTACCCCTGCTTTTGTACAAAAAATTACAAGAATCTAACAGTGCAGGTAATGATCAGTGCAAAACCCCTATTTGAATAAAGACTATTTGAAAAGAATCAGTTTTATTTTTTCAATATTTGCACCTCAAAAGCCGTTACACCATTTGCGATATTTCATACCACAAACTTCACACCCCAAATGTGTAATATACGACAGAAAATACAACTGAAATGAAACTGAACTGAAACGTAAAGGCAGAAAATGGTCAAATAGTACTGTCACGTGAGAATAATTAAAGTTCTGTTCAGGAAATCCATGTTGTCTTTTTATAACAAACTTTGGTTTCTTCCAAAAACCTCTAAAACGCGTGTATACCTGGACTATTTGGCTTGACTCGTACATTAACCCTATAACGCCAAACGTATCATATTTGATACATGAGTTTTTCAGCCCTCCACATGAGCAGTGTGATATTTGTTTCCCTGAAAAACCTGATGTGTACAATCAGATACATGCAGTGCATCACAAAAAGAGTAAAAATAACTAAAATCAGTGTTTATTTGAGCAGAATAAAATAAAACATAAAAGTGTAACTAAAACACAAACAAAAAAACAAAAACAAAACAACAACAAAAAAGTTATGTTTTCCAGCCAGTTCCAGTGGTGGATTTCCTATTACTGCATCATGGCAGCACTTTTTATGTTTAGAATTACACATTTGTGGATTTATTTGTATTTTATTATGTTTTTGTTTGTTCAGGAAAAAAAAAAATTGAGCGTTGTGACCTGATGATGAAACTCATATATGGAAACTGATATTTAAAAATGTTTTTGTTTGTTCAGAGGGACCAGTAAAGGCTTGAAATGAATAGAAAAATAGAAAGAATTGGGATTTTCTGTCACTTATTTAATGGTTTGGGCTTTACAGGGTTAATACTTTTACTGAAGTACTTTCTTTTCCTGTCATACTTTTACTTGAGAATTTTCTTGCTCCGGTATCTGTACTTTGACTTAAGAAACAAAATCGAGTACTTCTTCCACCTCTGAGATATTCCACGTTCCATCTTTAAACATTTCTATCTCTATGGAGAATGTTCCGACGTATGGCTTTTATATTCGTCGTGCAACCTCCGGAAAGTCATCCCGTGCCGCTCCAAACGTCCTTTCTTTGTCGTAGCACTTTCTTCGACAACATTTTTATCTGGTAAACGTTCGCCGGCTCAGCCTCGGCGTTTGCTTCCGTTCGCCCGCTCCTCTTCCTCTTTAGCGCGTCGTCGTACCTCCCTCCCGACTGTGAAGACGTTGGTTCTTCCGAGATAAGAGAGGGACCACATCGGAGGCAGGACCGCAGGGGGGTGGAGTAGCCAAAACCGGTCACGCGCTCCCCAGCTCGCGCCACGTTAGCCGCTATCTCTGCGCCGCACTGACCCGCTACGCCGACGAGTGAGCCTTATCTGCGCCTCCCTTGGCTTCTTTCTCCCTTCTCCCCACGGACGTCGCGCTCGCAAAAACACTTCGGCCGAGATATAGGTGGGGGTCACAAAGCGGCGCTATCAGTACCGGACACTGCCAGGCTCGCGGACATGTCGATTCGCTATTTTTTTTTTTTCTTTTGGAAGCTAGGATTGCTCACCCCACGGTGTTCCATAAAGTCATACCAAAACAGTCGTAAGAGGAGATTAATTGAAGTGGTAGTCGCAGGTACAAGCAGCTCTTTTCTATGCCGCCTGGAGCCGTATTGCGACAGATGCTAGGCTAATGCACAATGGTGTTAATGCGTATTGGAGACGGCAGGAGACTTATCCGGCTAATCCACATTTCCATACGCTGGGCTACTTCCGTTTGGGTTGGCGACAATAGCATTAGCCCCCCTTCTGTGGCTTTAAGCATGCAAATAGCACCGACATTAGCAGTATTGTCTGCGGAAAGGAGAGCAAGAAGTCAAATGCAAATGTAAGGGCGGCTTTCAGACAACGCCCGACGGAATCACTGGGACATTTTTGACCCCAAACCTTTTCTATAGTCAATGGTATATTGTATTTTTTTACTATGGTTCTCATTTCAAATATGGACAAAAATAATGCAGGTGATAATGTTATGAGAAATGTTAGATGTAAATTGCTTCAAGCGTTTATAGGTTTATTTTAATGTGGAAATGAAATAAGAAATGTATATTTACTTTACATATGCATTTCTATAATTATGCCTTACTTAACTTGTGTGTGTATGTGTGTATATATATATATATATATATATATATATATATATATATATATATATATATATATATATATATATATATATATATATATATATATATATATATATACACTATATATGATATGCCTTATTTTACTTGAACATATGTATACACATTTATAGATATACTATATACAATTATACCTAACGCTACTTACTTTACTTGTACATATAAAAACATACACATATGCCATATATAATATGCCTTACTTTACTTGTTCCGATATATACAATTTATAGATATATTAATTAATTAATTAATTAATCATTGCATTTATATAGCGCCTTTCATGACACCCAAAGCGCTTTACAGTTCATTCTTCATTCACTCCATACCTGGTGGTGGTCCTACTATTGTAGCCACAGCTGCCCTGGGGCAGACTGACGGAAGCGAGGCTCCAATCTGCACCATCGGCCCCTCTGACCACCACCATCACTCACGCACACACCACTTTCATACTAGGCAATGTGGGTGATGTGTCTTGCCTAAGGACACTACGACAGTTTTTTGCTACTGGCCCCACTGTGGCACCTGGAATTCCCAGTGTCCCCATCCAAGTACTAACCAGGCCCTGCTGAGCTTCTGAGATCTGACGGGATCAGGCTTTGACGAGCCGGTATGACCACATTGGTTGAGTTTTTCTGTTATGGTAAAGCTAACAGGCACGGTGGCTGAGTGGGAACACTCAGGCCTCACAGCAAGAAGGTTGCGGGTTCGATCCCTGGGTTGCCCGGACCTTTCTGGATGGGTTTCCTCCGGGTGCTCCGGTTTCCCCCATCAACCCAAACATGCAGCACCTGAACTAACATCAAGGATGACGTCCACCCTCCTGTGGGCTCACCACCTGCAGAGGGGTTCATAGGGGGGGTCAGGTGCTATGAGAATTGGGCAGCAAACTGCCCCCGCGATTAAGCGGGAGAAGATGGATGGATGGATGATAAAGCTAACAACAACTAGCATGCTAACTGTCAAAAACTATTAAAACATACAATATCTACAGGAAAAATATTATATAATTTAATAGTATTATTTTCCCTGCATTTGATTTAATTTCTCCTTTTGTATAATTGATTTTTGTGTATCACCTTATGTATTGTTTCTATAATTTTGACATCCCTAATAATTATCCCCTGCCTTTGTGTCTGTGTATTTGACTAAGTTAAATAAAATAAAAACATAAAAAACTAGCATGCTAAAGTGCACTTCCTGATAATCAGATACTAAAATGGTTTATAATTAAACGCAGACAGCTCGCAGTGGACTCGTTTTGACATCGAGAGCTGCTTATACGATATATATATATATATATATATATATATATATATATATATATATATACCTGAGCGAGACATTTTTTGCTCACGATTAGGTTAGGATGATGAATGAACAGCAGTTTCCTAGAATGTGCTCTATTCACGCTCATCAGAAGATGTTTGGAAACATGCAGATGATGATTTCCCGTGTCCAGCACTGGGCGTGTGGATTCAGCCACAGCATCTTCACAACCTGCCAAAGATTTCTACGGTTGAACTGGTTGATCTAATGAACATAAAGGAACGCTACAATCACATCTTTTTAACCTTTTTTTTTTTTTTTAAATGAAGTTAGATGAATTATAATACACAATATAATAGGCATCCGCATATTTCCAAACGTCTTCCGGTTCTGTGACGTAAGCGTGAATAGAGCCCATAAGCAGCATTTTAAGGACTTTTCCCTTTCAAAGAAGATAATATTGTATTTATCGCTATGTCAACAGGCCTAAATTTTATCATTTGCAAAACCCATGGATAGGCTATCACGTGCACGCTGATGTCTTCAAGTATTCAGGGCTGCACTCGTGTTCACATGCAGAGGTGGGGCTGTAACGAACGACTGGTCCACATGGCTCTAAGCTAAGTGAGAGTCCCAAGTGTAAGCGCCGCCATAGATCCTCTGCGGACAGTGTATTATTTATTTAAAGGTGCACTGCGCAACTTTTCTGGTGGAGGATATGCCTGGAATGTTCCGTGGTGTGACGTCAAGCGCATCGGCCTGGCGTTTTATTCATTATGGGTGTTTCTAGTGCTCAAAAATACGGTAATTCTCTCTGTGAAAAGTGTTGCCTCTCCACAGATCTGACCTGTAATGTAGCCTATAGTTGTGTCCCTTGAGATTGATAGGTTTAATCTCTACCATGGAACATTCGAGAAAAGATATGCAGTGCACCTTTTGTGAGAGATGGGACCGTGCACGATATAACTTAAGTTACGGTGTCTGACTCTGTTATTTAATTCTCAATTGGTAGAAGGTTGATCTCCGGTAAATCTGTTTACTGTTTACTGTTTTACTGTTTTGTGAACTGATTCCTTGACACCTTTAAATATCAAAAGCATCATTTTTGTATTTGTAGGGAATACACGTTTTCATACTAAAAAAACACATTAAAATGGGTTATTCACAATTTAAAGCCACAGTATGTAAAATGCGTCTTTACCGTGAGCAGGCTTGCATCTCCACAAACCTTCTTAGACTCTTATTAGTATGGTTTGAGCGTTCTATTTCCATGGAATCATCTGGTGACATACTGTAACTCCAGATAGTTACATAGCTCTTGCCTCATGGCTTAATGTCATTGTCAAGTCATTTTTCAAGATTTTTGACAAAATACAAAAAATGTCCTGTTTTTTTGGTGGTAAAAATCGTTCAGATTGGCCGAGGACAGAGCCAATGACGCCTACAAATGCAACATTTTTCACTTTTTTTGATTGTTTTTGTTGTGTTACATGGAAAAACATGTGTCCTTACTGTACAAACGGGCTTGCATCTCCACAAACCTGACTCATATTTGTTCGTTTCCATGGAAATCGTTCCTTTGGCTATTATAATCTTCCCCGACCATGGAAAATGCTCTGAAGTCTGGCCTTAACTATCAATTGCCAATGTTCTGATGTTATTGCTTCATCTGGAACATTCCACAGCATGATATTAAACCTTTCTATCTTCATGGAAACCAAACGAGACCAAGTTACAGGTCAGATCTGTGGAGAGGCGACTGTTCACAGCCAGAACGCCTGTTTCTCTAGGTATTTTTGAGCTATAAAACCACCCGTAATTGAACGTAATGTAGATCTGTTTAATGGCATACTATGGAACATTCCAAGCAGAGCAATGACATCTCCATAGAAACAAGCAGATGAGGGACCCGCCACCAGAAAAGTTACACCGGGCACCATTAAATATTCAGTATCTGTGCATTAGAAACGCCATAGAATCAGAGGATGTACAAATAGACACAGTATAAGAACCCGCAGTAAATATCGGCCATAGATCTTCATAAACTGGCCCAAAATGGCTTACATAACAGCTTCTCCTCCTCCTCTTTTCCTCCTCTCCTCCACTCGCCCATAAACCCTAATGCGTTCAGGCTGTTAGCGCTAACTAATGCAATTTGTGCTTTTAAAACCGTGCCGGACACATTGTTCCCCCTCTGTCATTAACATGGATCTGGACATGAATAATTTGGCAGACCACCGTAGTGCCCCTTCGCCGGGACGTGGAAGCGGGAGGGTGGGTGTGTGTGTGTGTGTGTGTGTGTGTGTGTGTGTGTGTGTGTGTGTCAGTGTGCGTGTGTGGAAGGGGAAGTGGCGAGTAGAATCAATAGTCATAAGCAGTCTGGCTCCACATGACATCACGAGGTGGAACGGAGTGTTTTCTGTTAGAGAGAGAGAAGAACTCAGACGAAATATGCAGGGTCTGTGTGGTAAACGTGTGCACGATGAGGAAACTACATTATAATACAGAGTGTCCCATAAAATTTGACATAATTTTATCAATAATTTTGGTGATTCTTGATGAAATAACCTCAAATTTTCACAGAATGTACAGAAACAGATCAAGATGTTATATGTAAAGTTTTATTTCTGTCCTGTTTTCAGGTTGAGCCGTTCGCTCCCAAACAGAAGTTATTTTGCGTCTCAGAATCTGCTCGCCCACAGTCGCCCAAGACTGTGCAGCCTTCAATGCAAAATTTGGAAAAGCTTCAAGGTTCAAGTTTCAAGGTTCTTTATTTGTCGCTCAGGCATGTGAAAGAAACACATGGCAGAAAGAAATGTGTTCCTCGAGGCCCGGTGACCAAGACAGGTGGAAATGATAATAAATAAGCAATATTAAAAGTACATCAAGAGCATTTAAGTACAAGTAGAACGTGTGGTAAGATAGAGAGGCAGTCCAAGAAGCACAAATGAAGCACAAACGACTGACACAGTTTTTGTGTAGGTTTGCGTGTGATGGGGCCAACTTCATGCAGGTTGCAAAACACAATGCGCCTTCATACACTGTAAAAAAAAAGAAAAAACATGCAAAATTGCACACAAAAAAATCTGTGAGATGGTGAGGCCACGAAAGGTGAACAGCGATATAGTGTGGGATGACTGTATTTGGTTTGTTCAAAGTTGTGATGGAAACTCAAATGAAATGTGCTAAAAATAAGTCTCAAGCAAGTCTCAAAACATAATCCCCGGTCCCGCTGCTGGGACCGGGGAACTCGCTGCCGCCGGCAGGTCACTCTGGGCGTAAAAGCGTAGTGCAGAAGGCTTAAGTCCACCCGGTGCCCTGGTGCTAATATGGACTGGCGTAACTTTCAGATTGAAGTGGTATTAAGACGAGTTTTAGAACAGCTCATGCACTCATCTCCAGGACCTTGTCCCGTGGACCGGACTGGACCGGGACATGTTGGAGACAGAACCAACAGGACAGCGGGTAGAGGACACACTCTGCATCAGTCCTCTGGAGAAGGTAAGAGGCTTGTTTTTGTTAGTTTGGGGCAAATCTGAGGACGGAACCTCACAGGGAAACTGTTATAGTGTAAATGCTTAAATGAATGAGTGACGGAGCCGCTCCGGTGTTTCTGCTGTGAGCTGTAGGAGCGCCGCTGATGCCGTGACCAGAGCATCATTTTTGCTGCATTTTCATGACATTATGGGGCCTGGTTGTGAGCGGTGTGTTACGGTGTGTTATGTTGTGTTGTTTGGGTTGGGTGTGAGCAGGTGCATCAGGTTGTGCTGCTGTGTAAACTTTGTGCTTGGCTGTTTGTTGTGCTCCTGATAAAGTTCAGCAAATAGTGACTAAACTGTCTGTTTCTGGCATTTGTGAAGAAAAAAGAAAGAAAATTATACCACTAGCCGCCACTGCTAAACACACTCTCAAATATTGTGAAGTAAAAGAAAAAGTATCCACTGTAAAACTAAGTATTAAGTAGCGTACAGGGGGGACTATAGTATCAGTCTCCAGGAAATGAACGCAAGTCAATGTAACGTTTGTGTGTGTGCATGCATGTGTGTAGAGATTTGTCGAGTCGGGTGTGTGCGTGTGTGTGTGTGTGTGTGTGTGTGTGTGTGGAGGGAAGGGAGGGGGGGTGCAGTAGCAGCAGAATCAATAGCCATAAGCAGTCTGGCTCCCGTTAGCTTTCAAGATCTACAACCCGGAGGAGGCGGTCATCAAATCTTAATGAGCTATTTAGTCCATGCTGTTCCCCCCGCCGCTCTCTGCTGAGAAAACAAGCCAATACCGAGGCAGGAAAACCCCAGCGTGAGTGTATTTTGGTCTGCGCTGGCTCCCGTACGTGCCCAGAGAGCGGTGGCAGCGGGTTTATCGTGTATGTGCAGAAGTGAAAGTATTATATGAGAGAATGAGGGACGTAGGTCGTAACCTTTGTGCTGGCCTTTACTGCGACAACAAAGCGGGGACGGTAATGTATGTGTGTATGTGTATGTATGTGTGTATGTGTGTGTAAATGACCCCAGAGTTAGAAACTATTTTTCATCGGTAGAACCTGAACAGACAGTAAAAATTGTCACCCGAAAAGCACAACGGTGTATGTAGAATCATTTTTCTAACCAAATATGTGCATCCTTGTTAAACTCCGGCACATTTGTAGCTAAAGTCCATTTCTAGAGGTGGTGGAATTCTGTCAGAAGCCAAACAGATCAGTGTTGCCTCGGTGGAGCCACGAGTCTAACAAACAAAACACAATGCCTGCCTCACTCATTAGTGTCTGGAAACGTTCTAAAATAACTTGCGAAAGCCCAAAAGGCTTGATTGCCGATGTCGTTTCTAAGCCCATTTATTTACGAGTGAATTATACTTTTTTGAAAATGTTAAAAAATACATTCCTGAACCATTTTCTTTCAACAACTCAGTTTCTCTTCTTCTTCACCGTTAGTAGTCGATTCTCACTTGTTGCTTCTGGCGGCTCTATCTGCTCGCCACCGCTGAAGTCGACAATTGAGTCTTTTGGGCTTTCATATGCACAGTGGGAAATCAACAGAGGGAAGTCTAAGGCTGCTTATAAATTTGTTTTCTAGCGTTTCCAGACACTAATGAGTGAACCAGGCAGAGCGTTTTGTTTGTTAGACTCGTGGCTGTTGTCAGATGGGTTAAAGTGGAGTTAAGCTTCTTCAGTCTGAAGCAAATTGGCGTTTTACGTGGAAGTTCAGAACTTGCCCCCATCACTGCACTAGTTTGTTGCCTTGACAGACTCACTGCCACAGTGAGATCTCCGCCAAGGAAACACTGATCTGTGCCGTTTTTTTGGCTTCTGACAGAATTCCACCTCCTCTAGAAACGGACTTTAGCTTCAAACGTGCCGGAGCTCCACTTAAATGGTGTAACCTTTGATAGTAACCCCAGTTCTATGAGTTCACCACCTTTTAGGCTATCTCTTTGGGCCAATCCCATTTCTAATTTCTACCCCTACCCCTTGAAACTGAGGGGTAGGGGTTGAAAGTCGATCCCTATGAATTGGGACACCCCTTCAACAATCACATACGTCATCAGAAGTCTCTGCCAGCGTTTACGTAAACTTACTGTCAGACACATATCACGTTCGAAAGAACACAACCTTAGGTTCTCTAAGGGATATATGATATATAATATTGCTTATTATATTGATATATATGATATATAATATTGCTTTCAGCTACTTGGGTTACAATATCCAAATAACAACTGTGTAGTATGCACATTTGCAATTCGTTCACAACTTTATTATCCAAGCACCATAAAATAAATAAATCTGACTGGACGTCTGTGTTTAAGGCGCAGCGAAAGGAGCAGTGACCAGACGGCATTCTGGACTTACTGTGCCAATATCCGTGGGTTTCAGATGGGGACACACTAGTCCAGGCTTTTCTGTTTCAATACCGATGTCAAAAATGAGCATTTTTAAACATGTTCCATATTGCATTATGCACTCTGTCATTATAGATACTCTTACATGTGTTCCAAATCCTATTCCCATCAAAGATATTTTTGTCTTGTTCCGCATCTCTTTACACACTCTTTATCCCTATTTGCAAGGAGTTTTACTGAAGAACGTCTAAAATTTAAGCTTTAAGTATATGCCAATGTCCGATATTAACTGATATTAGGACAGAGATTGAAAATATGATGCAATATGATCCAAATGTGTAAAAAAATACAAGTTTTGTTCACTTTATTTCCATGCATCAACTGATCACTCAAGTCACAAATAACGTGACACTACTCGGTACTAGCGATTTTTTTGTGTGCATTTTATGAAGAAAATGACCATTATGCATTGGACCAACGTTAAACTTAAGACAATACAGCGGTTATCAAAATTTTTTAACCATAAATAATGGAGAAAACACATTTGTGAACTTCTTTGGTTGCAGCAGCAGTGATTTTGCCGGTGATTCGCACGGCATTCTGAGATGTGGAGGGGTAAATAGCTCTACCCTTTTTCCCTGACCCCCTCTGCCATAATGGTAACTGGGACACCCCTACTCCTACACGTGAACGCTCAAAACGGAGGGGTAGGGGAAAGTGGTCGGGCCAAAGGGCTTAGCTTTTTTGTTATAGTTATTAGAGAAGAGAATTGCCCCCGCTCCTCACTTTTGAACCCTTTCCAAAACCACCACTTTGGGACGGAGGTCAACTCTTAATAATCTTTGCTGTTTCTTCGCACGTTTGTTAGACTTTTGAGTGATCCTTCATTATAAGTCTGTCTCCAAAGCCCGACAATGCTCGTGGTAGTTTTCAAATTACGTGACGTTTCAGTCGAAATGTGCAATTCCAGAGCTGAAATTATCCGACTGATTCTCGTGAAGGTGTGTGGCGTTTGAAAACACAGTGGAGCACTTCCTGTTTCGCTGCATGACGTCGCGAGGTGGAATAGCGTGTTTTAAGTCTGAGAAGAGAACAGCCTAAATACGCAGGGTTTGTGTGTTAAACGTGTGTGAATGAAACAAAACACAAACATTAAAACGTATATCAGAAAATAGCGTAATATGGGCCCTTTAAGACTGTGTGCGTGTTGATATTTTGGTGCAGTCGGCTCTCATCGGGTCTTGGAAACGCTAATTCAGGAAAATGCTAAATTTGGATGTTGGAACAGATTCTAATTTGCATGCTTGGTTTCGCCGCATACATTCTGGTCATTTGTTATTTCTTGCACCATTAGCAATTTAATAATATGAGCATGACAAATGGAGATAAGCGAGGTTCAGACAGTATAAGGTTCGGGGAATCAGATTTGTAATCGTTTCAGTGATCGTATAAAAAAAAGTATATTAAAAAAGTATGTTTGTTTAGAGAATAATAATACATCTTCGCTTACTTAAGTTCCACAAAGCGCTGTACAAGCCTCAAAGAACAAAAAAAATAGCATACAAAAACAGATATTGATGCAACCAATTCAATTAATTATAATAATACAATAGAATAATAATAATAAATAATGAATAAAATTAAGCTAAAACCAGTTAAATGTGTTTTAAGAAGTGATTTAAAAGATGATAGTGATGGTGCAGCCTTATTTCCTCAAGCAGGTCGTTCCGAAGCCGATGCACCCGGACTGAAACGGCTCCATCGCCTTCGTCCAGTCTGGACTTTGGAACAGCCACAGGGACCTGCCTGAGGATCGAAGGCTGCGGGAGGCTCGAACGGAGTTAAAAGTTCTGGAATGTAACTAAACGAGCTTGAAAAGTGATCGGTAAAACTTCAAATCAATTTTAAAACACACAGGCAGCCATGAAAAGGAAGTTAAAACCGGTGTTGGTGTCCATTAAAACCAGGGAGGAGCCGTGCCGCTGTGTTCTGCACCAGGTGGGTCATATCACCTTTGTCTATTTTGTGTTGTTTTTTGTAATTTTTGCAGTTCAGTTGCTTCCATACTCACTGCTAAGACTGACTGCTCGATTTCTTGTTGGTTATGCATCATCGGCAAGGCACTTCACCCTCCTCGCTTCTATGCATCACTGAAATAAATAAGCCTGATTGGATAACTGCATTCGGAACTGGTTTGAGGCGCAATGAAGGGAGTGGCAACCAGACGGCATTCTGGACTTACTGTGCCAATATCCGTGGGTTTCAGATGGGGACACACTAGTCCGGGCTTCTCTGTTTCAATACCGATGTCAATAATTAGCATTTGTAAACATGTTCCGCATCTCTTTACACACTCTTTGTCGTCATAGATACTCTTACATGTGTTCTAAATGATCTAAATTCTATTCCCATCAAAGATCTTTTTAAACATGTTCCGCATCTCATCACGCACTCTTTATCCCTGTTCGCAAGGATCAGTTTTACTTAAGAACATCTGTAAAATTTGAGCTGATATCCGATATTAACCGATATTAGAGATTAAAAATATGATGCAATATGATCCAAATGTGTAAAAAAAAAAAACTAGTTTAATATTATGAGACGTTCCGGTCCAACAAAGCCAGTAAATCGTCTTATTGCTCAAATTTACACCAAATCAGAATCGTGCACGGGTTCAGGTCCCCGCGGATACTCAATGGGTGAAACGCAAATTTGAATCAAAAGGTTGAAAAATATTGTGCTGTGTCGGATGAGGGTTCGGGTCGGGCCGAACACAGCAGAGCGCGGGTCTAATCTGCGGTTTACCAAACCTCATGTGCGGACAGAAAACAGGGCTGTATTTTAGTTTGATGCAAAAATGCCACTGTTTTGCCACAAGATGATTAAATATAAAATCCATATGCACGAGCACATTCCCAGAAATCTCTGCCACTTTCATTTTCAAACCGCCAAAATGACTCTTGAGGAGCTGAAAAGAAAATTTGCGAGTAGAGAGTACGAAGGTGTGGCTTTTTTTTTGGCTCTCGGACTGATTTTCATTTGAGTGCGGTTCGGGTGTTGGTTTGTATTTATAGCGGGTCAGATCGGGTGCGGAATTTTATTTCAATTCTGTCGGGAAATGGGTCGGGTGCGGATTGGGGTATGACGGGTATGGGCGGGTGCAGTTTGTCAAAATCAGACCCGGACTGGACTTTGCACCAAAGTGGGATCTCGGCTGAATCGATATCTTGGAACCCGATATCTGATTCACCAAAACTTTCAATATTGCCGCCATTATACGATCCCAGTATTGTATCGGTGCGTCTCTAGTTTCAGAGTGAGGAAAGTAATAATAACAATTTAAAACAAAACATTTGAATGGCTGATCACCAATAAACAGGTACACAATAAGGCCGTCGAATGAGTTTAACAAAATGTACAGTATTTTTTGTAACCAAATCTGTCCATCCCGGTTAACGGTGTAACCTCTGATCGTAACCACAGTTCTATGAGTTCAGCACCTCTTACTTTCCCTCCGTCGCCGTTATTAGAGAATCGCCCCCGCTCGTCTTCCTCATCTGCCAGGTCACATATCACCCTTTGGAAAACCGCCGCTTCGGGACCCGGGTTAATTCTTAATGATCTTTGCCGTTTCGCCGCACGTTTGTATCGCCCCGTCATAAAGCCCGCCCCCCCCCCATTTCCCCCCCCCCCCACCCCCCCCTTCCACCGGCAGCCTCTTGGGAGTTAAAATGGCTGTAACTTGGCGTGGCGTTTATGTCGCTGTCCCCGTAACGAGGCCGGGGAGAGGGGAGGGAGGTGACATGTTGGCTGCAGGGGTTTTTAGACTTCTCAAGGCTGTGGGGACGTGGAAAAGGGAGGGTGCCGGGTAAATAAAGAGAAAGGATGACACGCAGAAGAACAAAGGTGTGCGTGGAATATTAAAAAGTGGAAGGAGATTGTATTTGAGAATTACAGACAGGTTTTTTTTTTAAGGTTTTTGAGTATATATGTCAAATATCGATCCATTGCGGTGTTCAAGAGTGAGTGGTTTGAAATTACGACAGAATGTGAGCATGAATAGTGTTGGTCATACTGTGTTTTATGTGGGGACGGGTGATATATCTAACCTGGCTCACGCTAGATTAATATGTGTGTCACTCTGAGTTGAGTTCTACACCTGATTAAACACAAGGGATGGGACGAGCTTGCGCATACACGAGAAAAATGATCTTGTGAGGTTTTTTCCCCCGTGAATTTACCTTTACCTTTGACAAAAAAGAGCTAAGAGCTGGTGAGTTATACAATTTGAGAAGCTATAGTTCCAAAAAGCAGGACTAAAATGACCTCTATTACATAAGTATTGCCTAAAATAAATAAAAAGACTGAAGCCAAAATTGTATAATGGATTATACTACTTGTTTAATACAAATTAGGTCAAAATCTCGACATAATCTTGCGGTCTTGTACAAACTGTGTCTCGTCCCACCCTCATTAAACACTTTATTAATCTGGAGCGGCTCTCGCTGAAAGAGGTCGGAAAACGTGGAGCGTCACGACTAATATTAGAAACGGTTTGGTAGAAGCGTCACAGCAGCAGAACAAGCCCAAAAATCAAACTTTACTTCATTCATTTGAGAGAAAAGCGCAAAGTTCTTACCTTCTGCACCTTCTGTTTTTAACAAACTAAATCATCTATTTTGATGAAAAATAGGCTGAAGTCCATCTGTCGGCGTCGTTATGTTTGTTTTCTTGTTCATTTTCACCTTTGATTTCCGTACAAATGTCATCAATGCTTGTGCTGTGATTGGTCGGCCACCACCTCTCGGGGCCCCTTTCGCAGCAGCGGGGGCCAAGATGGGTTCTGTCTCTCAAATATCATGAGAATTCATCTTGCTGTGCAGGGTTATGATATATATCAGCTCCAATATGGGTTTAGGTGATGTTACCGAAGAATTTTCTCAGACATCAGTGTTTGTCTGACTGAGCATTTTGACACATTTGTAAACTAATGCGTAAAAAACAGAAAATGGAACAGAAAAATAGGCTTATAACACAGCCCTGTTTACTAGGGTTGGGCGGTAATACGGTAATAAGGTATGCTGAGGTATCAAAAAGTAGCAACGGTATCTGTTTCATGACCACCATTAAACAAATCTGCAGCGCATAACGACCTAATGTAATATTGTAATTTATTGATACCTAAATTTGTTTACTCAGGACAAACGAATGTGTGGCTGTACTTTTAATGTAATGCTATGTCCTTGTTCAGTTCTAGGTTCTCAGATTGGCGCTTGCGCTGTGTAAATATTAAACGACACTAATGACACGTTGTAGATTTTCTTGTCCTGGTGTTTGTGGCTCTGCCCTGGTGTTCCTCTAAACCACTCCAAATGTACGAACAGTTTATCCTCAGCACGTTACAAGTCATCCACGTGTCTCCACTGCGTACGCTCGGACTAACGGGATCTCTACTCACTGGGCCATTTTCAGACTATTGGGCTGTTGGACGAAATAGAGCAGGTGGTGGAGGGGGTGGAGCTTTACGCACAGCATCTTGTGGCTCCAGTGGTGCATGACGCGGCTGCAGAGACGCTTCTATATTTCCTTTTGAAATCCTGGCGTTTACCGTTGTAAATACAGTAAGTCCAGGGCTGTTCTGCTGTTAGTTTCTTTGTAGACCTGATACAAGGGGCTAAACGCACCCAGTTGAGTTTGATCGACTTTCCCACTGAGAAACACAGAGCCAGAGCCACACACATGCGTCCTGCTGGAGCTGACTGAATGGTTCAGGCCAGTGCTCTACGCTAACTTTTTTTTTCAGGAGCACATGTGCCCCTAAGTTTTTAGGAGCACAGAAATAAAAATGGGGGCACAAATAGGTTTTTGTTTTTAACGTTTATTACAGTGCAGAACTTGCGCACACCGACTTATTTGAATGAATTGTACACAAAAAAAACTATGACTATGTACTTTTCCAGCATGATCACAATGTTTTTTTTTTTTTTTTACCTATCTCCATTTTATCTGATTAATATTCATTTAGACTTAAAATAAGACAAGCCAACTGTACTGCACTTTTTGGACCCTGACCCACAGAGAACTTCCACTGGCACTTTACAGAAAACTGCTACAAAGTGAAAAAAGTGTGTACAATTTTTAAACCTGAATTTTCAAATTCCTGGAGTTACTTTCTCTTGTTTTTAAGTGGTATTTAGTCTCTGCACATTTATCAAACCCAACGCACATTGTGACAAACAGATTAATTTGGCATTTTCTTAAGCAAACTTCAGCTCACATATCGCCTGCTCTGTGCCGTAGCTCTGCTCTGTGCGACACTGACAGAAAATTAGTTTTTGCTTCGCTTGTCGTCCTGCTCTTCTAATCAGCGCATTGAGAAGGAGCCTCTGTGTTCTACGTGGGGAGGAGAGAGCGTGAAAAGGCGAGGAGCGGTGCACTGACGTATAGACAGGGAGGATGTTTAACCTGCTCTGTGATGCCCGCTGGTACACGAGGGTGGCGCTGTGGCGAACAAGCCGCACGCTGGCGGTGCATGTGGTGATGTGCCATGCAGTGTCCACAGGCTCCAGCGCACAGGCCGCAGAGAGAGACGTCCCGCGCGGTCCTGCACACAGGTACGAGTTTATTGGCGACAGCAGCGGCGGTAATGAAATATGATCACACTCAGTATTCAGACCTTGAGTCCGTGACAAGACCGAGTGCAAATGCGCTCGAGTCCGACACAAGATCGCTTTAGTGGAGAAAGAAGTCCAGCGCCACAGGGGTGTCTATTGAGTGGTGGGACAGGGGTGGGTCCTGCTGCGGTGCCGCTCCTCGGATAAGGTGGGCATGGACGTGTTTTGAAGTGGAGTTTGTTCGTATGAGTGATATCGGCCACACGCGGAGCTCGTATGTTGGAGTCGTGCGCGGTCGGAGAGGTCATGCCTGGGCACGGTTCAGATCGGTTACGTTCGCGCTGGGCCTGCGTGCCGCGCATTAGGGGTGATCCAGGCTTGGGCACGATTCTGAAGTCCTAGTGTGAGTGCGCCCCTAATGTTTGACACATTTAGAACGTTTCACTCACATTACGTCAGTGCGCAGCTCCTTATTGTGGCTGCAGAAGCACTGGCACTGGTGCGACTGTTTTATTTTCCTCGTTCGCGCGCCGAAATATTTGCTCGCAAATGCGAGTGAAATGGGCGCACTGTAGAGCCCTGGTTCAGGCACAAGCTACAAAATAATTCTTAGTCAAGGTCCTGCATTTTTCGGACTATAAGTCATCCAAAAATGCACAATGAAGAAAAAAAAAACTTGTATAAGTCACACCTGGTGGAAATTTATTTTATAAAATCAGAGACCAAGAACCAACATTTCATCTTGAAAGGCGAGTTATAGAAAATGAAAAAAAACAAAAACTCTTTTCTTTATTATTTGTCTCTAAAACCAAAATGAAAAAAATCATAATGATTTGTTTTTTTCATTTTTTATTCATATATACGATTCATATATTTGGTGTATGGGCTGTCAGTGTGAAAAATGTAATATATAAGTCGCACCTGAGTATAAGTTGCCCACCCAAACCCTGAAAAATACAGCAATACCATGTACCCTGGTAAAATGCTGAGAAGGTTTAATGGTATGAAAATTTGGATACCGCCCAACCCTAATGTCCACACAGATAAACACAGTTGGTTGTGTTTTATTCATGAGGTTTACTATGACCTAAAAGTCCAGTGTGTAACTTCCTGCATGATCAATGGAAACTGAAACTTAAAACCACTTTAGGACATTCTTCATGGAGATGTAATACCTTTGAGTGCTACAGTACATTATAGCCAAAGGAACAACGCTAATTTCCATGGAAACAAGCACAAGGTCAAGCAAGAGTCAGGTTTGTGGAGATGCAAGCCTGCTTATAGTAGGTACACACTGAATGTATTTATGTATGGCTAAAAAGTTACTTACTGTGGCTTTAACATACAGTTTAGTATCACTTAAAAATGTTGGTTGCAGTGTTGCAGTTTGATCAATTGGAGCAAAAAAACAAATTGGATTACAAAAGGATTGCCAAGACTGACGGTTTGATCCCCGTCATCGCACACTGTTTTCACACATACCCTTGAGCAACACACTTGGCCCAACTTTCCTCTTTGAAATCTATGTTGCAGCCTGTACCGCAGAGACACCGCGGGCGATAAATCTGATATAGTTGCCCGTACAGAAGCGTCGCATTGTAGTTTAATCTCCCAGGCTCTCATCCAACTGTCACTCAAACACCAGCCGAGATCCAAGTTTGGGCATTACTTTTCCGAATGGCACCCAGCGGACGATGTCTCCTGCCCCCCGAGGAGAGCGGAGCGGAGCAGAGCCGGACCAGACTGCACCAAACTGAACTAATTGGTCAACCCCGTGTCCTGGTGTCAGCAGCCCTTTTCTCTCCATCTGTCTGTCAGCTCTGGAGCCTCACCAGCCCCCTCCGGAGACTGCCCCTTCGCACACAAAAAAACGCCCAAATCCTCTTGCCTGGGAAAGAGAGAAAGGCGCACGGGGGAGTTAAAGGTGGAGAAAGATGGAGAGATGGCAGGTGAGCTGTAGACGATGTACCAGAGCTAGTTAGAGGATTCATTTTATGCGGAATTGACTTTTTTTTTAAGGTTCTAAAGGCGCGTTGGGTAACTTTTCCGGTGGAAGGTCTGTCAAATGCTTTTGTCCGTGGAGATTTTATCGCTTTGTCTGGAATGTTTCACCGTGTGGTGTTAAACCTTTCGATCTTCATGGAGACCAAACCAGACCAAGTTACAGGTGAGATCTGTGGAGAGGCGACCCCGCTCACACTCAATGTTGTTTTTTGAGGTATTTTTGAGCTACAAAACCACCTGTAATTGAATAAATAAAAAATAAAACCACCTGTAATTGAATAAATAAAAAGCTAAAGCTGTTTAATGTCATACTGCGGAACATTCCAGGTAGAGCAATGACGTAGCCATAGACACGGTAGCTGCGGGGTCTTAAAAAGGTCTTAAACCTCATGTTCCTAATTTAAGGCCCTTAAAAAGTCTTAAATTATGTCAAAATCTTATTTTTCTCACAAAGGTCTTAAATTTCATGAGGCTATTTTCAGTCTGAAAGTTGAGTTTGTCTTGTTAGAATATTATAAATGTGATTTTACAAGCAACGCATATGACTATAAATGAGTTCTGAATGAGATTTAGAATACAAGTATTTGTTGTTCTTTAAAGTAGTGAGTAATTAGAACTGGATCTGGTGTTTTTTGCCCGCATAATGGGCGCGATGTTGGTCTTCATTTTCATTTCAATGGTCTTAAAAAGGGCTCTAAAAAGTCTGACATTATGTCGTCCAAGTCTTTTTTCACAAAGGTCTTAAATTTCATGATGCTATTTTTTGTAAACTCCACCGGGCTGCAGCGCAACGTGAGACAAGACACTGTGAAAGCTCCATTTGTTTTGTTAGAATGTTATAAATGATTTTTTGGCCATTTTACATGTAACCCATACAGTTATTTAAAGCAGTGAGTAATGGTCTTCATTAGAATCGGATCTGGTGTTTTTTGCCTGCGTAATGGGTGCAATGTTGGTCTTATTTTCTTTTAAGTGGTCTTAGGTACCTGCGTGAAGTCGCCCCCATCAAACGAAACCTACACAAAAACTGTCAATCGTTTGTGCTGCAAAAAGTTTTGTTTGTGTGATTCTGGTTCTTAAGATATTTGCAGTTTTATTTTCGGCCGATGACGTCGTCCAGCCCCTCAAAATGTTAAATAGAGCTCAAAACAGGAAGAGAATTATAGAAAATATTTGTATTTCGTGTGACAATTTTAATTTGTGCGAGTTTATTTCTAAAATTATTAATTATTATTTCTGTGGTAATTACTGGACGTCATTTCCGCTCAGCTGACGGCGGCAAACTCCACAAAACTAGTGAAGAGAAATGATCTCAGGCTGTGGAAAAGTCTGTCACAGTCTTTAGTAATTTGCTTTTGATTTATATTTTATATAATCAGACTTTTCCACAGCCTCAGGTCATTTCTCTTCACTAGTTTTGTGGTGTTTGCAGCCGTCAGCTGAGCGGAAATGACGTCCTATAATTACCGCAGAAATAATAATGAATAATTTTAGAAATAAACTCGCACAAATGAAAATTTCAAAAACAGAAAATTTTAAATGTTTAAATGTGAATAAAGCACTTTTAAAACCATAAAAAAGAACATGAGGTGCTGTCCCATCAAAAAATACTTGAAATGTTGAAATCATGCACCGTGAGTGGGGACGCCTCTCCACAGATTTGACCAGTAACTTTGACTTGTGGGGTCAACATGGGGATAGTTTAGAGACAATAGTGTTGAAAACGTCAGGCAAAGTGACAACATCTCCATGGCAACAAGCAGATGGCTGATGAAAGTCTTCTGGGAACTCTAGACATGTCTTGGCCCATTGGAAATAAGGTTGACAACTACATTTTATTTTATTATTACTATTACATTATTATTATTATTATTATTATTATTATTATTATTATTATTATTATTATTATTATTATTATTATTATTATTATTATTATTATTATTATTATTATTATTATTATTATTAATTTATTTTAGATTTTAATGTTATTTTCTTATTCCTTATTTTGCATCACTTCTTAATATTTTTTGCTTAATCTTGCACATTTTGACTTCTTCAAACCACTACAGTGCCAGCAGCTATTGTTGGTAACCTCATTCACACTTATAGTACGTTTCATTCTTGAGAACAGTAAAATGTTTTGTACTTTCACCCTCTGTTGGCACGAATTTAGATTTTTTTAATACAAAAATCACTGCAAAACGCACTGCTTTTATTGCTTATCTATACATTTCCATTAGTAACTGTTACAATATAAGACTTTCCTCGTTTTATTTCCCAGTTTTCCCAGTTTTCTCAACAGATCCGTCGTGGCTGCTGTGTCCTTGGGCAAGACACTTCACCCTCCTTTTCCCTTCGATGGCGTGACTGCTGTGGGTCCATCTGTCAGTCAGCTCGGCGCCTCCCCCCCCACCCCTGAGGCTGCTCCTTCTTCCAGTAAAAAGCTCCCAAATCCCCCTGTACCTGGGAAAACAGAACACGGGGGAATAAGAGGAGACGAGGGGGAGGGAGCTGCTGCTGCTGGGACCAGAGCCACTTCAGGAGGCAATTAGTGTCGTAGATCTGACTCGTGAGCTCTTAGTTTTTTCATTTCATATTATTTAGTCAAGTGTAGTATAGGATTAAATGTGCCTATAAAACAATGCTTTTATTTTTGACCAGATGTGGGGAAAGTTTTATGTAATTTTAATAAACAAGAGCCATAATGTCTTTAAGTAAACATAAGTATAAAACAGTGTTAATATCAAAATCTTTATGTGATATATGCCCCAATTGTTTTTTTGTTTTGTTTTTTGACTAAAGACAGAAGTACAGAAGTTCTGAGCAGCAAAAAAACAACAACAAATCACCCAAAAAATTCAGTTCCATTTTCTAAGTTCTTGTTTTTGTAATTCGCAATAATATACTGGGAAAACACTTAGGCCAACAGTGCAAAAAAAAGAACAAAAAAACTGCCAACAGCAAAAATACAACAATTCCAAGTTACCTAAACTAAAGCCCAAATGATGTGTCTTTTTCCCACTCAGGGCTTCCGTACTTTACGTTTTTATCAGCCACAAACCAGGAAACAACACTGGTTTGCGCTGGTTCTGGAAATTATGAAGTGAGGTGCTTATAAACTCATCATGGTGAATAATTAGGACGCTCTGAATGCAGAAGGGAACTGAGGAAGAACTTTGAACCACTGCAAACTGTCTGAAATGAACTAGTTCTGTTTTGTTCTAAGATAAAAGATAATGTACATCGCCTTGAATAAATACGGCTCTTTATTGAGGAAAATAATCCCAGTCTTGTTGGTATTTTTGGTGTTGGTATTTTTAAAAACATTTCCCTTTGTTTGTGCCCATCTTTTACACGCAAACAGTGAATTCGCCTCTGAGAACGAATCTTTGAAGCAGTGATGACCGTCATTATAACATTTTCTCGCCGCTCCTTCGGGACAATCACTTCATTTTCAGAATGATCCGCCCAGGTCGGACCCAACACCGATGGTGATTGGGTCTTAGAGCAGGAGGGAGAAGTGACCTCCGAGCCCTCGTTCGTCTCTGGTCATCAATGCAAACGCAAACACATGAAAAGTTTATGCACCATGATCATCATCATAGCAAAAGGTAAACACTGGTCACACTTTTGGCGTGTCAGCTCCTAAAACTCTGTTTATCTCACTTTACACACAAACGCGAGATTCCAGAATCTCCACTCTAACCAGAGTTTTTAGACTCATTTTCAGAGGCAAATTCGCTGTTTTTGTGTAAAATATGGTACAGATGAAGGGAAACAGGGTTTTACGAACATGACTGGGATTATTTTCCTCATTCAAGAGCAGTATTCATTCAAAACAATATAAGTTATTCTTATATTAGAACATGTAAAACAGAACTAGTTCATTTCAGACAGTTTGCATTGGGCAAAATTTACTCACTTACCTTAAGTATTCCTAATTATTCACCATGATGAGCTCATAAGAATGTTACACTTTTCAGAAACCAGCGCCCCCATGTTACTTCCTGGTTTGCGGCTGATAAAAACACTGATATAACTAGACGTAAACAGTACACAGCACTCTAATTTTGACAACTAGAATTACAGAAGATAAAAACCACATGACCTTAACCTCCTGAGACCCGAGCTTTTGTCTGCTGTGCATTTTTCATTTCTTCTTGCTATTTGGGATAAGTAGGACCTACTAAGTAAGTCTTCTGTATGACACCATTGGTTAAAAAATGTAAAAGCATTAAAATGTATAAATAAATTACAAAAAACAAACAGCAATTAGCTGTTTATTTCAAGCCCTAAACCTGCCAAATGTGACGCAGGTCGACTGTGAGCGGGTTGGGGTTCAGTGAGTGAGGTTAAAAACACACAAAAAGGCCTGAAAATGTGGTCCACAGTTTTAATTTTTTCTGGTTTTCAATCGTTACCAAAAAAGTCGAGGTGCAAAAAGTGGAGACAGGCAGCAGTTTCCCTATAGCAGCAGAAACGTCCAGCAATTTATAACTGTAAACTCATCTAAATATTCCCAAGTTTACCTAACAACAGGTACAATCAATAATATAACACAGTCCCAATGTCTTCAAACGAGGACATGACATTTCCTGATGCTCTCGTCTGCTGTGGTCAATAAAATGTGTCAAATTTTAATGCCAAATGAAGAGACATTAAGATACATGAAGAGACATTATTGTACATAAATACATTGGTTTTATTCATAAATTTTGCATCTAAACTTTACCAGGCAGTTTTTTTTTACTTTCGGGAGCTGCTGTAGAGGTTTTTAGTTGATCACAGGTGAAAGTTTAAAATAATTGAAAATCCTGGTGCTAAGAGCCAATATGTAATGTCCTCGTGTGGGGCCACAGGGTCTCAGGAGGTTAAGGGCTGTTTTTGCACTATACCTGTACTGAGGCAACACAAAATGTACTTTATTACATAGAAATGGTGTAACTCCTACAGCAGTGACAGTAATGCAGCCGTATACAGTATTTTACAGACACCAGCTCAATTCAATAAACCAGAACAACCTCATTTCAATAAACCAGAATCGTCCAATCTCCACACTCCACAAATTCTTCAATAATTACCATTCCTCGTGCATCACCTCTCCAAGGCTCCCACTCCTCCACCCTCTCCTCCTCCTCCTCCTCCCCCACCTCCGCACACTCCTCGGCGGGTGCATCTCATCGCTCACCCCTTCTCCTCTCTCCGCAGGACTGGAGCAACATCTTCTGAATTATTGAGCGCGGCCCGGCGTCCCCGAGGTGGGCCAGCGCCGTGGAACTCCTCTGTCTCCGCCGCGCCGACCGAGAGAAGAGCCCGCTTTGATGGAACATGCTGAGGTGCTTACCAACCATCCGTCACGGTGAATACCCAATCCGGCGACGGCCATATTGAATCGGGGCCTGTGGGATTTGAAGTGCCCCCGAAATGCGAGGAAAGATCAGCGCGACGATACGGATGCACTTTGTTGCTCCTGTTTGGGAAATTCAAATTGATTTCCGTCAAAAAATGTGTCGGGAAATGATTTGGGGTTGTGATAAAATGGATATTACAGGCGTAGGTTGGAAGCCCATACAGTGCAGTGCTCCAGGCTGGATTTAGCTAGCAAAATAATAGAATGTTTTATTTGCTTATTTAAATAATGTGAGTTTCAAAACAGCCACTGGCTTGGAAATGACAGTGTGTTGTCAAAATTGTCAAATTAAAATAAATGTTTTTTGGTTAAAGCTTAAAGCTGCTCGTCTATTGCAAATCTGTTTGTGAGTCTAAACCCATTTAGCCTGATGTGTTATACTGGTGTGTTACACTGGTGTGTTACACTGGTGTGTTACACTGGTGTGTTACACTGGTGTGTTACACTGGTGTGTCACACTGGTGTGTTATACTGGTGTGTTACACTGATGTGTTACACTGGTGTGTTACACTGATGTGTTACACTGGTGTGTTACACTGGTGTGTCAGTATTACAGACGTTCAGCTCGGTGGAGCTCCAGTCTCCTGCTCTCTGGTTGGGCTGGTGGAGGCTTCTTCAGCCACACTTTATTTTATTTTTTCTATTACTCCTTAATTGTGCCTTGTTCCTGATTGGACACAACAAAACTGAACTCTGGCACTTAAAGGACATTTGTGCACAAACCACAGAGCGGATATAGAAGTGAACTAAGTGAGTGTGACGTTACCACAGCGTCAGCGCCGCGCAAATGAGGCCACAGTTACAGGAGCAAATTTGGAGCCAGGCTCCATATTTGGAAATCCGACCAAGAGTATCATAGCAACCACAAGAGCCAATCATGATTTAGGTCGTTAAATGTGCCGCCCGACTCATGGCAGAGCTGCGATGCGATAGTCTGCACCTGCAGGACTGCTGTAGTTCAGTGATTCTTGAGAATAATAAGGAAACTTTTAGCTTTTATCATCAAACTTTAAATAGTAAGTTTAAGTCATTGATTTATGTTGTATGTGCTGTTATGTACAAACAATAGAGTCACAATTTAACAAAATTCACTTTACTTTATGCTAGTTAAATTATGTTAGTTAAGATTCTAGTAACGTTAGCTACTGTAATTGTTTGGTCATGGTCATGAGCTCTGGGTAATGACCGAAAGAACGAGATCGCGGATACAAGCGGCCGAAATGAGTTTCCTCCTCAGAGTGGCCGGGCGCTCCCTTAGAGATAGGGTGAGGAGCTAGGTCACATGGGAGGAGCTCGGAGTAGAGTCGCTGCTCCTCCACGTCGAGAGGAGCAGCTGAAGTGGCTCAGGCATCTGGTCCAGATGCCTCCTGGACGTCTCCCTCGGGAGGTGTTCCAGGCATGTCCCACCGGGTAGGAGGCCCCGGGGAAGACCCAGGACACGCTGGAGGGACTATGTCTCTGGGCCTGGGAACGCCTCAGGATCCGTCTGGAGGAGCTGGAGGAAGTGGCTGTGGAGAGGGAAGCTTGGGAGCCCCTGTTTAGACTGCTGCCCCCGCGACCCGGCCCCGGATAAGCGGAAGATGATGGATGGATGGATGGATTTTGTCATTTTATTTCAAAAATAGTCAATCGGGGCAGGAAAGCGAGAAGGGAACTTACTTAGCAGTGAAACGTGCTAGCTGTCAGTCAAACCTGTTGCTAACGCTCGGCAGCAGCGACCTCAGGGAATGAAGGCGTCTGATTGGTCTGTCATTTATATTCATATCTTGATTTATGAATAAAACAGCAAAATGAAAAAAATCTGGATCATGTGTCGCGGGTTCATACGAACAATTTAAGACCAGAATGACGAGGCCGAGTGCAGCACTTACAGACAGAGGGACGATAAGATCCCAGTGTAAGTCAATGGGAAAAAGGGAGAGAAGGAGCCGGAAGAGCCTCCTGGAGCACTTCCTGTTTGGCACGCGGCGGCTAACGGGTTAGCTATGTCCACTCATATGGCACAAACTTATAATGAAGTGATGGCACTCATGCCTCACAGCAAGAAGGTTCTGGGTTTGATCTCCGGGTCACCTGGGCCTTTCTGTGTTTCTGGAGTTTGCATGTTCTCCCCGTGTCTGGATGGGCTTCCTCCGGGCTCCAGTTTCCCCCATTCACCTAGCGCTCTGATGAACTGAAATCGTGGAGCGAGATGTCGAACCCGCAGAGGGGTTCACAGGGGTCGGGTGCGCAGAGGACTGGACGGTGAACTGCTGCCCCCACAACCCAGCTGGATAAAGTAGATGAAGATGGATGGACTTATAATTAACATTTATACGCACTAGCTGAACTTATCGGGTGCGGTGTTTGAATTACATTTGCACATTTGAACTATATTTGTATATTGAATGCCATATTTTGAATGGCCGTTCGTACTATTGTTAATTGTTGTTTGTCATTGTCTCAATATATGGTACCATCAAAAAGCAACTCCTGTTTCAGTCTCTCTCTCCGCACTCAGAGCAGAATTTACATCTTCTGTTACTCAACCCATCATAACAGCGCGATCACTATTTTTAGTACACTGTAGTAACACACGTGCTACATACAGAATACTGAACACCTGCTTTAAAATGCATTTGCAGCATATTCTGATCCATGGTCCAACAGGAGCACTGGATTCTTAAAGGGATAGTTCGGGTTTTTAGACATGAATCTGTATGTTCCCGTCAGCAGTGTCGTGCATCAACACTGACGTACCTCCCGACAGCGTCCGGTGAGCCGAGTTCTTCCCCGGTTTCGGTGCTGATCAAAGTAGTCTGGAAAGTTGGCCGGAGTCACGAAAATAAAGTTTTTCTTCTCAAAACAACATGTGTTCAAAGGGTTAGGGTCAGTTTAATGTCTTCATGTAGCGTCACTAAGAAAAGTCTGTGGGTTAAGTCATGTAGTATCACAAAGTTTATGTAATGTAAGTCATTTAGTGTAACGCATTAGCTAGGAAATTAATAGTGTTTTCTATTAAGTCATGGACTGTTACCCACTAACGAAGCACTCTAGTGTTAAAGCTTTATAAAGTAATGTAGTTTTACTGATTTGTGAAGTCATAGCATTTGCAGCGTTTCCCTTTAGATAAGTCATGTAGTGTTACCAATTTGCCATATAGCGTCACACAACTATAGTAAGTATTGTAATTTAGTGTTACACATGAGTTAAGAAATGCAGAGTTTTATTTTGTGTTAAATCATGTATTGTTACTTTTTTAATCTTTAGTCAGGCAGTGTTACAGATGATTAAATGTAGAGATTTCTTAGTGTCATCAAATAGTTACGTCACTGTACCGTTATCTATTATTAAGTCATGCGGTGTTACTGATTTATTAAATGATGTAGTGTCATCCCTTTACGGCCAAGATTTTGGAGAAATGTGTCCTCCTTCAGCTCCAGTCATTTTTAGAAGCACATGGCACTTTTGACATCTTCCAATCGGGATATGAGGCTTTACATAGCACAGAGTCTGCGCTTTTAAAGGTTTTTAATGACCTGTTTTAGTGGCTGATTCTGGTGTCTCTGCCATTTTAGTGCTTTTAGACGTGACAGCTGCTTTTGTCACAGTGGACCATGCAACTCTTTTAAATCGTTTGGAAAACTGTGTTGGTGTCGGGGGGCCGCCCTCAAATGGTTCAGGTCTTACCTCAGTGGGAGGAGTTGCTCCGTCAGACTGGGGGACCCCACTTCGTCCACCTCCCCCCTGAACAGTGGAGTCCTCCAGGGTTCAGTCCTTGCGCCCGTTCTCTTTGCTCTATACCTCCTTCCGCTGAGTGAAATCTTTAAAAAAACACGGCATTAAATATCACTTTTACGCAGATGATTGCCAAATTTACCTGCCACTTAAGACATTTTCTTCTGACACCTCCGTCACCGTCTTAGTGATGTTAAGGATTGGCCGGCCCACAACTTTTTAAGTTAAAAAACTGAGGTCAGTGTCTTTGGCAATAACGACCCCTTCACCGACTTGGCCCCGTAAAACAACATGTGAAACAGTCACCGACCTCAGTGTCATTACCGACAGTGATTTGAAATTTGACAAACATGTGAGTGTGGTTGTAAAATATGTTTTTTTTATTATTTGCAGGTTTTATCTAAAATTAAACCTTTTTTATCTTTTAAATCATTTGAACACTTTTATCTCCTCTCATTTAGGCGACTGTAATGCGCATAAGCCTCATGCACTTTCTCACTTACAGTTGGTCCAAAGTTCTGCTGCGCGACTTTTAAGTGGAAGCAAAAAATGTGAGCACATTACCCCGATGTTAGCGTCGCTGCAGTGGCTTCCAGTTTGTTTTAGAGGAGATTTTAAAATTATAGTGTTTATTTTTAAAGCTTTAAGCAGACTGGCCCCACAGTACGTCTCGGACCTCATCCAAATTTACCCCTCCACGTGCACTGAGGTCCGAGGGCCAACTCCAGCTCGTGGTGCCAAAGTGGAGACTTAAAACCAGGGGGATCGGGCTAAACTGTGGAACGCTCTACTCCCCCACGTCCGCACAGCCCCACAGTCGAGTGTTTTATGTCTCATCTTAAAACCCACTTTTGTTCTCTGGCTTTTAACACTGCGTGAGTTTGTGTGCTCCTCTGTGTCTTTTATGTATTTTATTTTATTTATTTAATTCTACTTTGTGATTTTTTTGTGGTGTTGCTTTAATTAGATTTGACTGGTTTTATTGTTTTAGGACTGGTGTGACCAAATTTTAGCATTGTTTATGTTTTATCTCTGTTTGTAAAATGTGCTAAATAAATAAAGTGGATTTGGATTTGTCATCAAATAGTTACATCATTGTTTGTTACTCATTTATCAAAAGATGTAGTGTCATGAAATAGTTACGTCATTGTATTGTTATTCATTATGAAATCAAGCGGTGTTACTGATTTATTATATCACATAGAAGTTCATAAGTCCATCTTTATTTTTAATTAGTCGATGAAAATATTTTATTTCTCACTGTTACTCGTGATCCTGACTGAGGCGACTTGAGTCATATGGGCTGAGCGGGAGCAGATGGCTAATAAAGTTATATAGCGTCATTAAATAAATACATTTGAACAGGATCCCATGGCAACATCATGGTGCCACATTCTTAATTCAATTTCATGTTTGCATTTTATTTGTTTGAATGTTCTTTTATTGGTAGCAAAACAGTAAATTTAAAAGGGCCCACATGATGCTATTTTTTTTTTTTTTTTAATCTATGTTATAATGTTCTTTCTTTATCACAAACAGTCACACCCCCATTAGGAAAACGAAAACATTTCCATGTCCTCCCCCAGGACTAAACCAATGACTAAACCAGGGACTAGACCAAGACTAAACCAGGGTAGAGCTCTGCAGTCCCGCGGCTCCCGACCAGGGACTAACTAGGGACGCTCCACAGAAGAACCACAGAACCTCTACCCAACGTCAACAAATCGCACCCTCGCCTTCAGTCGCCGCGTACGAGAGCAAACGTCTCAGTTGTGTCTCCAAAGCGACTCCCAGGACACTCGCAGCATGTGTCCAGGTGTATCCCGCACTGCGCTCACCTGCGTCATGAGGCAGTTCACTCCTGTGTCCTCCTCGTTTTTAAAGATGATGTCCGTGTTAGAGTTTGGGGCATTTGCTTCATCCAGCGTGACAGAATCCATGTCTAAAGCTGCAGCAGGATCAGCTCCTCTGTGTTTGCTCCTCCTCATATGACGCTGTATTGTTGGCGATATTCAGCATGTTTTGGCTGAAAAAACTTAAGCAACTTATCAGTGTGATTTGGGTGTAACGTCTTTAAGTGGTGGCATCATTTATTTGGTTTCATTTTGTCAGTTGCTAACATTTTTAGTAGGGCTGTCAGCGTTAAGGTGTTAACACTTGCAATTAATCGCAAAAAAAAAAAATCACACTGTTTTTTTTGACACTGATTAATCACATGATTTATTTTGAAAGCTCCTCTATGGAAAGTGTGGATGGACCTGAAAGGCGGCGCAGGTTATTAGGTCAGTGATCAGGTCCATACGCAGATGTGAAGATGACAGATGAGACTGTGACTGGTGCTCAGCGGCAAATTTCTCTTCAAAAAAACTGTCTGACGGGACTTTAGATCAAACTAAGGCAGTTTGCAGATATTACAGCGATGAACTCTCTTTCCACAGAAGCACAAGTTTAAAATACCGTCTTAAAACAAAACACGGGTTTGATTCAGCGGCAGCAACGACACTACTTGTACCAACAACAAGCCGAGCACGACAAACAATGTTCACAGAGTGCATTTTTGTCAAATATTTTGGTATTTTTTTGAAGAATAATTAACTGCGATTAATCATGATTAAAAAGTTGTGGGTTCGATCCCCGGGTCACCCGGGCCTTTCTGTGTGGAGTTTGCATGTTCTCCCTGTGTCTGGATGGGTTTCCTCCGGGTGCTCCGGTTTCCCCCATCAACCCAAAACATGCAGCACCTGAACTAACATCAAGGACCATGTTGTCCACCCTCCTGTGGGCTCACCACCTGCAGAGGGGTTCATAGGGGGGGTCAGGTGCTATGAGGATTGGGCAGCAAACTGCCCCCGCGACCCAGCTGGATTAAGCGGGAGAAGATGGATGGATGGATAATCGCGATTAATCAAAATTGTAAAGTGTGATTCATCTGTTTTAAAAAAATTTATCATTTGACAGCACAAATTTTTAGACAGTAAATACAGTGGTCGTTCCTCGTTTTCTGCCATAGTCACAGTGAAGCCGAGCGCTACAGAAGCTTTACCTACAGTTTGTTCTCTGCACTTCATATCTCCTAATAGATTCCTGAAAAAAGCAGATGTTACAGCACTCATACTCCCTGCGCAAACTCTGCCAATGAGAGTGTGGTGGATGTGCAATTACACTTATTCTAGTACGGTATAAAAGCATGTTCCCCGAGGTCACATGTGCCCCAATATTTGAGAAGGACTGGGTTAGGTAGAGTTCTTCTCTCAAACTGAAAACACTCTGTTCCACTTTGTGATGTCATGTGGTAATGCAGGAAGTGCTCCACGTTATTCAACTTCACACACCTTCGGCTAAAATCATATGGGTAATTTCAGCCCTGGAGTTGCCTATCTTCACTGAATAGGCAACGGCCAGAAGTGTCACGATGTTGAGTCACGCAAAGCTTTTATACGGCAAAATACCTGTGGAAAAGTGTTGCATGTTTTTAACCGGCTTCATAAATCTGCCCCAACACCAAATCAAGGTAAGAAAGACTTAAAGGAGAACGACGACGAGCATTAGTGAATGACTGAGCAAAACTCACGTTATGGTCATGAAGAAAACATCAATAACTTGTTCACTCTGACTGATTCTGGAATTAAAATGAAAAGTCTTGAGAGTTTGTGATGTCGATATTAGCATGGACTGAGAGATTTGTGCAGTTTAAATGGTCGACATTTAATCTGTGAACATCTGTAGCATTTATAGTTATTTATGTTTTATTCATGGCCATAACGTTAGTTCAGAATCTGTTCTTTGTTGGATGGAGATTTGGTGTCGGGGCAGATTCATGAAGCTGCTCAAAAATATGCAACGCTTTTCCACAGGTATTTTGCCGTAGAAAAGCACCGACCGGAAGCTGCGCAACTCAACATCTCGGCACCGCAGTCTATTTAACGTAAAAGGAGCTGTTGACTTGAAAACGACCGCTTCGTGACATCACAAGGTGGAACGGAGCAGTTTGAGCTTTATAGATGTAGACGGACTAAGAATAAAGGGTCACTTAAACATGTGTGAACGCAACGAAACGCAAATCCAGGTACGTTTTTGAGGCGGTAACGACATTCTAACGCGCCTTAAGTCTCATAAGAGTCAATCCTGCGTCGTACGAGACCTTTAAACCAATCGCACATCCAGTATTCCGCGATATTCAGATATTACTACTGTACATACACAATCATCATTTTGCCACCCGCTCCATTACCCTTTCAAATTTACAACGCCGCATTACTTTTAACCAGCGCAAAATTTACGTTACGGCTACGACTTTACAGCACTTATAAAACACAGTCCCCGTAGTTAGCGGCCCCCCGTGTTCAAACATCACTGCCCCCCGAAGCCCCGGCCGCCCCGCCTTCATCTGCAAGACACCGCGCCATTTTTCCCGCACCCGCATTTATGGATCTATATTTACAACCGCCTGTCTGTTTTCATATGCCGGCGTGCGCATTATTCCGACGCGAATTTTGAGTAAGTTATGCTCGCGAACCTGCAAGCATAGTAATAACGCCGCAAAGGGTCTCCGGCGGAAGGTCTGTTTTATGGCATTACCTCGCCCCGATCCTCCGGTTGCATATGAAACGTGATAACAAGCGTTGCCTTTGATTTAGACCCCGAGAGGCGCGCTCGCAGACCTCCGCAGAATTCAATTGCGAAAATGTAGCCGGTGTGTGCGATATTGCGGACGGCGGCAGGAAAATGGGCCTCGCTTTGAAGGGTGAATACATATTTGGGGTAGAGGCGTTTTGCAGCCATTTTCGTGCCTAATGACACTGAAAATTGCATTCAAATCTGGAAGGCTGAAACACAGATTCGAGTCGTAAACAAGCAAGTGAAATGATGGTGTTTATGCAAAAAAAGAGAAAAGGATTTAAATGTGTTTGCAGTCAATTGTACGCACAGTTCAGATATTTGAAAGTACTCACCCCCACTGAGTATTGACATATGACATCGCCGTGAAATGCGATGGATAACAACTATAAGCAACGTATCCATGATTTTTTTGGAATTCACAGTGCCCTGTGTAACTTTTCATCTCCTTGTTTCCATGGTGATGTTATTTCTTTGCCTGGGATGTTCCACAGTATGGCATTAAACACATATATCTTGCATTTATTCATTTACAGGTGTTTTTTATTTCTCAAAACCACAACAAAGATATGTGTTTTTTACAGTACAGAGGCCCACTTCTCCACAGATCTGGCCTGTAGCTTTGTCTGGTGATGTCACTTGCTTGTCTCCATGGAGATAGTGCAATTAAATACTGTAGAATATTGCATGAAAAAAAATGATAACATGTACATGGAGCCAAGGGGATGACAGATCCTACACCAGAAAAGTTACATAGTGCACAAAAACATGAGGAGGTTTTAGATGTGGCCCATTCGCTCTTTGGAATTTCAATCAAGAACGAAAAACAATAAAATGGGAAAAACAGTTTGTTATTTCATTTTTCCATTTTAGTGTCAAACAAAAAACATATTTCAACTTCTATTTCCAATATTTAATTTAAAGTTTATTTCAAAAAACAGTCTTGATGCCTATTTTTTAAATTTTGATATTTTATTCTCTCTGGTTTATATGTAGTTCTGCTGCTTAACGCTGTGTGTGAATTCAGAGTCAACTGAATAAAGGACTTAACTGTATTACTGCTTCCTGTTTCTCACATAGTCCATATATATGAGTGGACTAAGTGAGTGTGACGTCACCACAGCGTCAGCGTCGCTCAAACGAGGCTCCAGATGCAAATTGTTGCAGCCGGGCTCCATATTTGGAGTATTTGGAGTGGCGAATATCATAGCAGCCACAAGAGCCGATCACGATTGAGGTCGTTAAATGTGCCCACCCTTCCCATAGCAGAGCGGCGATATTCTGCACCATTCTGCATGGACCGCTGTATTTCAGTGATAAGGAAATTTTAGCTTTTATCATCAAATTTTGAATAGTAAGTTTAAGTCAACAACTAGCTGTCAGTCAAAACCGTTTCTAACACTGGGCAGCAGCGATCTCAGGGAATGAAGGTGTTTGATTGGTCAGTTATTTATGTTCATATCTTGATTTAGGAACAAAATAAATGAATTTTTTAGAAAATTTAAGATCCTGTGTCGCGGGTTCATACGAACATTTTAAGACCGAAATGACGAGGCCACAGCAGCAGTTATGGAAAGAGCAGCGATAAGCTCCTAATGTAAGTCAATGGGAAAAAGGGAGAGAAGGAGCCTGAAGATCCTCCTGGAGCACTTCCTGTTTGGCACACGGCGGCTAACGGGTTAGCTTTGTAGATTCATATATACGATCTGTGGTTTCTCGTCATGGAGTTCAACAATTACTTTCTAAGACACGAAAGTAAATGTGTCGCTATTAAAGAGGAGACATGTTTGACTACAAAAGTGCAACGATTTTTCAGGTCAGTCCTTCGAGCAGCAGAACTTCTGGAGCAAATAAACCAGAGACAATAAAATATCAAAACTGAAATAGGCACAATGATTTTGATCAACTTGATGAAACCGTTTTCCCATTTTATTGTTTTTCGATCTTGATTGAAATTCAAAAGAATGAACGGTACACGGACCGGATGTCATCCTTGCATGTTTCAGTAATTTAGCGATCTCTCCCGGGCAATATTTGTACCCACAAGCCTACACCACCCGCACAAGAATTTTCCATAAATATACAAAACAATACACTACAACTTCACAAAACTGACACGATATGCAGTCGCTTCATCAGTGTGACGTGGGATTGTGTTGCGATAGCGCTCTGAAGGGGAGAGATTTAGAACAGGGAGTGTCAAAAACGAACGTGAAGCTGTAAACCATGTTAATACGTTGTTTTCTGGGTGAATATAACATTTTCAATACAATAAAAGGCAACACGGCGATGTAAATACTAGTACGTTCTGTTATGTGTTAGCAGTTCATACCCCATAGAAGTAAAAGTACTTCAACTATATCAGCTACTCATAGCAGCACCATCCAACTTTCTCCACACGCTTTTATCTAATCTGAAAGCGGTAATCTGGCATACATTTAAAATCCAGATTAAATTTATTTACGATCCCGCCATGTCCTGATAATATACTGCGAACGTATTGCCTATTACTTCTTATCTCAGCACGTGGACATTACCACTATCCATCTCCAAAGTTGCAGTATTCTTCGCCGGGTCGTTGATATGATAAAAACAGGTCTCCCTCCAGGTTTTCCTCTGAGTCGCCGTGACGATGCGGTGTTGCTAGGCGATTTGATTGCGGCCGGTAAAGTTCGTTCCGAGTCTGCCACAAAAAAAAAAAAACGTAAAAAAAATAATCTATGGGGTCAAGGGCAGAGTGTATCTCGCTTGAACACCTGTCGAACGCAGCTGTTGGGATAGCGGGGTGGGGGGGTTGGGGGTTCGAGTCCGCCGAGGCTACACGGATGCTTTTTTTTTGCGCCATGACAACGGTTGCTAGCGTACGCGTCGAAGGCCACACGGGAGTTGAAGAAGAGAAGAAGAGGAGGAGGACGGCCGGCTAGAAAATGGAGGGAAAGGGTTGACTATTTAAAGAGGAGCCGGGCCCAGAAGGCTGTATGTTTTTACACTGGAAAACTGCATGAATTAATAATGCGATAATGAGCGTGCGGTTTTAATGGAAAACACACGGAAACTCTGCCTTTTACTTGTGACTACAGTGTTCAAAGGGATTTCAGTGCTTAGAAATAGGCTTGAAACTCAATACTGATGCTGATGATAATAAAACTCATGTTATTTAGATAATAGAATGTGACTTTCAACATTAAATCCTAGTGCTTTCTTCTGTATTCTCATGTGGTCTTGTATCTTATTTCCGAAGTGCTGCACAGTACAGATAAAACATATCTGATATATGAATATATAGAAATATAAATTGGCATCTTTAACCCCTTAACGCCTGAATTTATATAGATGTGTGTCCTCCTGAGACCCTGAGGCCTGTTCATTTGTGTTCTTTATAGTGGACATTGATTTAAACAGTTTATCTTTTAAGTGTTTTGAGACGGACTCTTAATGTGAGGATGAGGTTCCTCAGCCCTAAACAGGGGTGGGGGATTTTAGGGCACCATCATGTACAGGATTTTTAAAAAGGAACTAATTTGGAGTCAGTTTGTGGCTGCACTATGGTTTAAAAAACTAAAAAAGTAAAAGGAAGTCGAAAACCGTTTTGAGGCGAGTGTAGAAACTTGTCAGAGATGTTGGTCATCGGTTAACTTTACCTGGATTTAACACTAAAATTCCCCCAGCGTCCATTACAGAGGACATGTTACTAATAATAAATAAAAATAAAATTAACAAAATCAAAATGGTAAGGAGTTCATTTACCTCCAAATAGACAGAAAATCACAATATATCCTCCTGAGACCTGGTCCATTCATTTGTGTCTTTTATAGTGAACATTAAGTCGATCTTAAGCGTTTTGAGACTCTTAATGGGGGGACGAGGTTCCTCTGACTAAATAGATAAACAAAAACTGAGTAGAAGTTAATTTGTGGCTGCAATATGATTAAAAAAATCAAAAGGGAGTCTAAAACCTTTTTGAGGTGACTGTAGAAGCTTGTCAGAGATCTTGGTCGTCAAAAAAGTTATTTTTCGTTAGGTTAACATAAATTTAACACCAAAATGCCCCTAGCCCAGATAAAAATATAATAATGAAGTGAACTCTAAATCTAAATGCGAAGGTCTTTATTTACCTCCAAATAGATAGAAAATCACACACACACACACACACACACACACACAAATTGCAATACGTTTTTGCTCTTCGGGTCCCAGAAGGATATATATATATATTGCGATAAATTTTTTTCTTCAGGTCCCAGGAGGATATAAAAAAAGGTTTTGTGTTTGAGTAGATGGCAAAGTAAGTTGAGATTATTAATTTGAATACAGCAAAACATTAATAATGCATTTTATTTATTTGGCGCCAAGGTTGCCTTACAACAGCAGCTATAGCACTTTTTCACAGACACGTCCTCAAAAACGCTTTACAGAGCTTTATTAACAGAGCGTTATTCATTCACTCCAGACCCGATGGTAGTAAAATACCTCCAACACTCATGCACACACACCGCTTCACACCTACAGCGCCTGTTTTGGGTTGGATTAAGAGATAATTAATTGGGCATGTTTTGCCAGAGGCCTTGGAAGGTTCTGCATCTGCACTAACGGCACTAGGGAGACGCAGCCGCCGTCTCAACTCATATCTTCATCCAAACGGTTTGTTGCATATTTGTGACACTCGGCGTTATGGCGAAAGAAAATAAAGTTATTGTTATTTGTTTGATTGATTGACTGATTTCTGTTTGAGGGGCTGATGTTGGGAACAACCTGAGGGAAGATTTTAAAAAGATTATAAAGACATAGAGTTCTGGAATGAATGAATTATGGGTTAAATTTATGTTTTGTCTCTTATTTATACTGTCGGTCATAAGTGAAACTGTAAATACAAACTTGCTGTTCATACGATGCTTTTCTTTCTCGGAATCCTGTCATTGTTGAATAGCACATTGTTGCGTCACTTCTGCTTTTTAGGACATTCCCTTTCTCTCCAGGACTGTCCTGTTCATTTGTTTCAGGCTTTTGTATTTGTGTTTTGCCACATTTGTCTCGCCGCTCATACCCGTGTTACGCGTTTTGTAAATTTGTTTGCATATTTACAAATGTGTTTTATGAAATTTGGAATTTGTTTTCGAGATGTAAATGTGTATATTCGGCACGGCCATGGAAGATATCTGTCCATAGAAAGTACCACAAATACCAGCAGGTCAGTGAGTGGAAATGTCTAACAGCGAAGGTCAATTTGCACTATTTGATCTGAATTAAGCAAGTCACCGACTGTGCAGGTTTGTGGACATTAAAAACACGGAGGAGCACTCTCTATTCACACCAGACGTTTACCATTTACATGTTTGATGTGCTAATAAAACAAAACACAAATCTTCTGTGTTCTAATTTTAAACCTAAAATCACCAACTGAATAATACCACAACATCGCACATTCAACGTATTTACACAATCGCGTCGCCATTTCCAGCGTAAGTTACATTTATACTTCAAAATCAAACGTATTTACCCACTCCGATTGTTACATAACCATAAAACTGCTCCGCAAATGACTCCTCCTCGCCGAAAATGGACTTCCAATACCAGACCCGCTCTGCGCCCGTCCTCCAGATCATCTTCGCCCCATCGACCGTCTCATATCGAGCGGGAGGGCTGTTCCGGAGAGTGTATGCTAACGGCTAACAGCGAGCGGGCAGACACACGAGCTAGCGACGCGCGGGTTCAGCTAATGCTTCCAAATGGGCCCCGGCTGCTTCCTGAATTGTTAATAAAGCCGGCGAGCGCGGCGGACGGGGGAGATTGATCGGGAGCCGGGACGTAACAATGAGAGTCCCTCCCGTTGTCGTGGAGTTTGCGCCGTTTGTGAGGCTCATCAGGGCCTATTCACGGGCTAAACAGAACACAGATCTCTAACCGTTATCATTATACAGAGTGATTCAACAGTATGGATTTAACATTAAAGAGGCATTGTGTAACTTTTCTCGTGGAGGGCGTAGAACATTCTATTCTCTTCACGGAGACCAAACCAGACCAAGATACATGTCAGGTTTTCTAGGTATTTTTGAGCTACAAAACCACTTGTAATTGAATAAATGTAAAGCAGAGCTGTTTAATGTCATACTGTGGAACATTCCAAGCAAAGCAATGACGTATCCATAGAAACAAGCTGACGATGGACCCGAAATCAAAAAGTTACAGCTTCGACGGGGACTATATCACACAGATTTACTCTGTTCTTGTGATCTCCTCAAAAACAGACCTAAAGTTGTGTTTTGTTTCATTCACATATTTGAGTTACACTTTGTTATTAGTATGTCCATAGCTCAAAATGCTCTGTTCCACCTTGTGATGTCATGACGTGGTAGTTTTCAAGTTAAATGGACTTTCTGGAAGTTTGGACATAGGGCCTCATTTCCTGGTGAGCCAGAGTGTTGGAGACGTGTGGAGACACTTTTTGAACTCTTCCTCCAGTCCTTGTATTTGCAGGGGTTGCTGGTGCTGGGCTAGTGCAGGTCAATGGCCACAGTCGTCCTGCCACTAAAAACAGTCTGACCCACTCCACAGACCCAAGAAAAACTATTAGAACTCCAGACTGTCCATGTGCACGTCTGTGTGGATAGAATAATGTTAGAAATAAAACCAACCGTTGCATTTGAAGGATTTCTGTCTGAGCAGCAGCAGTGAATTGTACTTCCTGATAGAAGCTCGGCAGCGGCGGACTGATATACGAGTCCCTCAATATGTGACGATTCATGCAATACAAGATTAATTTGATTTCAAACATGATTCTGTGGACACAGACGTTCACATGGACAGTCTGGAGTACTAATAGTTTTCAGTGCACTGTGGAGTGTTTTTAGTGGCAGGACGACTATGGCCATTGACATGCACTAGCCCAGCACCAGCAACCTCTGCAAATACAAATGTCTCCAAATGTCCAAAATTGTCCAAAATGTCCCAAATTCTGAACAGTCTCTTTAACAGTTCAGTAGAGATTGACAATTCCAGTGCTGAAATGTTCCATATGATTCTAGTGGAGGTGCGTGGAGTTTAAAAACACAGTGGAGCATTTCCTGTATCACCACATGACATCACAAGGTGGAACAGAGCGTTTTCTGTTTGAGAGAAGAACTATGCAGGGTTTGTGAATGAAACAAAACACCGCTCCAGGTCTGTTTGTGATGACGTTTCTCGTGGATGGTCTGGAACCTGCTGTTCTCCATGGAGATGATATTGTTTTGGCTGAAATGTTGCATAGTATTTTTTTTTTTCTTTGTTAATAATGTATTTATCCATTCTTATTACTCTCTGTTTTTCTTTACCCATGGCATTGTAATTGTATGGCTCATTTCTGTATTGTCATCAGAATTTTTAAGAGGGCCTCAGGAACACTACAGTCGTGGTCGTTAAATGGCCATAATAATAAGAATGGAAATCCTATAATTAAACAATGAAACAGAATGGAGTAAAACGTCTCTATCTCCATGGAGACAAGCAGGCGATTTTGTGTTTTGAAGTGTTTTTGTTGTTTTTTTGGCTTGCGTATAATAACAGCAGTAATTGAATAAATGAAAGAAAGATTAGTGGATACCAAACTGTGGAACATTCCATTCAAAACAATAACATTTTTCATGTAGACCTTAAAACGATTTGGAATGATGGACCTTCTACCTTAAACCCTGGAGAACCTTCTAAAGACCCTATATTATGCAAATTGGATTTCAAATGTGGCTTTCATATTTTAAGACTCCAGCATATGTCATCTTCATCTGTAGACCTTAAAATGATTTAGAATGATGGACCTTCTACCTTAAACCCTAAAGGAACTTTTAAAGGCCAAAAATTATGTAAATTAGATTATTTTAGGTCAAATGTGGCTTTCTTATCAAAATATACACTATCTGAAGAATCCAGCATATAGGTTATCTCCATCTCTAGACCTTAACATGATTTAGAATGACGGACCTTCTACCTTAAACCCTTGCGGGACTTATAAAGGCCCTATAATATGCACATTTGACTTTTTTTTAAACAAAGTTCAAATGTGACTTTCATATTTTAAGAATCCAGCATATAAATCGTCTCTATCTCCAGACCTTAAAATTACTTGGAATGATGGACCTTCTACCTTAAACCCTTGAGGAACTTTTAAAGGCCCTATATCATGCAAAATAAATAATTTTATTTCAAATGTGGCTTTCTTATCAAAACATATCTGAAGAATCCAGCATATAGGTTGTCTCCATCTCTAGAGTTTAAAAATGGATGATTTAGGATGATGCTTATAAATTAGTGTCGATGATGCTCAAGAAAACGCTGTGTTTTTAAAGGGCCACTAAACACCAAAAAAATGTCTACTGACTATCTGAGCACCAATGTCTGCTGTTTAATGGCTCTTTAAAGTCAGTCTGGACAGTTGGCAGCTGTTGTTTTGAGCCTTATGGAACATTTAGGTGAAGGTGCAGTCAACTGTTTGTATCCATGGAAACGTTGTTTTCCTTTACATATTATTCCTATTATCTGGCAACCTAAACTCCCATCAGCAATGTGGCTTGTTTGGGAAGGAAGGGCATCTCTGTGAAAGAAACCAATTAGATCCAACCTTAAAAGATGCACTGTGTAACTTTTCAGGGTTAAGGATACGCCACATTAGCCTCCTTAAAGTTGTTATGACTTTGGCTAAAATGTTCCATATTATAACATCAAAATTATCTGTCCCCATGGCGAGAAGTAGGTGCCAACTATAAGCTACAGGTTCAGATCTGTGGAGAGTCAAACTCGGGCACATCGCTCCACACAGCAAAAAGTGGAGGGTTAGAATGTCAGGGTGAAATAGTGAAAGTTAAATGGGGCTCAAGTTGGGGTTATTTGCCAGAGTTGACACGGTTGAAGTTAATTTAATTTCCCTTAGTGTTAATTTGGCTCCTTCTACCCACCACTTCAAACTCCCTCCAGAGAAGACGTTTGAACCAGTTTTGTACATAATTTTATCTCAAATTAACTAAAAAAAAGTGTAAAAATAAACACTTTTGTGTGTTGTTTAGCTAAATAATAATGCATCAGTTTTATACAGTGCTTTTCTGGACACTCAAAGACGCTTTACAGAGCATTATTCATTCACTCCAGACCCGGTGGTGGTAAACTACTATTGTAGCCACAGCTGCCCTGGGGCAGACTGACGGAAGCGAGGCTCCAATCTGCACCATCGGCCCCTCCGACCACTGACACCATTCACGCACACACCACTTTCATACTAGGCAATGTGGGTAATGTGCCTTGTCTAAGCACACAAGAACAGTTTTTGCCACTGGCCCCACTGTGGCACCTGGAATTCCCAGTGTCTCCCATCCAAGTACTAACCAGGCCCTGCTGAGCTTCTGAGATCTGACGGGATCAGGCTTTGACGAGCCGGTTTGGCCACCATCAAATCAGAATAACCCTACAAAGTGTTCTCCGTTTACTCTCAAAACATGAATATAACTCTTGATTTCAGAGTTAAACAGGAACTTTGGTCCAGTGTTACTTAATTAACATTTCCAAAAATGTTAAATTAACTCTAGAACAGATTGGACTCATTTAAACCTTGAGAAAATGTTAAAATGGATTCTGTGAGTCCATTTTAACATTCCACTTTTTGCTATGAAGACATATTTGAGCAATAAAATCACATGATATTAAATGAATGCAAGAAGAATATGTTTAATGCAACACTGTGTAACATTCTATTTAAAGCAGTCACATCTCTGTGGATACGAGCGAGTGTCTGATCTCCAGCAGAAAAGTTTGCACTTTTAATGTTCAGACATTTTGGGCCAATTCATGGGTTTCAGCTTCATGTGATATGCAACATTCTGAGGACTTTTTCAAGAGATATACGTTGTTTTAAATTGTTAATCGCTATGGCAACGGTTGTACTTCATCATTCTGACTCAGACGGATATCAGTTCTTGCCTGGTTCGGCCGCGCTGCCGTTAACCCGCAGTGTCCAGTGTTCACTACAGATAACCATCTGTGTCCACTGTGTTCTTTATTACAGCAGATATCCATCAGTTTGCATTGGCCGATAACGGCCCCCGGGGGCCCGTCTTCGTCTGGATGTCACGCAGCAGGTAAATTCTCCCTTCTGATAGCGCCTCTCTCATCTTCAGCTGAGGCCTCCAGATCGCGTTTTGACAAGCGCCGATCATCTACGCTGCTTTTCTTTCTTTTCTTTTCTTTTTTTTCTCCGTCTCTCCCTCGCTGTCGGCAGCAGACTCACAGTCGCCAAGGCCCGAGCGAAATCTGATTAGACGGAGGAGAAAGGAGGAGAGAAGAGAGGGGCGGAGGAGGAGAGAGGGGGAGAGACGAGAGGGGCGGAGGAGGAGAGAGGAGGAGAGGAGAGAGGGGCGGAGGAGGAGAGAGGGGGAGAGAAGAGAGGGGCGGAGGAGGAGAGAGGGGGAGAGGAGAGAGGGGCGGAGGAGGAGAGAGGGGGAGAGAAGAGAGGGGCGGAGGAGGAGAGAGGGGGAGAGGAGAGAGGGGCGGTGGAGGAGAGAGGGGGAGAGGAGAGAGGGGGGGGGGAGGAGAGTGGGGGGAGAGAAGAGAGGGGCGGAGGAGGAGAGAGGGGGAGAGAAGAGAGGGGTGGAGGAGGAGAGGGGGGAGAGGAGAGATGGGCGTAGGAGGAGAGGGGAGAGAGGAGAGAGGAGGGAGGAGAGAGGGGAGAGGAGAGAGGGGCGGAGGAGGAGAGAGGGGGAGAGAAGAGAGGGGCGGAGGAGGAGAGAGGGGGAGAGAAGAGAGGGGCGGAGGAGGAGAGAGGGGGAGAGGAGAGAGGGGCGGAGGAGTGGAGGAGGAGGTGAGATGGGTGGAGGAGGAGAGAGGGGGAGAGGAGTGGAGGAGGAGAGAGGGGGAGAGGAGTGGAGGAGGAGGAGAGATGGAACACTGCTCATCAGAAAGGTTAGACGGCACAGTGGAAGATCAAGTTTATCAGGTTTGCCCAAAACTGTAATCTAGAAAGAGTCTTGTGACATCACTAGAAGAAGCACAAAATACTCAAGTAAAGGTACTGTTATAATAATAATAATAATGCATCAGTTTTATACAGCGCTTTTCAGGACACTCAAAGACGCTTTACAGAGCATTATTCATTCACTCCAGACCCGGTGGTGTAAACTACTATTGTAGTCACAGCTGCCCTGGGGCAGACTGACGGAAGCGAGGCTCCAATCTGCACCATCGGCCCCTCCGACCACCACCACCAACACACACACCACTTTCATACTAGGCAATGTGGGTGATGTGCCTTGCCTAAGGACACTACGACAGTTTTTGCCACTGGCCCCACTGTGGCACCTGGAATTCCCAGTGGTCTCCCATCCAAGTACTAACCAGGCCCTGCTGAGCTTCTGAGATCTGACGGGATCAGGCTTTGACGAGCCGGTATGCTACTAGAGCAGAAGTATAAAATACTCAAGTAAAGGTACTGATATGGTACTAGAGCAGAAGTACAAAATACTCAAGTAAGAGTACTGTTGCGTCACTAGAGCAGAAGTACAAAATAGTGGTTATGAAAATACTCTAGTAAAAGTACTGTTATGTTAGTAGCAGAAGTACAAAATTGTGGTTATGGAAATACTCAAGTACTGTTACATTACTCGAGCAGAAGTACAAAATAGTGGTTATGAAAATACTCAAGTAAAAGTACTGTTACATTACTCGAGCAGAAGTATAAAATACTCAAGTAAAAGTACTGTTAAGTTACTAGTGCAGAAGTACAAAATACTCTAGTAAAAGTACTATTATGTTAATAGAGAAGAAGTACAAAATAGTGGTTATGGAAATACTGAAGTAAAAGTACTGTTGCATTAATAGAGCAGAAGTACAAAATACTCAAGTAAAAGTACTGTTTTGTTACTAGAGTAGAAGTACAAAAGGCTTAAGTAAAAGTACTGTTACTAGAGCAGAAGTACAAAATAGTGGTTATGAAAAAGTGACCAAAGTTTCAAGTACATGACTCAGGGCGACAGTAGCTGATCTGGCAGAGCGTTTGTCCACTGTTCCTGTCACAGTCTTGACATAATCATCATTGGTACAGTGGTCAGATCCACACATTGGCAGTACGATTCCAGCTTCCATAGAGAAATGTGTTGTCCTTGGGCAAGACACTCGGCCCACCTCACCCCCAGTGTCTGCACACACTGGTGTGTGAGTGGTTCTGTGATGTGTGAAAACTACAGAGAAGAATGAGTGAATGTGTAGTCCCAGTCTCTTCTTGTTCTCTACATGTTTTAGATGCTTAAACTTCCAAGTCCGCAGTGGCCAGGACCTGTGCTTTAGACCTGGTCTAGTTCTGGTTTAGTCCTTGGTTAGTCCTGAGTTAAGTCATGGTTGGTTTTGACCTGAGCGTTTGTCCACTGATGTGAAGGTTGATGGTTTGAATCCCGCTCTCGACATAAACATCATTGGTCCAGTGGTCAGATGCACTGACCCACAGGTTGGTGGTGTGACTCCAGCTCACAGATAAATGCTGTTGTCGTGTCCATGGGCAAGAAACTTAACCCACCTCACCCCCAGTGTCTGTGTACACTGCTGTGTGAGTGGGTGAGTGGCTCCTTGTGGTAAAGTGCTTTTAATGCCTTGAAGCTGGAAAAGCTCTGTGTAAAATGTGACTGTTTTACCATGAACAGAACTGCATGTGTGATTTTGATTGGAGATTTCACAGTCTCGTCTTATCTCAGTGCCCAGATGAGGTGAGGTAAACACGCTCAAGTCAATTCTAACTTTTAGCAAGCCCAGTCACTATAAGGACACTTATTTTAATAGTTATTCCAGTCTAAAAGTACCATACTGTGGTGTTAACTTTACCATTTCTTATTATAGATTGCAGATTTCAGTGAACCGTTCTTATTTACTTATTAATGCTACAGCACCACAATAATTATGATCATTTATTTAAGTTTTATACAACCACAAACTAATTTCCTGCAATTTTTTTTCAGTGTCACAGTATTTTGTATTATCATTCTGCCGCATGCAAAAAATTTGGAAAAATAAAAGCAAAAAATTATTGTAAATAAAAAAATAAAAAAATAAAAAAATAATAAAAAATAAAAAATAATAAAAATAAATAATAAAAATACAAATACAAATACAAATAAATAATTAATAAATAAAAAATAAAATAAAATAAATAAATATTAATAAATAATTAATAAATAATAAATAAAAAATGGGAAAATTAGTGTGAATATTTTGCACAAATCTTAAAAATTATTTTAGGCATAACATAGGCATAGGGATTACAGCACTGGCAACCGAGGTTCAGTGTGATTGCAGTCACTTTTTAACACACTTAGAGTACAGTACATTTTAAAAGTCATGGCAACATCTTTCAGCTCCCTAACAGCTCATTTGCAATACTTCCAGGCTTGCGGTTAACACATCTGCTTAATAATACATACAGATGGTGCATATTTGTCTAATTTCTTTTACTATTTGAGCCTCTTTCTCAATATTCTCCACGGAAGCAAAGCTCATTTTACACAACTACAAGAAATGAAAAAATGGGTACAGCCCCTTTAAGCGACTGCCATTATTTATGCTTATTTCTCCTCCAGTTCATTTCTTGTTTATCCTCGACAGATTGAACAACACGCCGCGTATTTGCCAAGCTAATATCTCTCCTCTCTTCCTCCAGATAGCGATAAGATGGAGCGGTGTCCGGCCCCGTGAATGGCGTTTCCAGGGAGCCCACGGTTATTATCTGCACCGGGGAACAGTGTGTGCGCACAGGTGAGGAAATGAAACGCGCCTGTGACAAAAAAAAAAGGAAAAGAAAAAAAAAAACGCTCTATCTTTTCTAATAACTTCCTGATTTATTCTGCTAGGGCTGAGGTGAATAAAAAAAAAAAGAAGAAAAAAAAACGGCAGCGCAGATAGAAAATTGGTAGCATTGTGCGAAAGATATGAGTCGTGTTTGGGGAAGCGAAATTTCGTTTTTGAGTCAATTTGCGCAACAAGGTTTGACGGTATTGCTACGATATGTGACCCAGCGTTTATTGGGCTCACAGAGATGAACTGGAGTGTTAGTCATTCATAGGGAGAAAGTCTTGAAGGTTGATGGTTCAAATCCTGCACGATTCCAGCTCACACAGATGAATGCTGTTGTTGTATTCATGGGCAAGACACTTAAGCCACTATACCCCCAATGTTTTACAGTAATGTGTGAATGTGAGTGGTTCTTAATACATCTGCATTACAATTGTCACAGTTGTCATCAGTAATTTGAAGTCTTATGGTCCCAGAAGATAGACCAAGATAGAAGGTCCAGAAGATGGACTTTCTGGACCAAGAGTCTGTAATAAAAGTTTGATGATTGATGATGATAGAGAAAAATCCCACACACCATTTCACTTGCAAAATGTGACATTTATTAGAACCTGCAACGTTTCGACAATGTTTTATGGTCAAAACTAACCAGAATTACCCAAGACAAACTCAGAATAAAACCAGGTCTGAGATCACTACCGTCGCTACCTAAACCCCAGCACAAAACAAACAAAAGAAAAATAACTGTCTAATAACTTGCTGGTTTAAAAAAAAACAAAAAAAAACTGTAATGCAGATGGAAAATCTTAGCATTAGATTTCTTTTTATCTATTACAGTTTTTTTTTTGCATCTCAAAAACTCCCAATCTGCAGGATCATGATCAGACCTGGTTTCGTCCTGAGACCATAAAACTTTAGGTCCTAATAAATGTCACATTTTGCGAGGAAAACGGTGGGCGGGATTTTTCTCTATCTTCTGGGCGAATAAAACTTCAAATTACTGCTGACAATTGTAATGCTTATTATTATTAATTACAAAAATATTGAACATTGAATTTGATCACTACCGTCGCTACCTAAACCCCAGCACAAAACCCCCCCAAAACAAAACAAAAATACTCTTATCTTTTCTAATAACTTTCTGGTAAAAAAAAAAAGAATAAAAACAGTAATGCAGATGGAAAACTGGTAGCATTGTGTGAAAGATCGAAAGATGTGAGTCACATTTGGGAAAGCGGAAAATTCGTTTTTGAGTCAATTCCCGCGACAAGGTTTGCCCGTAATGCTACAACATGTGACCCGGCGCGTACTGGCCTAACAAAGATGAACTGAAGTGTTAGTCATTGGACGTGGGCGGCTGGGTTTCGCTGACACTTGGAGGTTTACTGTATAGGTCACATTCGTTCTTAAGAGATGGACTGCCTACACGCTGAGTCACTGCTGAGATGGATACAGTGGACCGGGTACTGTATGTCGTAAAGAAAGTGATGTTTTAATTGCGTGGGCCGGTCGGTTTCTTAGAACAAGTAGAAGAACTGCAAAAGCAAAACCTGGACTCTCAAAAATGCCTTAAATTTGACTTATATGAGGTATTAACTGCAAACACATCACATTTAGATCACCATGTTACCTTTTGTAGTGTAGAAAATGCCATATTCGCCGAAAATAATGTGTTAAAATTAGGGCTGTCAGTCGATTTTAAAATATTTAGTCCCGATTAACTCATGAATGTCATAGTTAACTTGTGATTAATCGCAAATTAATTTTTTATCCCTTGAATCATCATTTTAATACTCCACATAGAAAAGTGGACAGGCTTGTTTTGTGCAATTTTTTTTGTTAGTTTTTTTTATTGCAAACCACATCTGCCGGGTCGCATGGTGGAGCTGGCTGTTTTGGCAAAGAGGGCGAGTCCAGCGGCATGTAGTGTCTATTGCGTGATGGGGCGGGTGTGGGTCCTGCTGCAGTGTGCGCTCCTCTATGTGTTTGTGTCGCTGTCCGTGGTCCTTGTCGCAGATTCGCCGTATGTTTTGAAGTAGACGGGTTGCTGTGGTTTGGCCCACCTCCTCCAACCGGGGCTTCTCAGTATCATACAAATTGTTTTCCTTCCTGTTTACAGCCAGATCCTGTACTTTTTTCTAACGTCACAGGAGCGGCCACAGCAAAACTAGTCCACCGGGTCACAAAGAGCGTTGATCTTGTGATAAAAAAAGTAATGCTGTTAAAATTGTTTTGAGTTAACGCTTTAATAGCGTGATATTTTTGACAGCACTAATTAAAATGTTTCGATGTTTTAAAAGTTTCATTTTTGATGCTCTGAGACTTGTTCCTTTGCTCTCCACGCTAAGTCACTCCCCCTTCAGAGCGTCATCACAACACAATCAGTGTGGTACTGAAACTACTGCACATCGCATTAGGTTTGTTAAGTTGTCACAAGTTGTTACAGTTGTGTATCATGTTTTTGTATATTTAGGGAGAATTATCATGTGGGAGCGTGGGTGATGTAGGATTGTGGGTGGAGCCTCGTACAGAATCTTACAGCTAACAGTAAGGAGCGTTTGAATAGGGCTTGAGAGAGATCGCTAAATTACTCAAACATGAGTGGAGGAGGTGGAACTGTTCAACAGAAATAAAAAGGTAACCCTTTATTCCAGAACAGCAGCTTATGCCATACTGTGGAATATTATAGCTGAAGAACCAACAGGTCAAATCAGAATCAGGTTTGTGGAGTTGCAAGCTCGCTATCATAAGGACTTTGCTTTTTTTTTTTTTTTTTTTTTTTGGCTGGTTACACAATACATCCAAAATGCAAAAGAAACAAATAAAAAAAAAGTTCATAATAATCACATGTTTTGCTAAAAACTTGGAAGACAGGGCTTTAAATAATGATGACTTGTTTGCCAATTTGCATTCCATGACGTCTTCCACTACAAACCAATCAAACTAAAATGCAGCTTTTCAGGTGGAGCCTTGTCATCCGCTTGTCTCCATGGAGACGTAATTGCTTTACCTTCCATGCTACATAATACGGAATTAAACACAGATAATCATGTCTTCCATGTGCTAGACTGGCTACAGCCAGATCGCCAAACTGCACCATCAATAACCGAAATACGGTGATATCGTATCATCAAAGGTCTCACAATAATATCGTGGAGCATCACAATATATCGAATCACAAGTCTCTTTGCTTAAATGAACAGTTCTGATGCAGAAATAGCTAAAAAAAAAACAGAGGGAACTACATAGACCATGATCCTTTGCTCTGTTTCAGTGCAGACGACATGAAGAAATAACTGTTCTAAGCACTTTGGAATCTGCATTCTTTGGATTTAGTCTTGTGAAGCATTTTTAGAGGAAAAAGGAGCAGATTCACAGTTTTGAGCCTCCACAAAATATTGCAATAAATATGTTATGGTGAGATGTTTATGGTGAAAATATGGGACAGAGAGATTTGGATAGTTCCATCCCTAATGACAATAAATGTTGTACCAAATGACTGGTCAAAGCATTTTAGAGTCAGTCTTGTTATTATGTAGAATATCGTAATATCGTGAGCCTTCACCACCATATCTTGAGCTTTCCCACGATATCGCAATAAATATACCATACTGTGAGATTCATACTGTGACAATATCGTACTTATTGGACTTGGATATCATTATTTCTGGGATGCGGCTGCTTCACACAATTCTCCACATGCTGCTCCCCCTCCTCTAAGAGGCTTCTTCCAGTTCAGATCAGAGCAGATGACTAGAACATCTTGCTCATCTGTAAATTCTGATTTGACCATTCCATTTAAACACCCGGTGATGGGTCGGTCGGCTTTCTCATACACAGCAGCAAAAAAACTGGAACACACTTCCAGCTGAACGTAAAACTTGAACAAGCTACAACACGTTCTCTCATGGGCTAAAACAACAGCTTCTGAGCAGACAGATGTGTGAACATTAGGTTCCTTCATACATTTAAACATTCTGACAGATTTACTGTGTAGCTGTAAATGTGTTGTCTTTGACTTATGACATTCTTGATGGTCACGTTTATGAATAGTATTTTAGGGTAATAATGACGACAATGGCATTTTTAGAAGACGAATTTGAATCTTGTCTGTATGGAAATTAGAATGAATGAATTTTGATTGTTTTAATGATGAAATGTTGAATTGTTAATAGTTTCTAATGTCCATCCTCCATCCATCTGCTTTATCCAGCTGGGTCGCGGGGGCGGAACGCTGCCCAATCCTCAACCCGACCCTCCCTATGAACCCCTCTGCAGGTGGAGCCCACAGGAGGGCGGACGTCATGGTCCTTGATGTTAGTTCAGGTGCTGCATGTTTTAAGTTGATGGGGGAAACCAGAGCTCGGAGGAAACCCATCCAGACATGGGGAGAACATGGAAACTCCATGCAGAAAGGGCCGGGGATCAAACCCGCAACCTTCTTACTGTGAGGCATGTTGCCACTAGTCTCATGTATTTAATGTATTTTGTACCTGCCCGAGGACTGCAGATGGAAAGTAGCTTGAAGCTAAATCTTTTCTCTCTGAGATAAATGCGCACTGTCCTTGTTTTAAATAAATAAATAAATAATAACACTTAGATAAGGTTGCTACGTGTCTTGCACAAGGACACAACGACAGCATTTGCTTCTCTGCGCTAAAATCAAATCACCAAACTTTGGGTTGGGTTGGCGGGCAAACTCTCACACTACTGAACGACCGTCACCCTATTCTGCGCCGACCTTCCCAACTATCAGCAATCACGAGCTCATGCCCTGCCCGAACACACAAAACCAGCCAACAGACCCACTCTACCCCACCACACAAGCCACCGTCACCTCGATGTCTTCCTCTCCGTTCTCACACTTATTTCTTTCTCTTTTCCGGCCGATGTCCGTTCCGACTCCCTCCCCGCTGTATCTCCCCAGTTCTTAATTACTCCCCAATTCGCTCCCTTCCCCTCCACCCCCAGCCCATCTCCTCGGCTCCACTCGTCCGCCCCTCTCCGCCCGATTCAGAAGTGACGCGATAACTGGCAACCCAAATGACTTCCAATGATGAGACCATCTCGGCTCCGACAGACCAATCCCTCACCAACCATATCCCGTTTCCAATTCACCAAAACACGCGGATAGATAGAAGAATGAATTAAACCTCTTTTTTCTTTTTTTCTTTTTTCAATCGCAGGGTGGTACCGAGTCCAATCAGTGCTTCCCAGCTGGAGAGGGCGGCCATGATGGAAGACGAGCATTAGCTGGAGGTACTCAACACTTCTTGGCAAGGAAACAATTAAAGAAACGTCGTGTTTTCTGCAGTTCGAAAGGGGGATTCTGGGGGTATCCAGGTGTCTAGACTGGAGTATTCTGTCCACCGGTGATACGGTTGTGTGCCGTTAGCTTCTTAAGTCCGAATTGGCAGGCACGCGCTACAGCACTTGTCCGTAATTCTGCGCCGAAAGAGGTTTCACAATCCGTTTTTGGCAGCGGGTATGTTGTGATTGTTGGCGTTTTGAGAAATTTGTAAATGAATCTGGCTAAGTCGCAATGCAAAATGACTGGATTTTTATGCCGTTCTCATTTTGGTTTTAATTTTAGTTTATTGCACAAAAAAAAAGGTTTGCCGGTTTGCACTTTCTGACCTCTCAGACTGTCATTCTAAAAAACTGAAGTACCAAGTATGCAGCATTTCTGGTGGAAGGTATCAGAAACAGTGCATGTTTTTCAAAGTATTTGGACATTTACTTAGTCACCAGTAATTCAATAAGTGCATTATGGATAAGTTCAATGGTGTGTGGTGGAACTGTTTTTACATTTACACAGGCAAAGAAAGTGAAATGTTTTGCCCAAAGACGCACAGATAGTCCTTGTTGCTGATACCAGAGATCTAATGGTTTTGAGTGCGCTATATTAGTATCCACAATGTAAAATCTGTGAAATTATTGGTAGATTGCAATGCCAGAACACTTTGGTAAGATAAAACGTATAAAATGTGAAAATTATTTGTTTGAATCACTAATGAAAACACATTATTTTGCACCCAAAAAAAAAACAACTATGCATTTGATACTGATTATACAATAATAATAATAATCATAATAATCATAATAATCATAATAATCATAATAATCATAATAATCATAATAATCATAATAATCATAATAATACAGGGGTTTTACGGTACTTTTTACAGTAACACAAAGACGCTTCACAATGAAGTAACATTAAAACAGTAATGAGGAGCAGTCATGTGTGGGGACTGTAGCTCTGAGGAAAAGTGTTTCTGTTTTGAGCAGTTTTTTGAAGGCGTTAATCATATCTGCAGGACAGTTTTGACTTTTAGGCTCATGTATCATTGATGTATACTTAATTTTTAATGAGTACGGTATGCTTTTTATTTGTACAGTGACAGTGCACAATAATACATGAGCCAAGACAGAAGTTATAGGAAAGACGGTCAGTGAGTTGATAAATGTTCTTAACATCTTTCAGAGGCCAGAGTGAACTGTTGCCATCACAGTAATGCAAACCACAACTAGCATGCTGACAGTTCACCAGCTTTACTTCCTGGTTTGTGATAGATAAAACACTAAGATGGCACACAATGGTCTCATTTAGATTCTACGGGCTGCTTGTACAATATAACAGTACTGGGGCAAGACATAATCTATTTTAGTCTAGTGTACCAAGCTAATACTCTGATCTGATATCGGTGCCAATACTGAAAAATTAGCTGGATTACATATCGGCTTCCAAATATCAGTTCAGTCGATATCCTAATTTAGCGTATAAATTCATGTCATAAGACTATTTACTAGGGGTGAAACGGTACATGTATTTGTACCGAACCGTTTCAGTACGGGACATTCGGTTCGGTGCAGGGCTGTGGACAGGTGAGCAAAAAAGTTCGACAAGGAGCTGCTCTGAATAAAACGGCTGATTTTGTCAAATAGGGTGTCAAATTTCATTCAAACTACCCTCCACTACATGGCAGCCATCTCCACACATCCCCGACTCAGAATTTCATCATGCTTCTGTACAGAATAGTCGAGTTAGAGCGTGTTGAATTAGTGCAAATGTGGCAGAGCGATGTTGTCTCAGAAATCAGAAAGGTTTTTATTGCCATATGAGTGAACAGGTTCACAACATTAGGAAATTGCTGCGGTACTTGGAGAAGGACGTGCAACAAATAAAATAGAATAAAATAAAGTAGAAACAATAAGCTATAATATAACAACAAATTACAAATTAATTACAAATTTACAGGAATATAATAATATAAGAGTATAAGAGTATAACAGTGCAGGTAATGATCAGTGCAAAACAGGCAGGTGCGAGAACACAGGGTCATGTGACAGAAGCAGAGTGGGGGGTGGGACCAGTCCTAATGTTATTATTTATGAGTCCAACAGGGGAAGAAACTGTTTTTGTGGCGAGAGGTTCTGGTCCGAATGGACCGTAGCCTCCTGCCTGAGGGGAGTAGGTCAAAAAGTCCATGTCCAGGGTGAGAAGGATCAGCTGCAATTCGACCTGCACGTGTCCGAGTCCTGGAAGTGTACAGGTCCTGAAGAGATGGAAGGCTGCAACCAATCACCTTCTCAGCAGAGCACAACATACTGCAGTTTCTGTTTGTCCCTGATTGTGGCTCCAGCACCACACGGTGATGGATGCGGTGAGGATAGACTCGATGATGGCAGTGTAGAACTGCACCAGTGTCTGTGCTGCAGGTTGAATTTCTTCAGCTGCCTCAGGAAGTACATCCTCTGCTGGGCCTTCTTTATGATGGAGGTGATGGTGGGCTCCCATTTGAGGTCCTGGGTGATGGTGGTCCCCAGGAAGCGGAATGAGTCCACAGTGGTGATGGGGGTGTGGGTCAGGATGATGGAGGGGAGTGGGGCTGTGTGCTTCCTAAAGTCCACAATCATCTCCACTGTCTTCTGGGCATTAAGCACCAGGTTGTTCTGGCTGCACCAGGACACCAGACGATCAACCTCCGTCCTGTAGGCGACTCATCCCCGTCCGAGATGAGCCCGATGACCGTGGTGTCATCTGCAAACTTGATGAGCTTGACAGACTGATGGGAGGAGGTGCAGCAGTTGGTGAACAGGGAGAAGAGCAGAGGAGAAAGAACACAGCCTTGGGGAGAGCCGGTGCTGATGGTCCGGGAGTCCAAGACATTCTTCCCCAGCCTCACGTGCTGCTTCCTGTCCGTCAGGAACTTCTCTAACTTGACTGTCGACTAAACTAGATCTGAACCAGGTCAATTATACAAAAAACAATTATAATTATAATAGTTATAATTATTATTTGTTTTTATTATTAATAATGATTTTCACGGTTTGTTTCCTATTTCCCTGAGCATTCAGTATAGTGCAGTGTTGTAGCCTACACAAGGTGAGGGCCTTTTGGAGGACAGAAGTGCTGTATTTTATCATTCAAACATGTGACATTTTTGCATTTTTTTCCCCATACTGTACCGAAAATGAACCGAAGCGTGACCTCAAATCTGAGGTATGTACCGAACCATTATTTTTGTTTACCGATACACCCCTACTATTTACTGATTGTGACTGACCCCGAAAGTCTTAAAATGTTTGATTTTTTAGAGTTACTTGAGAGATAAATAAGTTATATAACACGTTTGGATCTGTTTTGTCTAATTTTGTTTGTGTTGTTTTTGTTTTACCTGCACGTGTGTATCAGTTGATATCAGTAATCAGCAGGTATGTGATGCTATAGTATTGATATTGGAACTGAAAAAACTCAGTGCATCCCTTGTATTTTATTACATTTTTAGATTCAAAACAGGTAGTCACAAAACCACTTTTCACCACCAACTTTTTTTACACGCATCTTTTACCTTTCAGCGTTTAAACGGCGTTGTATCCAATGACCCCCCTGGCCTGATCCACGACTTCTCCGGCACTAGATAACCCCTCTGCCGCTGATTTTGCTGCGATTGGAAGCTACCGTTCTCTCGCCGACATTACTTACCGTGAAGAGGAATGCGCCGGCACTACTCAGGAGAAGACGAACGAGATAGCGCGAGGAGAGGAGAGGAGATGGGTGAGTGGATGGATCGCAGATTGGCTCAGATTGGTCGGCGGAGGAGAGCAGATAGAGATGGCACGTCGGCCGGTGAAAAACTCAACTCGCGGAGGAACGGATCTCGGGGAAAGTGAATGTGAAGTGAGAGGATTGGATGTTTGGCCTTAAGCACACAATTAGGGTGAAGAGAGTTGGTGTGGATATAATGGTCACAGGTAGACTTGACCTAGATTACATGGGGGGGTTGATAACGGGTTGGTTCTTGGATCATTTCGGGCCTTTTTGTGTGGAGTTTGAATATTGTAACACATCAACTTGAAGCACGTGTTCGGCAGCTTTGAAAAAAACATATTTTGTGGTGATTTTTTGCCCATTTTCAGATCGTTAACTTATTCTCAGTTGACAATCGGTCTGAACTTTTTAATCACTCTGACGGCCACCACATGTACCTGGCTCCTAAAGAGTAAGATAGAAACGAGCGCCACTGAGCTTGGCCCATTCATTATACAATAACTAGTATGCTACCGGTGTACTAGCATTACTTCCTGGTTTCTTTAACCTGTTGCCACCCACCTAATTTTGTCTGTGCACAACGGTAACACATACCCAAAAGCCATAGCTTATTAAAAGAAAATCTTAGACCCCACATGCTTGTGTGATGCATCATTTTAAAGCTTAGACCTTTTGGAAAAATCCCATCCAGTCCTTGTATTTGGAGAGGTTGCTAATGCTAGGCTAATGCATGTCAATGGCCATAGTTGACTAAAAACAACACTAAAAACAGTCCTACCCACTACACAGTCCCCCCTATGCAAAACTATTAGAACCAAAATTTCAAAATCTAACTCCAAAATTCTGAACTGTCCCTTTAAGCGATACAAAAAAAACACTTTATAATTTGATGCAGACAGCACACAGTCACACCATAAAAGCTGCTTTTACAATATATCTGCACAGAGACACATTTTCTTAATGTATTAGCTAAAAAACAGGTAATTCACAAAACTACTTTTTACCAACAACTCTTTTGCACAATCACAAATCACTCCAGTGCACATATCTTTTACCTCACAGTGTTTAAACAGCTTTCAAACATAATATCAGACATATTATTTTTGCTTATTCTCTGATTGTAATCTTTGAAAACAGTTGAAAATATCTCATGACTTTTAACATGATGTTTTAATCTTTATCACCGGCCCTCACTCTGATTGGTCAGAGCGGTCATGGTATTAGAGCTGGAAGTAGAGCACTACAGTCACCACATGTACCTGTCCTTGTCCTTCCATGTTCTTCCTTCTCCTTATCGCTGACCTCTGAGAGCTGCGTCATGAGATCAACTCGAAGTACCAAGGAGGAGGTAGGACCAGTGAAGAGAAGGAGCTAACACTGCTTTTGGTTGATCCAGATCCTCCTCATGTTTAACCTCGTGGTTTGATACGTTCTGAAGGGACGGACCATATCACAGAGAGAATGGAATGTGTACCCTTATGTGTCACAAACGTAGAGCAAAAATAATCCGTAATCCTCCAGATAGACACTCCTGACCTGAAATCTAACTGAAGATCTGGAGATGGGTCTCTGGTCACATGTTGCTCCTACAGATTAGCAGAACCCTTAGAATAACAGGTCAAATACACTGATAAGACTTGACGTTTAGTGGTTTGGACCAATAAAGACCTCTGCACAGACACATGGGTAATTACCACAGTGAACAGTGACGAGGTCATTTAGCCGTGGTGTCACTGCAAGTGCCACAGGGAGTTCATTGATTGACTCGCTTGTAGTGATCTTAATTTGAGCAACTAATTAAAGAAATAAATCCCAATGGAAGGAACCGTATTTTTTCTTCTCGATTAAATCTTTAACATATGCAGTTTCCGGTGCTTTCGCACACCACACACGAGAAGCTGGAACTAAACCTGTATTAGACCATGATTAAAACAGGACGAGTACGTGGCCAAAGTAAGTCTTCATGAGGACTAAATCAGGCTCAAACGGGACCCAAGCTCAACAAGTGTGACTGCACTATCAACTTAATAGACATTATAAGGTTCTTGGCACTGTACGAGTGTGCACTTAGTATTATAGTACAACATCAGCAGAAACACTTTCACATTTTCCTCATTGTAAAATGTGATCTTGATCTGAAATGGCTTGTTTATAGAAATGGGACCACTGCTAATGATTATTTATGTTTTAATTTGTTTGCATTGTGATTTTAATGCATTTCTTAATCTAAATTACTCTGTGTACAAATTGTGCTACATAAAGAAACTTGCCTTGGTAAATGGTCACATTTTTGATAGAACTATTGTTCCACCTTCAAGGTACACAAAGCACTTTCCAGCACGGAACCACTCACCCACTCACACACACAGTCACACACCAGCGTACGCAGCCATATGGGGGTTAAGTGTCTTGCCCAAGGACACAATGGCAGCCTTGGATTTGGAATCGAACCATCAGCCTTCTAGTGATGGGTCGGTCAAAAACGAAACAACAGCTCTTTGAAGTGAGCCATGTTTTTTTTTTTCTCAGCCTCTCTCACTTTTTTTCTCTTCATGCTGCACATAATTGGTCAGTATGTGTTTGCACATAAACAAATGTGCACAAAGCTTCATTAAACACATAAAAAAAACCCCAAAAAAACATGTTTTTAATATTTGTAATTCATTTTGGCCATAATTTTACATTTTTGTTGATAACAAACTAATTAAAGCACTAAGAAGCCGCTCTTCTTCTTAGTGAGCCGAGCCAAAAGAGCCGGTTCTCTAAAAAGAGCCAGAATTCCTATCACTACAACCTTCAGATCAACAGAGAAAAATTAGCTACTTTTACCCCAGTTGACATGTGACCATTAACTTCCAGTTTTAAACTCCAGAATTGAGAAGCTCCACCTCTTCACAGGAGCATTTCAACATAACAAGCAGTGGATTTTCATTTGTTTTTTTTCTTGAAGACTTTTTTATACCCCTCATCATTATAATCAAATCATCATGACAAAGTACAGGGCTTTGGGAGAGGGGATGTGTGAAAAGAGATATTTTCTGAGCACTGAAGTGGAGAAAAATACAGGATTGCTCATATTTGCATGAACCAACCAAAATACAACTGAGTAAACTAATGACAGAACCCCACTGTGACATCCTCATCAAGTCTATTTTGCATAACAAGTCCCCTTTAAGATCATACTTTTTAGTTTAATCATTTCAACATTATTTTGAGTGAAGAAATATCTATACTGTACATTAATATTTTCATGTATATCGAGCCACGCTTTCGCCGAACTTTTGTTTCTCCACATTCCACAGTGACTTCCTGAACACGGCGCCTTCTTTACGTCTCTGAAAATCACTTCTTTTTGGGATCTCAGTCCAGAAGCTCCAAATTGCAGGTGAGTTTCTCCTCCTGGCTGTCACCACCAATCCAGACATCTGCAGACAGATCTGCTCGCGCCTGGGCGGTTGTCAGCGCACACTTTATATGGGGCAGGAGAGCAGGGCCATCGCGGTGCACAGGTTTGTATTTCAGCTGCTGTCAGGCGCGTATTGATTGGGCGAGCGGGATTGAGACGGCTACACTGCTGGAGGGGCTGTGTGGATTTACTGTAAACAATATATGAGGTCGGGTTTTAAAGGGGCTCTTCGGGTTTTGTTCATGTAATTAAGAAAAAAAAAAGTTACGCCAGTACAGCTATGTTGTATTTAAGCTATGTAACTTTCACACTGAAACAACACTTTTTAGGGTAATTTTTATAAGTCCAGTTTCATCTTGGTCCACTGATGGTACAGACTGTGACACCAGATCTTTTTTCCAACATCTTCCGGACGTCCAGTATTGACATTTGTTTTTCCTGTAGTGATGCAGAAAAGAGGAGCCACTGTCTGTGAACTTTCATGCTAGTCTGTGGATCTGACCACACAACCACTGATGTTTTATGTCGAGAGCAGGATTCAAACCTCCAACCTTCGGATCAGTGAACTCTACCAACTGAGCTGCCATCCGCCAGTGCTGTCCTTTTAGACCATTTTTATGGCTGAACTCTTAGGCCCGTAGAATTAGATTTTTTTTTATATGAGTATTTTCCACTAAATGCATTTCCAAATAAATAAACACATAAATACTTAAATTTGTTAATTAAACAGATCAGAAAAGATAGACAGTGTACTTGCCAATGCACATTTTTGTTGTCCACAAACCATGAAGTAAGGCTGGTGAGCTGTTGGCATAGTTGTGAGACTCATCAATGGTCTGGCCTCTTAAAGTAGTAAAACACAGGGATAGTTTGTGTTTTTGACATGAATCTGTATGTTCCCGTCAGCAGTGTCGTGCATTAACACTGACTCGCCTCCCGACAGCGTCCGGTGAGCCCAGTTCTTCCCGGTTTTCGGTGCTGACGAAAGTGTCCGGCAAATTGGCTGGGGTCACAAAAATAAAGTGTTTTTTCTTCTCAAAACAATATGTGTTCAAAAGAGTGAGACATTTGCATCACAATTTGTGAACCATGAAAAAGTGAGACCTCATTATCGCTTGGTACTATTTTCTCTCCGGTCATGTCACTGTGGTAGGTGAAGCCACATACAAATCATTTTTTTCAGTAGTTCAGGAGTGTTCACGTGCTCAAACCGTTGACTGTCACGTTGACACGAGAGGTCTTGCATATATGGCATGATGAGGTCCCATTCATGGCAGCGGTAGCTCTCACACTTAAAACAAGTGCACCACCATTTGTCAGTCCCCCACCCTCTCCAACTTGTCCCACTCTGTCCCTCCTCTCTCTCTGCTGTTCTGACTCCATCTGGTGATTTTGGGCATCAGTATATTCGGGTTCATAAAGATCTCCCCTTGGCTCTGTGCTAAAGGTCATGTCTTCATCGTCGCTGTTATAGTCACACATGTTGTCCTGAACTTTCTGAGCAGGAAACATAGTGAAACAGGCGCAGCGCCACCTGGAGGCAGTGCAGTGATACGACCAGAGAGAAAATAGTACCAAGAGATTATGAGGTCTGACTTTTTCATGGCTCACGTTTTGTGATGCAAATGTGTCACTCTTTTGAACTTACATTGTTTTGAGAAGAAATGTCATGTTTTGAGTGTATGAAGAGGACCCCAAAGCGGAGGCGCAGGTCGGTGTTAAAAAGGACACTCGGGAAGACTCACAGGTTGTGGACAGGCAGGACCACGAGGACAGACTGGACGAGAACGTAGAAAAGCAGTTGACACAGGGCAGACAAGTAATTGATGAGGAATAGGCTTGTAAAATTCTGGGAATTTTCAAAGTTGGAAACTTTCTATGGGAATTTTCAGGAATTAACAGGAATAAATGGGGAATTATCCAAGTTGAAGGATAGGGGCATCAGTAAAGTTGGTAGAAAAAAAAAAATTAGCACCATATTGTAGCACAATCTTGGCTGCAACAGACAGATTTGTGTGAATAAAGTTGTGTATAGCTGCTGTTCCTCAC
>CM060675.1:21269565-21299565 GCA_030686955.1 Odontamblyopus rebecca
ACCAGAATCGCACAAATGAAACTTTTTGCAGCACAAACGAAGCACAAACGATTGACTCCATTTTGGATGTTTTAGTGCATTTTGAAGCTTCCTGTGGGGCTGACCCCAATTTGACCTATAAAAGAATCGTTAATTTCTCCAAAACTAAAGAAGCACAAACTAAACTTTTTGCAGCACAAACGAATGACATAGTTTTTGTGTAGGTTTGTGTTTGATGAGGCCAACTTCACAGAGGCATGCTTGAGTCATCTAGCGATCTCATACGGACCCTATTCAAACCTTCCTTTTTCAACAGGAGGGTTTGAATTCCTAAATTAAACTTGGCATAACATACATATATTTCACCTCTCCCCTACCCCATGCCTCTTCGGTATTACACCAAACACCAAACCGGCCCGTCGCAGCTTTAATAGACTTGGAACGGGGCTGAACGGAGCTGGAGGAACATTGCTGCAGCCCCTCTCTCACGTACTACACGACCGGTATAGAAAGGAGAGCCATTACCACTGCACCCCTGCCCCATCTGTCTCTGTCCACGGGGCCACAGCCTTAATGGGGCCTCTCCCTCGGGTATACGCCGCTACACTATGGTACTCCCGAATCACTCCGGCGACCAACATTACGACAGTGAAAGAGACTGGACACTGGTACAATAGACTGGTTCGAAAGGACGTGGAGGTCAGGAGGCAGGCGCGTACATGGTAATTATAGAGCTGACATAGTTTTCATTGTGGTCATTAAGGATACGGGAAGGTTAGAAAAGTACTGCTCATAATGGGTAATTGGAGTAGCGCAGTGCAAATACTAAAGTCAAAGTACAATATGTAAAAATGCATCGTGTAACTTTTCTGGCGGAGGGTCCGTCAAATGCTTGTCACCGTGGAGATGTTGTTGCTTTGTCTGGATTGTTTCACTTTCAGTTTAAGGTACCATGGAGTTTTGCTGACAACAAATAGCATGCTAAGTGAGCACTTCCTGATAAGGTATATGGACTACTTTTTAGTTATCAAAATTGTGGTGTATTTTTGACACATGTACACCCCCTCCTACTTAATATTACTACTACTACTATTACTACTGCATCTACTACTGCTGTTACTACACTGACTACTACTACTCCTTCTGCCACTGCTACTACTACTGCCACTACAACACGTACTACTACTACTTCTGCTATTACTACTACTACTACTACGGTCACTGCTACTACTGCCAATGCAACATCTACTACTACTACTACTACTACTACTACCACTACAACACTTACTAACTACTACTGCTGCTGCTGCTACTACTGCTACTATTTGTATTACTACCATTAAAACACCCACTGCTACTACTACTACTACAACTACTATTACTACTGCCACTGCTACTGCTGCCACTACTACAACTACTATTACTACTGCCACTGCTATTGCTGCCACTACTACTACTACTACTACTACTACTACTACTACTACTACTACTACTACTACTACTACTACTACTACGTGGTAAATGGGCCCAACAGTAGCTCTGTCATTAGAGTGTTTATCCATTGATCCGAAGGTTGGCCGTTCAAACCCTGATATCGAGGTAAACACTGGTTAAGATCCACTCACCCACAGGTGAGCTGGTGTGTTCCACCTCCCACAAAGGCCCGGTGCGTTTTGACCTGTTGTTGCGTCCTTGGGCAAGACACTTAAGCCATCTCGCCCCCGGTGTGTGCGTAGACTGGTTTGTGAATGGGCGAGTGGGTCCTTGATGTTAAGTGCTTTGAAGATGGAAAAGTGTTGTATAAAAAGGCCATTTGCCCTTCTACTACTACTACTACTACTACTCCTACTACTACTACTACTACTAACACATCCATATTCTGCCTCTCATCCAATCAGACCTCTCCATTGGCATTCCTATTCACCTATTGCTAAACTTACCATTCTATTTCTATGTACCGTTTTGTCACTGAACTAAATAACAAGCTTTAAAACCTGGCAATCTTAAAATAGTCTTAATCAGGCGTTTTCCCATTCCCGCACCTGACATGAATCCATAGTATGTGATTATCATCAGTGAGAGGGGCCACCTGCAGCTCCGAGCCGCTGTGGTTCTACTGGAGCGTTAGCCAAACATCTGGGACCTCTCCAAAAAACCAGGTCAGCAAAGCACCGAGGAGAGGAGCCGTCTGGAGGGCCACCGTGGGGGCTTGATGAAAATGATCGGTATGGTTCATTTTAGGAAACATACAAAAATGAAAGAGGAAATACAATGATTTGATAGTTGGTTCAAATTTCAAAAGCGACGTCAACTTCTCATCGTTTCACAGAAGGTGGGAGCAGTCAGGTCACCATTCCCCCCTTGTCAGACTTGTGTATTTTGGGCAGCAGTTTAACTACTCAAATAAAATACCCGGAACAACATATAACAAACCCAATTATATTCGCGTTTCTGTCTGGAGGCTTTGCACCACCTCGGCACCAGCCCAATCCCGTCCTGAGGGGCTTCACGCTGTGGTGTGTGCTCCCGACTCTTTACCCGACTCTTTACCGCTGTTGCCTTCTGCTGTTACTCTAACTCAGTGCTTCTGCTCTGGGCTGATGTGCAGTGAGTTGTGTACAAAGATCTCAGCTACATCCTGCTGTTTTATGAGTTCATGATGAAGAATGTGAACATGCACGTTGAAAAAGTAATTCTTAAAACACATTTTTACATGATTTTGGCTCAATTTAATGCAAAAAACAAGGCGTTTTCTCACTTTTTTTGCCCAATATTTCCATCTTTATCTCACTGGAAATCAAATATTCTAAGTTATGACATCAGCCAATATGCTTTTCTTTTCAGCAAACAGTTTACTCATTCCACAGAAAAAATGATAAACATCCAACATCCAATCAATGGATCTGTGATGATTTCAGGTGTTCTCTATGTGTGGTTGAGGGTGTGGGTGTGTTGCTCTGGTGCAGAGGGGGCGGGGCTCACGTGGGCAGGTGTGTGGAAGGGTGTAAAAGCACACACTCGTGACTCAGTTTTGGCTGAAGGTCAGTTCAGGGTAGCCTTAGTTTTTGTTGACCGTCACTTTTCATCCATACCAAAGCCACTTGGCGCTGCCAGTTATAGCAGCTGTTCCAGGTACTGCACTGCATTTTTTGTGAATTCAAACTGCCCATGCTCGGCTGACATGACATAGACAACTTTCACAATGTTTGGATTTTGTTGGATTCTATTTCTATTTTCACAACATAAACTTTGTAAAATGTTTAAATCCACAAAGCGCCTAAAAGTTTGATTTGTAAGCCCTGCACTGAGCCTCCACCAGCTCCGCTATAGCAGCTCTGGCTCCAAGTTAATGTTGAAGAGAAAATGATTTTTGGGCCCATGCACCAGTGAGCACAGGCCACTGAAAACAAAACGACGGCATCTCGGCTTCACCTTACAGATTTTATTCTAATTCTATTTGGCTAATTTGGAGCCGAGTCCATTTGGAGTGAGGCTTGTGAAGGAAACGCCCCTTCCCGCTGCCTAGCAACGCTGTCAAACTAATACTAATGTTAACCTCGGGAAAAGAAGCCACCTGATTTGTTTGTTATCAATTTTCAGCTCTTGATTTACAGAGAAAATAGTGAAATAACTTCCCCGGCGTTTGCCTTCTGTCGTCTCACGTTAATCCACCCAGAATGATCCGGGCTGAATTCATTTGTTTCAATTAGGCATGTAAGTCAACATGTCTCTGAACAGGGGCCATTTCAGGCTCCTTATACACACCATAATATGATGTTGAAGCACAGTACGTATCACTCCGCCGGGCTCCGGACTGCAGTCACCGTAATGCTCCGACAGTCTGGAGCACAAAGGACAGGACTTCACTTTCAACCTGGTTTAGTCCTGGTTCACTCCGGGTTTAGTCCCAGTTTGGACCTGATTTAGTCCTGGTTTAGTCCCGGCTTAGTCCTGCAACCAAATATGCACGGATTTCCCAAGTACGCACGGATTTCTGTCCTATGTGCGCAAGTATTTCTGAGAGCGACAATCCATCCAGCGCTGTGGAGCTTGTACTAAAACATTTGGACAGATTTTTGAGCGCCGTGTACCACATAAAATCAGTCGGAGGTCAGTAAGCACAACCAGAATTAATACATACACAAAGGGACACTGACCATTTTTGAGAAAAATAAAGGATTTTAAATGCGCCTGATGGTCCGGAAAATACGGTAAGTAGAAACATTTGTTATGGATGGACCAGGCATGACCCCTGATTGGTTAATCCACCTGCCAGTCACTCCCATTTGAACTCTGGAGGCATCACAGGTGAGCAGACTGTTTGTAAAATATACTTTTATAGGAGCTCAGATGATTTGAAAATAAATTCTAATACAAAAATAATCAAAAATAAAAATACCGGCCTATATATGCTATCCAACCAGGTCACCCCCCTCCTCTCCTCCCTCCTCTCCTCCCTCCTATCCTCCCTCCTCTCCTCCTCTCCAGTCCTGTAATCTGTGGAAGTCATCCTTGATTAACCCCGACTGAATGGGCCTAATTAGCTCCAATTAGCCACACGCAATGAGACGCTCTCCACCGGCTCGAGAGGACGAGAGGAGAGAGGGATGAGGAGAGGAGGAGAGAGGGATGGAGGAGAGGAGAGAGGGATGAGGAGACCTGGAGAGGAGAGCTGGAGAGAGAGATGAGGAGAGGTGAAGAGGAGAGCTGGAGAGAGGGATGGAGGAGAGGGCTGGAGAGGAGGAGAGGAGAGAAAGATGGAGGAGAGGGCTGGAAAGGAGGAGAGGAAAGAAGGATGGAGGAGAGGTCTGGAGAGGATGAGAGGGATGGAGGAGAGGTCTGGAGGAGGAGAGAAGGATAGAGGAGCGATCTGGAGCGAGGGATGGAGAGAGGGATGGAGGAGAGGTCTGGAAAGGCAGAGGAGAAGGGTGTCTGGAGAGGAGGGAGAGAGAGGTGGAGGAAAGGAAAGGACTGAGAGAGGGATGGACAGAGAGATGGAGGAAAGGAGAAGGCTGGAAGAGACCGCAGAATGAAGGAAAGGAGAGGTCTGAGAGAGAGGTGGAGAGGGGGATGAAGGAAAGGAGAAAGCTAGAGAGGAGGAAGAGAGAGCAGGATGGAGGAAAGGAGAGGTCTGAGTGTGCGGTGGAGAGGGGGATGGACAGAGGGATGTCTGGAGAGGAAGGGGGGTGTCTGGAGGATGAGGAGGAGAGCGGTATGGAGGAGAGGTCCGGGAAGGAGAGGGGGATAGAGGAGTGTTCTGGAGAGGAGGAGAAGAAACAGATGGAGAGAGAGAGATGAGGAAAGGTCTGGAGGAGGAGGAGAAAGATGGAGAGATAGATAGGGACATAGGAGAGGCCTGGAGAGGAGGGAGAGAGAGATGGATAAAGCGAGGGATGGAGAAAAGGAGAGATCTGGAGAGAGAGGGACTGATGGAGGAGTGGGCTGGTGGAGAAGAGGTTTGGAAAGGAGGAGAGGGGAGAGAGAGATGGAGGAGAAATCTGGAGAGGAGGAGGACAGAGAGGGGTGACAGATCGGGTCAGAGGAGAGAAGAGGAGGAAAGAGAGGGAGAGAAATAGATTGGGACAGAGGAGAGAAGGATTGATGAGAGGGCTGGAGAGGAGGAGGAGGAGAGAGGGATGGAGGAGAGGGCTTGAGAGGAGGGGGAAGAGAGAGGGATGGAGGAGAGGGCTGGAGAAGAGGAGGAGGACAGAGAGGGGAGACAGATCGGGTCAGAGGAGAGGAGGGGGAGAAAGATAGAGAGAGGGATGGAGGAGAGGAGGAAGAGCGAGTGGGATGGATAGAGGGATGGAAGGGAGAGAGGTCTGGAGAGGAGGAGGACAGGGGGATGGAGATATGATAGGGACAAAGAAGAGGTCTAGAGAAGAAGGGAAAGGGAGGGAGAGATGGACAGAAAGGGGCATGAGGAGACTAGAGGTCTGGAGAGAGAGGGACTGATGCAGGAGTGGGCTGGAGAGGAGGAAGAGGAGGAGGAGAGAGATAGAAAAAAGGAGAGGAATGATCTGGAGAAGAGGAGGAGAGAGGGAGAGATAGATAGAGATGGAGGAGAGGTCAAGAGAGGATCAGGAGAGAGGGAAAGAGAGATAGAGATGGAGGAGAGGTCTAGAGAGGACAAGAGAGGGAGAGAGAGATGGAGGAGAGGCCTAGAGAGGAGGAGGAGAGAGGGAGAGATAGAGTTGGAGGAGAGGTCTAGAGAGGACAAGAGAGGGAGAGAGAGATGGAGGAGAGGCCTAGAGAGGAGGAGGAGAGAGAGATGGAGGAGAGGCCTAGAGAGGAGGAGGAGAGAGGGAGAGATAGAAATAGAGGAGAGGTCTAGAGAGGAGGAGGAGGAGGAGAGAGAGAGGGAGGAGAGGTCTAGAGAGGAGGTGGAGAGAGGGAGAGATAGAGATGCAGGAGAGGTCTAGAGAGGGAGAGATAGAGTTGGAGGAGAGGTCTGGAGAGGAGGAGAGGGAGAGAGATAGAGATGGAGGAGAGGTCTAGAGAGGAGGTGGAGAGAGGGAGAGATAGAGATGCAGGAGAGGTCTAGAGAGGAGGAGGAGCGAGAGAGAGGGAGGAGAGGTCTAGAGAGATGAAGGAGAGAGAGGGAGAGAGAATAGAGATGGAGGACAGGTCTGGCGAGGAGGAGGAGAGAGAGATAGAAATGGAGGAGAGAGAGGAGGAGGAGAGGGGGAGAGAGATGGAAGAGAGATCTAGAGAGGACGAGAAGAGAGAGAGAGAGATGGAGGAGAGAGAAAGGGGCATATACTGTAGATAGGGATGGAGGGGAGGAGGAGGAGAGAGAGGGAGAGATGTATAGGGATAAAGAGAGGAGGAGGGTGGAGTGAGTGAATGATGGGATGGGAGGATGGGAGGATGGAGGTGTCCAAAGGGGCATCCATATACATTGAAGTGGCCACAGAAACAAACACTTAAGGCCTGTAATTGGTGAAGAGCAGAGCTGTAATTTTGGCACAGAAATTGAATTATTAACAAAATTGCCGAGATGATTACTGACGGTTAGAGGGGAAAAAATGAAAAAAAAAAGTGTCAGAGGTGGTTTAACAAGACACGGGTGGAATTTAGTTTTGAAATTCTAAACCTGGATTGTTTTTCTCATTCTCTGATATGACACCAATAAAATGGGAGTTGAAGATGCCGATATAAAAATAGCCAATATAAAAAAAATATTTAAAAAAGAATTAGTGATTTAAAATTCACTGTAAATCTTCAATTGATTATAGAAGTTTGGTTTGGCTTTACTGGATTTTAAATTGGGTTTGATTAGGCGACATTTATTGTTATTCTGCCTCTTTACATCATATTTCTGCACTGGAAAAAAAAAACTATATCTAGGTAAGTTAAAATTGCTTAAATTAAGAACATTTATTTTATTTGAGTAGATTTATCAAAATGTTTTTTTTTATTTTAAATGTAGGAAGTACAAAAATCTTACTGCACTGGCAGATCATTTTACTTGTCAAGTGAAATTTACTCAAATCATGACAAAACTTTCTTAATCCAAGTCATTTTAGCTTGACTAGATTTTGTTTTTTGCAAAATAAACAACCGCTGTCAGTCTTTAGTGGTAAATGCGTGTGCGCCGCGGTAATGAATTATATGCGTAAATGCTGATCATTCACTCCTCTATTCACGGCTCATGTACATATCCATGCAAGACCACACGGTCCAGTGACATGTGCAAACACTAAGAGAAAACAGACTGTTTATGTGTGGGAGCTACAGCAGCTAATCGCTAACCAATGTAAACAAGTGCACGTGAGTCACACCACAACACTCTGCGTTCAGGGGCAGTAAGGCGTCACAGACACAGACAAATGACTCCACAGATACAGACTGATGCAGAGCCACATATTAGGACATGTATGTGTCCGTAAAGTGGATTAAATGGACAGAATATAGAGATTCTGAGCTTTATAATGAGGTATAACCTGCCCACATGGACTATCGGCCCATATCGGCAAGATTTAGGCCGATAGTCTCCAGTTGTCCATATCGGCCGATAATATCAGCCAACTGATATATCCTAATTCTTCTTATTGATACTACTACTAATACTAGCACTACTACCACCACCACCACCACGACTACTTCAGGTGCAGGTAGGTGATAGGCAGGACGACGTGGACATAGACAAGCAATGACACAGGGCAGACGAGGAATGAAGTGACAAACCAGAGCTCACAGGGAGAGGGCTGTAGTGGAGCTGAGTGGTGATGAGCTGCAGGTGAAGCTCAGCCACTTCCCCAGAGGTGCAGACCCACCACCACCACCAAAACAAAGACGAAGAGGAGTCCTGTACAGTGCCTTTAAATGTAGATATAACACTATTCGTATAAATCAATGCAAAAGCTTTATTTAGCCTGTGTGCAATTACTTGATGGCGCACATATCATTACATAATTAATGTTGTAACTGTGTATGTCATTTAATCCTGGTGTTTGTTAGCCAATCACCTAAGCAGTCGATATGGCATGTTTTCTCAACAGGGGAACTCGAGCTCGGTGTCATGTGGTAAAATAAAGTTATTTTTAATCCAACCAAAATCCAAAATCTTGAAGTAAATTTGAGAGATTTTTTCAGCGCTGTCAGTTAATTGCGCCGTTTCTGATTTGTACAGTCTTTAAGTACTTTTTGTTTTTTATGGTTTAGTCAGTTTGGTCTCTTCACTTATAAGTGTTCATGTGGAATCAACAAAACTGTTTACCCTGCACCGAAAGATGTTTTAATATTCAATGTAATCAACCTGCCTCTACAGAGTTATATGGAACGTTGTCATTTCAAAGGATGTTTTCTCAAAATGCATTTTCCTCCATACTGACATAAGGATCATCCCTTAAAGCAGCACCTACGCACACCAAACTACAGTCTTAAACTTAAGATCTGAACTACTCCTACAGATTTTGAAAAAAAATATCTAATTCCAAGTCTGATTTATTCCAACATCAAAAATTGAGTCAGAATTTGAATTTTTAAGCACATTTACCGTCAGATCTACACTCAACAAAAATATAAACGCAACACTTTTGTTTTTGCTCCCATTTGTCATGAGATGGACTCAAAGATCTAAAATTCATTCCAGATACACAATATTACCATTTCTCTCAAACATTGTTCACAAATCTGTCTAAATGTGTGATAGTGGCACTTTTGCTTTGCTGAGATAATCCATCCCACCTCACAGGTGCCACATCAAGATGCTCATCAGACACCATGATTAGTGCACAGGTGAACCTTAGACTGTCCACAATAAAAGGCCACTCTGAAATGTGCAGTTGTTGCTTTATTGGGGGTCTGGGGACTCAGAACCAGTCAGTATCTGGTGTGACCACCATTTGCCTCATGCAGTGCAACACATCTTCTTCACATAGAGTTTATCAGATTGTCAATTGTGGCCTGTGGAATGTTGGTCCACTCCTCTTCAATGGCTGTGCGAAGTTGCTGGATGTTAGTGGGAACTGGTACACGCTGTCGTATACGCGGGTCAAACACACCCCAAACATGCTCAATGGGTGACATGTCCGGTGAGTATGCTGGCCATGCAAGAACTGGGACATTTTCAGCTTCCAAGAATTGTGTACAGATCCTTGCAACATGGGGCCGTGCATTATCTTGCTGAAACATGAGGTGATGTTCATGGATGTATGGCACAACAATGGGCCTCAGGATCTCATCACGGTATCTCTGTGCATTCAAAATGCCATCAATAAAATGCACCTGTGTTCTTCGTCCATAACAGATGCCTGCCCATACCATAACCCCACCACCACCATGGGCCATTCCATCCACAACACTGACATCAGCAAAGCGCTCACCCACACGACGCCACACACGCTGTCTGCCATCTGCCCTGAACAATGTAAACCGAGATTCATCCGTGAAGAGAACACCTCTCCAACGTGCCAGACGCCATCGAATGTGGGCATTTGCCCACTCAAGTCTGTTACGGCGACGATCTGGAGTCAGGCAGTTGAGCTTCCCTGAGACGGTTTCTGACAGTTTGTGCAGAAATTCTTTGGTTATGCAAACCAATTGTTTCAGCAGCTGTCTGAGTAGCTGGTCTCAGACGATCTTGGAGGTGAACCTGCTGGATGTGGAGGTCCTGGGCTGGTGTGGTTACACGTGGTCTGCGGTTGTGAGGCCGGTTGGATGTACTGCCATATTCTCTGAAACGCCTTTGGAGACGGCTTATGGTGGAGAAATGAACATTCAATGCCCGAGCAACAGATCTGGTTGACATTCCTGCTGTCAGCATGCCAATTGCACGCTCCCTCAATGCTTGCGCCATCTGTGGCATTTTGCTGTGAGACAAAACTGCACATTTCAGGGTGGCCTTTTATTGTGGACAGTCTAAGGTTCACCTGTGCACTAATCATGGTGTCTGATGAGCATCTTGATGTGGCACCTGTGAGGTGGGATGGATTATCTCAGCAAAGCAAAAGTGCCACTATCACACATTTAGACAGATTTGTGAACAATGTTTGAGAGAAATGGTAATATTGTGTATCTGGAATGAATTTTAGATCTTTGAGTCCATCTCATGACAAATGGGAGCAAAAACAATAGTTTTGCGTTTATATTTTTGTTGAGTGTACATAAGTTATCAAGTCTTACACAGAGGTGGTGGCACTCAGTTATATCTGCTTGAGTAACTTTCTGAAGTTTTGAAAATAGTACTTTCCAAACACTCCAACTTGAGTAGTATATTTTGGAGTGTAACAGTACGCTGACTTGAGGAAAAGTTCTGGTAGCTCTTCCCACTGACTAAGTCTACAAGTTGGTTGACCAGATTTTCATAAAAAACTGGGACATCTCAGGTTTGGGGTAGTTGGCAATAATAAAATTGGGAAACGAGTGCGTAATTAAGGAAAATTGTTCTGTATTCAGCACTAAAGTGAGTTAGTATATTCACGTTTTCTTTGTGTTTTGGTCATTTTTAAGCAGCTTTTCTGTATTTTACCCAAACAAATGACAGTGTATGCCTCTCTTTACTGTTGATGGGACCAGCTTGGTCAAAAATAGGGACACCTGGGACATTTCTTGTATAAAACTGGGACAAATCACTGGTTTTGAATAAATCTGCTCGGACAGAGGACACAGCGCTCCAAAACTAGGACTGTCCCGGGTAAACAAGAACATCCGGTCACCTCATCTACAAGTGTAGGGTGACCAGATTTTCAAAATTCTAAACTGGGACACACCCGAGTTGGGATGGTTGGTAAAAATAAAATTGTGAAAAAAGCGTGTAATCAGATCAGAATCAGAATCAGAATTACTTTTATTCATCCCCGAGGGGAAATTTGCTTTGTTACAGATGCAACCGACCAAGAGCATGTACATCGAACAAGTTACAAAATAAGCTAAATACAATAAGATAAAAGATAAAATAGCTCTCTCTGGTAATTATTTACATCAGTGACATATTTATGACTATATACATGTGTGAGCAGGGAATAGGATGAAAAGGATTGAGTAGTTTGTGAGTTAAAGTGCAGCGTTCAACAGTTTGATGGCGACAGGACAGATTTCCTGTGTCTCTCAGTGGAGCAGCGGCAGCCGCAGTCTATGGCTGAAAGAGCTCCTCTGATTGGCCAGCACCTTGTGGAGGGGGCGGGAGGGAGAGTCCAGGATAGTCCAGATTTTGTCCAGTATTCTCCTGTCCAACACCACCGCCAGAGAGTCCAGCTCCTCCCCCACAACATGTCCAGCCTTCCTAATGATCTTCTCGAGTCTATTAGTGTCCCTCAGGCGCAGACTGCTGCCCCAGCAGACTACAGCGTACATGATGCACTGGCCTCCATAGACTCGTAGAACATCCTGAGCATTGTCCTGCAGATGTCAAAGGACCTCAGCCTCCTCAGGAAATAGAGGCGGCTCTGGCCCTTCTTGTAAACCGCGTCCACGTTCCTGCTCCAGTCCAGTTTATTGTCCAAGTCAACATTGTGCATTCTCATGTTAGTCATAATCTGAGGAACTTCTGTTGCTGCATTATTTTCACTTTATGGTCATTCGCAAACATGGTTTTCTGTATTTTGGCAAAACAAATGGCAATTTATGCTCCTCTTTACTGTCGGCAGGGATCGGATGAGTTAGAAATTGTGATGTGCTTTAATCCTGGTTTGGAGTTAATGTAGTCCTGGTTTAATCTTGGTTTAGTCCTGGTTTAGATCAAACTGGACAAAAATAGGGACACTAGGGACATTTTTTGCATAAAACTGGGGGAAATCTGGACAATTCTGGATAAACCTCCTGGGACAGGGGACACGGGAATCAAAACTGGGACTATTTTGGGTAAATAGGGACATCTGGTCACCCTATCTATAAGTGACAACAGCGTTTATGTGGAAAAACACTTGAAAAGTTCTTTAAAAATGGGCAGTTCTTACCTTACTTTCAGATATGATTTTGTTTTGTAATTTTGTGTCTTTTCTTTCCATACTCCAGAATCTTAAATACATTTTTATTGTTTCGTCAGGCCAATTACGTTAACCTCCAAAGTGATCAGTATTGAAGTAGTAGTTTGGGTCAGTACGTTTTAATTCCACTTGAGTAAAATACTGCACCTTTTATTTTCTTTATCTTCTTATGATTAAAAAAAAAAAACTCCCCCTCATCCTTTTTTCCACATCCACTCCAACGTCAACACAGACGCCTATTTCAAATTTATCTCTCCAAAGCCGGTCTGGACCCTTCTATCCCGTACGCCCAGACCACCGCCTCGACACCACCAGCCTCTTCCTGGAACCCTCCCCGGCTATCGGCCCCCGACGCTGGCTGCGAGGTCGCCTTCAAGCACCCTCTCCTCCGGGCTGCTGATTGCTTAGCTCTATCATCAACCCACAAGATTTCTATTATTGCCTGCGGATGATTGGTCTGGCTGGCTGCCGGGGACTTGGCACGGGAGCTTGAAGTGCCTCTGTACTGTATATATATCTGGGACGCAATAGGACGGAGCAGAAGGGGGGAAGGTGGGGTTGGATTCGAGCGCGGATTGGCGTTCTTGTACATTTGTTGTCGAAATAATGGCCCCTGGATGGCGGGTGTAATGACGAAGCGTCGGTTGCGTTCACGCCGGCCGCTCGCTATTTTCGGGAGCCCATTTGGCGATGTTAAACAAATAGGCGCTCAGTTTGTTTGCCTCGTGACAAATTCGATGCATCTGTGCTAGCATCGTGGTTTTCGAGCGTTTCGGCGATGGACCGGAGGAGCGCATAAGGGGTTGTTTTTCAAAGCAAATAGTGTTCAGGCGGATGAGCTGGCGGAGTGGGGACAAAGGAGTCTCTGTTCCCAGTTCTGATTGAGTAGAATGGTGCTATCATATGACCATCATATGAGTACACAGCACACTTGTTGCGCATGAAATCAGTTTAAAACGGCTCATTTTGGACGCTTCTCTGGTACTGCGGGGTGTGAAGCCAGTATGTAAAAGTACCATCAGTTCGTGCAGGAGCGTAGAGGCTCGGACTCGGTGACCTTTGAGAATGTATGCAGCAGGCCAGAGTTACAAGGACAAGAGTATTTTCTTGAAACCAAGTAGTCAGTCCTCGTAGTTTAACCCTCCCAGACCGACGGTATCGTATACGATTCCTGGGAATGTGTTTTATAGAACAGTGCATAACTTTCTAAGCATAAAAGATAGAAATGTACTTTCCATCATGATGCAACTTTATGGACGCTTATGGAACTTTATTTTCTGCCATTTTGATTGGCCCTGATTTGACCAAAAAGTCTCGTGAGTCAAAATGGTCGATTCTCTGAGCTTCTGTGTTTGTAACAATTGAAAAAGTGGCTCTAAGTGCAGTTATTTCTCAAATAAATGGCAAATTACGCATCTTGGTCTGGTTAATGGAGCATTCTTTGTTATTTTTATTTGAAATTTGGTTTATTTCAGACAAAATGTACATATCCAAATGTAATTTCAACCATGGAAGTGCAGGAAGTGCTGTGGCTCTGGCCCTGGACCTGACAGGAGCTGTTTCCAGGACTGCAACAGGAAAGTCATGGGATGACTGCACTTTTTCTTTGTTTTGAGGCAATCAGGATATTTTTAGTTTACTTACAGACTTGATAATTGGACATTTGTAGCTAAGGCCCTAAATTAAGCTTTTTTTTTGTTACATCCAAAAACCTGTTGATACATATTTGTTGTGTGTTTTGTATGAAAGAGTGAATTTTATTTTCTGTTTTTCTTTCTCTTTTTTTCCATTTGTATTCCTGGTCCTGTAGCGTTTATTCCAGCTGTATGACACAACTACAGCAGCAGATTGTGAAATGTGCTAAAAAAAGGATGTAGAACACTTCATTAGGGGGTAAAAGGGGGGAGTTTTAATAGCAAAATGAAGGAAAAAAATCCAGGCGAGAACAAATGTACTAAAATTGACTGACCTAGCCCCATAGTATGCCATTAAACATATCTTTCTTCAATTACGTGTGAATTGTATGTGTATTTATAAAAAATACCTTATAAACATGTATTTTTAATAATAATAATATAATAATACATTTTATTTGTTAGGCGCCTTTCAAGGCTCAAGGTCACCGTACATCAAAGAACATAAAAATGATACAATACAAATAAAACAGTGTAAAAAGATTAAAAATACATTTAAAAATCAAATCCAGATGGAAAGACAGTGCAGTTATGGTCAGAGTGGTCAGAGTGAGAGTGAGAAGGCCTTTCTAAACAGATGAGTTTTGAGTTTAGATTTGAAGTGTGAGAGTGAGTGTGTGTTGCGGAGGTCATGGGGGAGGGAGGTCCAGAGCTGAGGAGCAGAGCGGCTGAAGGCTTTGCTCCCCATAGTGACGAGACGGGCAGGAGGGACAGTGAGGTGGAGGAGGAGGAGCGGAGGGAGCGGGCAGGAGGGACAGGGAGGTGCAGGGAGGAGGAGGAGCGGAGGGAGCGGGCAGGTGTGGAGATGTGGATGAGGTCAGACAGGTATGGAGGGGCCAGGTTGTGGATAGCTTTGTATGTGAGGAGTATGATTTTGTAGTGTATGCGGTGTGTGATGGGGAGCCAGTGGAGCTGTTGCAGGACAGGTGTGATGTGGTGATGGGAGGGTGTGTGTGTGATAGTGCGGGCGGCTGAGTTTTGGACCAGTTGGAGTTTATGGAGTGATTTTTGTGGGAGTCCGAACAGGAGAGAGTTGCAGTAGTCTATACGGGAAGTGACCAGGCTATGGATGAGGATGGCGGTGGTGTGTGGGGTGAGTGAGGGACGGAGGCGGTGGATGTTTCTGAGGTGGAAGTAGGCCGACCGGGTGATGTTATTGATATGGGAGGTGAAGGAAAGTGCTGCTGTCGAGGATGACACCCACTGTGATCTGACGCGTAACTTGGCCTAGTCTAAGTTTAATGCGATATTGAGATGCCTGACATGTCTAGTTTCATCCATAGTCTAAATCGTAAAGGTGTTTTTTGTTGATTTTGGACTTTTCTGATCGAGGGTCCGCCACCTGCTGCGTCCGTGGAGATGTTTTTACTTTGCATGGAATGTTCCACAGTATGATATTAGCTTATCTGTTTCTGTGGAGGCAGGCCAAGTACAGCTCAGATTCGTGGAATGTTCACTGTACTAATAATAAAAGCAAGATAGATTTAATGCCCTGCTGTGGAACATCTCAGGCAACACCTTTGCCAAAAAGCAACCCCCCACCTGAAATATATATCGTGCACATTTAAAGCCACGCCATGTAACTTTAGGGCTATATTTCATTTAGGATGTTTATTATTGCACTGAAATAATGTCTTTACTATGAGTGGGCTTGCATCTCCACAGACCTGACTCCTAACATGGTCCAGAGCTGCCCTCCTGCTTGTAAATGTTGTTTCTTTGGCGATAATCTTCCATGAATAATCTTCTAAAGTATGATTTTATATATACAGGGTGTCCCCAAAAAAAGGTCAATAATTTTGGCAATTCTTGTTGAAATAACCTCAAATTTTCACAGAATGTTTATAAACTGTTCAAGATTTTATATTTAATGTTTTATTTTTGTTCTGTTTTCAGGTTGAGCCGTTCACTTCCGTTCACTTCTCTTCTGATGTTCATGTTCTACCAGATCCTTTAGTCCTGCAGAAGCACCTTCCTCTTTATATTTTCAGTACCAAGTCCAAATTTGTTTGCCAGTTGGTGAAGTTTTTCCAAGTTTTGCATTGAAGGCCGCACAGTCTGTGGGTGACTGTGTGCGAGCAGATCCCAAAATGACTTTGGGAGTGAACGGCTCAACCTGAAAACAGAACAAAAATAAAACATTAAATTTAAAATCTTGATCTGTTTCTTTACATTCTGTGAACATTTGGGATTATTTCAAGAAGATTCCCAAAATTATTGACCTGCAAAATGATGACAAAGTTTCTGGGACACCCTGTATTTCCACAGAATAATGCAGGTGACATGCTGCCTCCAGTAAATGTTTTTTTTTTTGTAAATATAAAAAATAAAAAGAGTGCAAAATATGGGCCACTTTATTGTCATAAACCTTTAACACAGAAAACATATGTTCAGAGTGCAGCCCAAATCTGTTTTTTTTGCCCCTATGTGACCTGTATCTGATCTTTTAATGACAGCCTGAACGACACTGATCAGATTTTTTCAAACACGACCCAGGCCACTTGGATATGTGCTCCTAAAACCGATACATATCTGATCTGTTGCCGCGCAACTTCAGTCTGAACGGCCAGGTCACATTCATCCAACCTACATCTGACCTACACGTCATCAACTAGCGAGAGGTCGGCTATCGTGCGCCAACATGTTTGCTCCCACGTGGCTGAAGACTTGTTTCCTCCCTCGGAGTGGTACAGCTTTAAAATCATCTCAATGCAGCGTCCATGTTTAGGCGACTTCCGTAAACACTGAACACGCTGCTGTGATGTCATCGTCCAATGCTCATACGGGACAAACGCTCATGGGGCGTTTAAAGTTCACACTGGAGCAGGGTGCCCAGACGTCCCAGTTTTGAGCCCTGTGTCCCCTGTCCCAGCAGATTTATCCAAAGCCAGTGATTTGCCCCAGTTTTATACAACAATAGTCCAAGGTGTCCATTCTTTTGACCAATAAAACTGTCATTTGTTTAGGTAAAGTACAGAAAAGCTGCTTAAAAATGACCAAAACACAAAGAAAATGTGACGATACTGACTCACGTTAGTCATGAATGAGCCGAGACAATTTTCCTTAATTAATTTTTTTTTTTTTTTTGAAAATCCGGTCACCTTACACTGGAGATCACAGACAAGCCGCATTTAATTGGAAATGTGAATGACCTCGCAAAAGAATTGGATTTCACAAAAAAAGTCTGAATTTCGCATTAAGCCCTGCAGTCTGAACGTGGTCCTAGACGTGTGCTTGTTCCTATATAACCTCGTGCGTTATTGACGAAGCAGCAGACCCTTATCCTCCGTGTTAATCAGAGCTGTAGCCCACTGCTGACAAACGCCTCCTGTACCGGCCACTGTATCTTTAGCCCTGTTTTGTAACGCGCTCTTGGATGTGGCGATCGATGGCGTATAAAAAGCTTGTAGTGTAGCATTTCCCCCCGGTCGGAGCAAGGGGCCGAGGAGCAGAATATTCCCCCGACGGCGCACATCGATCCGGGCTTCAGGACGCTGAGCGGGGGCCCGGACACGAGGAAACTGACCCTGGGCCAAAAGGAAGACGAAACAACAACTGCTTACAAGGGCCGGAGAGGTTCAGAGTGGGCGAGCGCTTGAATGAAAGCAGCGATGTCAAGGACTACGTGTGTGTTATGTTTTCGACTAATATGTATGAGGTATAGATTAGCTGAGAAGGCTTTTTGAAAGAGGTCTAATTGGAAAAAAATAAACTTATCAATGGCTGTTGTTGTAAATCATGCTTAAAATTAAAATAGCACAGCAAAAATGTTCCTGTCTTCATTGATCCAATCCATTTTTGCTTCTCCAAAGAACTGAAGCCTTTTTATAGCAATAGTCGTGGGTTTTCTTTCTAAATTTTATTATTATTTTATTTATATTTTATTACTTGTGTGTAGAATCCCTCATTCATCCAGGCAGAATCCATGGCAACGCGTAGAGTTCAATTTAGAGAGAGTCTTCTGTCAAAAACTCTTGTCCGGTTGACAAATTGAACTATATAATTATGCCTTATTTGACACCAGTCTTCTTTCTTTTTGCTGCTTATTTAGAATATATTATTACTAGGGGTGTAACGATATCCAAGTCTCATTTTACAATATCGTCATGGTATGAACCTCACGGTGCGATATTTATTGCGATATCGTGGGAAAGCTCACGATATTATGATATTCTACAGAATAACAAGACTGACTCTAAAATGCTTTGACCAGTCATTTGGTACAACATTTATTGTCATTAGGGATGGAACGAAATCCAAATCTCTCTGTACCATATTTTCACCATAAACATCTCATGGTACGATACTGACTGCAATATTTTGTAGAATCTGCTACTTTTTCCTCTAAAAATGCCTTAATCCAAGACTTAATCCAAAGAATGATGGTTTCAAAGTGCTTAGAACAGTTATTTCTTCATGTAGTCTGCACTGAAACGGAGCAAAGGATCATGGTCTATGTAGTTCCCTCTGTTCTTTTTTAGCCATTTCTGCATCAGAACTGTTCATTTAAGCAAAGAGACTTGGGATTCGATATATTGCGATGCTCCACGATATTATTGTGAGACCTTTGACGATACGATATCACCATATTGTTACGTCCCTAATTATTATCATTCATAGATTTTTTTCTTGTTATTATGTTATATTGTGATGTGTGAGCTATTGTGTCCAAATAATTTCGCTTGTGTATCAGTAAAGTTTGTCTAAGTCTGTTTTCCCTCAGATACTCACAGAAATTGAAATACAAGAGTGGTTAGTGGCCAGAAAGACCCTGTACCTAACCCTACACTGTGAGATGGATTCTCGTGATATTTGTGAGTTCACAAACTCAAGAGAATTCATCTTGGCCCCCGCTGGTGCGATAACCTATTTTAGCGTCACTATGAAGTATTTTGTTTGTGAAAAATGTGTGGTCGGAGGAGCTTTGTGGATTTGTGGACAGAGAAGATACTTTTCTCTCAACGGGAGGGAAGTAAAAGTTGATTTTTGGGCTTGTTCCGCTGTTGTGACGCGTCCACCAATCACATTCAAATAGTGGGCATGATGTTCTTCCTTTATCCACTCTCTCTCAGTGAGAATTATCCCAGATGAATCGTGTGTAGAACTCCACTCTGTGACATGTATCAGTCTGGTGTGAGTCAGGTTAATCTATACCAGGGGTCGAAAAACAGAGCGTTTAATGCTACGTGGGGGGTCGCCAACCTATTCCATCATTCCGACAAGCCTACATTTAGACATACCGCTGTTACGACATGTTTCTATTTAGACGTGCTGGTTTTCTGACACTTTTTGCTATCGCTATTCCGACACGTTTATTTTTTTTAAAGAGTTGTGATCGTCTACCCAGGCACATCTCTCGCTGTCCATGGTGCTGGGTGAAGGGTTCGGTCACCAACGCGGACACATCAGCACGATCACACATTTGAAATGTAAAAACAGTTTAAGACCATCACAAACTACAGGATATTTTTTTCTTAAACGATTTTTAAACGTGCAACAAAAAGCGCACACCACAGACACAAGGCTGCGCAGGATATAAAGCTGTGAGCGCGATGGTATCAGCTGTTTGCTGTCTACAATAAAACCACTCACTCAAAGGTCAGAGCATTGGACTTCTAGTTTAGATACAAGTCAAAACTATGTTATTATTATTTGTGAAAAGTCGTGCAAGACTTCAGATACAGGATTTTGAATGCACAGATGGTTAAAAGTACATGTCGGGGTTTGGTGTTTCTTATGTGTTCCCCCTCCCTTCTGCATCTGTCTGCTCCTCTCAGGGGCGTGGCTGGGCTAATGCTGCAGTGTGGATCACCTGCTCAGTGGTTCACCTGCAGCTCATTGTCTAATCAGCCCTAGTACTTAGTCTTGTCCTTGTCCTGTGTTCTCTGTCGATCGTCCGAGCACTTCCAGTTACTGTTTTTTCATCAACAAGGCAAAAAGTTGATATTTTTAGGATGAAATCGCTGCAGATGTGAGCCGAAAAGGGAGGGAAAAGTTTGGTTAGGCTTATTTTAAAGCGAATTGAACCAAACACAAGCAGTTTCTGGGCTCCGAGTGCGCGGCAGCGACTGGGAGGATGGCGCCGTCATCAGCTGGTGGAGCGAATACAATTGTGCGGAAAAAAGTGGGAAATTCAAACAATGTTGATCGAACGGCGGCTGGGCTTGACTGTTCCGTGAGTGGGTCAGAAGTAGGCAGCTGGGGAGACCTCCTTGATTTAGAAGAGGAAACAAAAATCAGAATGGTGAGCTGGGATCTATCAACAAGTTTGCCGGGCAGAACAAAAGGGTGAGAAATTACAGCAGTGGCAGTGAAGATGAATTGTTTGCATCCAGAGGTAGGATTAAGATTAATAATTTAATTGTAGTGTTGAGATTTAATGAAAAAGATCAAGATAGCATTAAGAAGCTTAGCCCATTTATTTTGACGTCGGTCCTGAGTAAGAAGCTGGGGGATATTGAGTCAGCGAAAATCCTTATTGAAGGGAACCTGCTTGTGCATTGTGTTAATGAAGAGCAGCTTAACAAAGCTCTAAAATTAAAAGACTTGGGAAAACTAAAAGTGGACAGTGTGGGACGAGTGGGGGCCCAACGAGGAAGTGGGTGCAAGGGAGTCATCACAGGGGACCCAGTGAATGTAGGTTTAAATGACCTTAAGAATAATATGAACGGGGGGAATGTTGCTAACCTTGAAAGGATGAAGTCCACAAAAGATGGAGTTAAAGTTGACAGTGAAAGTATTTTGATTGAATTTAAGGAAGACGTTCTACCTAAAAAGGTTTTTCTGGGGGGTTTTCTGGCATACATGCGAATCGCACTTCGGTGATCGACGTCATTTCCGGTGAGTGAATTATGTTTTGCGAGCGGCATAGCTAGTGTCTCTCTACTGAATCTGTTAATCCACGAATCCAACATCTAAACTAGTGCCTGAATACTTCATCAAACCACCGAAGTTTATTCAGCATCTAGCGCTCCGTAATTCGTGGACTAGGCCTCTCTCACTGTAGTTTCAGCCTGATCTAGCCTAGCCGACGAGCATCAAGGCTGAACCTCTCGCTCTATCCTGCCCTAGTTGCCACATGTGGAGTGAGAACCCTGGCTTATTTGATGGTGACAGGGATAGTTGCGCTAAGTGCAGCATAGTGGCAGTCCTCGGGGCCAGGGTTACAGAGTTAGAAACGCAGATCCGCTCATTGGAGGCGCTAAAGCCGAGTTATAGTCAGGCAGTAGCAGGGACTGCGTTAGCATAAGCACAGCACAGCAGGCAAGCCACTTGCACAAGTGACCATCAAATGTGGCATATACCAAGGAGACGCACTGTCCCCACTGCTGTTCTACATAGGTCTGAACCCCCTCAGCCAAATAATTGACCGTACTGGCTATGGATACCGACTCAGAAACGGGGCCACCATCAGTCACCTCCTCTACATGGATGACATCAAGTTGTACACTAAGAGTGAGCGAGACATCGACTCACTGATCCACACCACCAGGATCTACAGCACAGACATTGGAATGTCATTCGGGCTCGAGAAATGTAGTAGGATGGTGACAAAGAGAGGGAAGGTAGTCCACACAGAGGGGGTCTCACTCCCAGAGGGAACAATAACAGACATTGAGGACAGCTACAAGTACCTTGGTATCCCACAGGTAAATGGCTCCTTGACGAGGCAACAAGGAAAGCGGCGACAGCCAAATACCTGCAAAGAGTACGGCAGGTCCTAAGAAGCAGCTCAATGGCAAGAACAAGGTGCAGGCAACAAACAGCTACGCCCTGCCAGTGATCAGATACCCAGCAGGAATCATAAGTTGGCCAAAGGAGGAGATACAGATGTTAAGACACGAAAGCTCCTGACCTACAGGAGGGTTCCATCCCAAGTCCAGCACCCTGAGACTGTACACGAGCCGGAAGGAAGGAGGCCGAGGACTAGTGAGTGTGGGAACCACTGTCCAGGATGAAACATCCAAGCTCCACAAGTACATCAGTGACAAGGCCCAGACTGATGACATGTTCAGAGAATGTCTCAGACAGTGGCGCAGAGGAAGAAGTGCTGGAGGGACCATCATGACAGGACAAACCCCTACACGGGGCGTACCACCGGAACAACTGAAGTGGCTGATATCAAGAAATCCTACCAATGGCTGGAGAGGGCTGGTCTGAAGGACACACAGAGGCACTCATCCTGGCTGCACAGGAGCCTTGAGCACCCGAGCAATAGAGGCCCAGATCTACCACATCAGACAAGACCCAAGGTGTAGGTTGTGCAAAGAAGTGCCTGAGACAGTCCAGCACATAACTGCAGGGTGTAAGATGCTGCAGGGAAAGCGTACATGGAGCGACATAACCAAGTAGCGGGCATAGTGTACAGAAACATCTGTGCAGAGTACGGGCTGGAAACCCCAGGATCAAGGTGGGAAACACCTCCAAAGGTTGTGGAGAATGAGTGGGCCAAGATCCTGTGGGACTTCCAAATACAGACTGACAGAATGGTGATGAACCAACCAGACATCGTGGTTCTGGATAAGCGAGAGAACAAAGCCGTGGTGGTGGACATTGCAATACTGAGCGATGGCAATGTCAGGAAAAAGGAACATGAGAAACTAGAGAAATACCAGGGGCTCAAAGAAGAGCTGGAGAGGCCTGGAAGGTGAAAGCATCGGCGGTGCCTGTGGTGATCGGAGCACTCGGGGCCGTGACCCCCAAACTGGATGAGTGGTTGCAGCAGATCCCAGGAAGGACAACAGACATCTCAGTCCAGAAAAGTGCAGTACTGGGAACAGCAAAGATACTGCGCAGAACTCTCAAGCTCCCAGGCCTCTGGTAGAGGAACCGAGCTGATGAGAGTGAGAGACCAACCACCGTGGAAGGTGAGAAATGCGTTTTTCTTAGTAGAAAAATGAAATGGCATTTGTAGTTTGATGACACACTAATATTAAATTCTTTGCATCTTGTAGACCTGCCCTTCTCCTGAGACCAGTCTGCCGCCTTCTTCTCCACTCAACCCTCCTCATCTGACCAGCCTTCCTTCTTCTGTGACCAGTCCACCTTCTCCGCTCAGCCGTCCACCAGCTGTCCAAGAGGAGGGTTCGTCTGACAAAGGGAAAAAGATAAGTCTTGTTGTGCACAGTGTGATGTACCTGTTAGTGTTGGGGAAAGTCTTCCTTCTGTAATTGGAGGTAGTTTTCATCAGGGCCATAGTCAGTCTGTGTATGGAGGTGTACAGTGTATGGCTATACTTTTGGTGGCCTAAGCCTCTCCTAAAGAAGAGCAGTCTTGATGGCACAGCACTGAACAATTTCCGACCCATTTAAAATCTGCAGTTTTTTGGCAAAGTCCTTGAAAAAGCTGTTTACCAACAGCTTACTAACTTTCTCCAAATGAACAACTCCTTTGATGTTTTCCAGTCAGGTTTTAGAGCCCACAGCACTGAGACGCTCTGATCAAGGTGACAAACGACATGAACACTGATGCAGGAAAAGTCTTGGTGTTGATCCTGTTAGATCTGAGTGCTGTTTTTGACACTGTCCATCATGGGATCCTCTTACAGAGACTAGAGGACTGGGTGGGCATCTCTGGTACTGCACTAAACTGGTTCAAGTCCTATCCAAAAGAGAAGATGTCATGTTTTGAGTGTGTGAAGAGGACCCCAAAACAGAGAAAGAGGCGCAGGTTGAAGTGATTAACAGGTTTATTGTAGGGAATGCAGGATATGATGAGGAGCTGGCTGGAGACATGGATAGGTAGACACAGGGGCAGACTCACAGGTAGGCAGGACAGACTTGATGACATGACAAGGAGACGACAAGGAGCAGAGAACAACCAGTAACTGACCAGGAATGATGTGGACATGGACAGGACTGAAGTGACAACCCAGAGCTCACAGGGAGAGGGCTGTAGTGGGGCTGATTGGTGATAAGCTGCAGGTGAACCACACTGCAGGTGAAACTCGGCCACTTCCCCAGAGAGATGCAGACACAGATGGGAGGGGGAACACGTAAACACCAAACCCTAACACAGGAAGTATTTTGTTGAAATTGGAAGCTGTGTCTCAGGTCACATGGCCCCAACCTGACTCACTCTGTCACTGCAGCCAACAGATCAGTGTGTGGATGCAAAGCAACTTTCTCCAGCTAAACTCAGACAACACAGAAGTCATAGTGTTTGGCCCACAGAAACAAAGAGACAGTGTCAGCAGTTACCTCCAGTCTCTCTCTCTAAAACCTGCAAATCAGGCCAGAACTCTCGGGGTAATAATGGACTCAGACTTGAACTTTAACAGCCACATCAAATCAATAACATCTGCAGCCTTTTACCATCTAAAAAACATGGCAAAAATCAAAGGTCTACGGTCTAAAGCACTTGGAGAGACTTATCTATGCGTTTGTCTCCAGTAGGTTGGATTACTGTAACGGCCTCTCACTGGCCTCTCCAAACGAGCTGTAAAACGGCTACAGAACATCCAGAACACTGCAGCTCGAGTCCTGACTCGAACCAGGACTCTGTGCCCTGTTGCTCAGGTCTCTGCACTGCCCCCTGTGGCTCAGAGACTTTAAAGTGGCTCTGCTTGTGTCTCTCCATGGCTGAGCACCAAAGTACATCTGACATGTTAGTGCCGTATGAACCATCTGCACTGAGGAGCTCAGGGACCGGCCTCCTGCTGGTGCCAGAGACAGGACTAAACCCGGGGAGTCAGAGTTTCAGACTCATGCAGCTAAAACCTGGAACAGTCTGAACATGTGAAACAGACTCTACTTTGACTCAAAATGGTTCGCTTTAGCTGCAAATGACTGAAAGGTTTTCATTTCTCATTCGGCACTTCTCGCTCTCTAATTCTCTCTAATTTAATGTTGCATCTCTATTTCAAAATTTTATGATGATTATTTGTTTTGATTTTTTTTGTATTGTGATTTTAATGTATTTCTTATTCTGTAAAACACTTTGAATTACTTTGTGTATGAATTGTGCTGTACAAATAAACTTGCCTCTTCAAAATGAGCATCATCATTGTGCACACAGCCCTTTATATGTTATAAAGGGACTTAAAGCTCACAAGAGTCCATTTTCCATAATATAGTGTATATAAATGTCCTTTAATTGCTAAATAACTACCAACTAAATGTAACTACACAGTGTTTGGAAAGTATAATATATAATAAATATTTATGAAATCATCTTAAATAAATACAATGGACTTAAATGATCTCCAGGACTTTATTCACATTATCATTAGCATACAAAACATGTACTTACAGAGGATGTTATGAATTCAGAATCAACGTAAATGTGATGCATGAAGTATATTCTTGTATTTAGCATTTTGATCAAACTTAAAGTGTCCATATTACAAGATTTTCTATCTGTTCTAATGTTTCCTCATCACAAACAAACCTGGAGTTATTTTGTTTAACGCACAAATTCTGTTTAGGCCGAGTTCTTCTCTCAAACTGAAAACACTCTGTTCCACTTTGTGATGCCATGTGGTCATACAGGAAGTGCTCCATTGTGTTTTTAGACTGAATACACCTTCACTAGAATCATTTGGATCATTTCAGCCCTGGAATTGCCCATTTTCTACTGAATTAAAGGTAAAATGAGCTGTTCACTTGAAAACTACCGCTTCATGTCATCACAAGGTGGAACAGAGCATTTTGAGCTTTGGAGATGTAGAAGGTTGTGTGAATGAAACAAAGCAAAACTCCATGTATGTTTTTGATAAAATGACATTATAACTTGGCTTAAAGCTCACAGGAGTCAATACTGCGTAATATAGGACCTTTAAATACAGCATTACACATTTGACAGTCTTACAAAGTGAAGCAAATATTAACACTCCAAACAGTAAAAAAATAGCATTACTTTAATACCATTTTAGTACAAAATCAACAAAGGATTGTACACAACACAAATATTTGAGATAAAGTAACAGTTTTGTAACTTTTGGACTCACGTTGGTACAACATCACAAACAGAAAAGAGAAGAGAAGATTCTCTGTTAGAATTCAAGAAAAATATTTTTGTGGTCAGTTTTGATTATTTTCACCAAATTATGCCATTTTAATTTACAACAAACTCAACTACAGCCCCGTTTTACCCATATGAGTGAGTGTAACATCACCACAGCGTCAGCGCCACTAAAATGAGGCTCCTGATGCCACAGTTACAGGAGCGAATTTGGAGCCAGGCTCCATATTTGGAAATCCCACTGCGAGTATCATAGCAACCACAACTTTTAACAACCACAGGTTGTTAAATGTGTTGCCCTCCTCATGGCAGAGCTGTGATACTCTGCACCATTCTGCACGGACCACTGCATTTTGGTGATTCTTGAGAATAATAAGGAAACTTTGAGCTTTTATCATCAAACTTTAAATAGTAAGTTTAAGTCACTGATTTATGTTGTATGTTGCGTTACATCCGAACAACAAGTTGCAATTTAACAGAATTCACTTTACTTTATGCTAGTTAAGTTATGCTACTTAAGATTCTAGTAACATTAGCTATTGTGATTGTTTGACATATTTTGTCATTTTATTTTTAAAATAGTCAGTCGGGGCAGGAAAGTGAGAAGGGAACTTACTTAGCAGCGAAAGACACTAGCTGTCAATCAAACCTGTTGCTAACGCTAGGGGGAGGGACCTCAGGGAATGAAGACATCTGATTGGTCCCTTATTAATGTTCATATCTTGATTTAGGAACAAAACGGCAAAAACTCACTGCCACAGCGAGATCTCCGCCGAGGCAACACTGATCTGTGCTGTTTTTTGGCTTCTGAAAGTATTCCACCACCTCTAGCAATGGACTTTAGCTTCAAACATGCCCTTTCACCCTATTGAGAATATTTGGGATGCACAGCGGTCAGACTCGACCATCATCAATGCAAGATCTTGGTGAAAAATGAATGCATTCGCTGTGGCTTTGTTTCGATGAGCTCCTGCAATGTCACAAGATTTATTTCCATTCAGTGATGCATACATTTTTTGCCATCAGAGAAGAAAAAATCCACTGATGGAATAACCTGGTCCTTCAGTATATTCAGGTTCAGCTGAGCTCATTCTTTGAGCACACACTGCTGCTGAACCTGGACCTGACCAACTGCAGCAGCCTCAGACTTATTTGCTTATTTGTTAAATCCAAATGGCAACTTCTTTTTCGGCCAGGCAGAAGCTAGAGGCTAAAGATATGTGAAGTTCCTTTTTGATATTATGTTAATGGTCAGCTTGTTGCCTGCAAGTTACTGATGGTTTTCAGATTCTAGAGGGTGACGGACTTGGACTTGACGGACACGTGTGAATGAAAGAAAACAAAACTCCAGGTACGTTTTGACGTGGAAACAATATTATATCAGAGCCTGTAAAATAGCATAATGCGGTGCCTTTAATTAGAATAAGTTAAAGGAGCACAGTGTAACTAATACAGACCCTAGGCCATGTTACAGGCCAGTTCTGTGGAGAGGAGAACCTACTCACGGTAAGAATGAAGCTGATGATGATGATGATGAAAAGGAGGGTGGAAAGCAAATATTTGAGTGAAGAAAACATTCATATTATAGTAAACCCAAGATGTGGCTCATATTCGCTTTTCATTGACGAGGGGGATGAGCAAATCGCAGTTGTCCACGATGTTTCGGCGCAGTGGCCTAAATAAAAACATGTTTAGTCCTGGTTTAATATCATTTAAACTGTCCATGTGGCTCCATTTTCTGATTTATGTTACAGTATAATGTTTGTTTGTTTCCGCGTCACAAACAGATCAGGAGTTGTTTTCTCTCAAACTGAAAACACTCTGTTCCACCTTGTGATGTCATATAGTACAGGATAAAACAGGAAGTGCTCCACTGTGTTTTTTAAACTGCCGACGCCTTTGCTAGAATCATCTGGATATTTTCAGCCCTGGAACTGCCCATACTGAACTGAAGGTAAAAAGGAGGTGTTCACTTGAAAACTGCCATTTCATGACATCACAAGGTGTAACAGAGCATTTTGAGCTTTGGTGATATATAGACAGACTAATAATGGACACATGACTAGAGCACAGAACACAACTCCAGGTAAGTTTCTGAGGAGGTAACAACATTATAACGTGGCTTAAAAAGTTCACAAAAATCTATTTTGCATAACACAGGACCTTTTAAGGCATTATTTAGCCTTATTGTAGTTCCTGCCTTATTGAATAAATAAATAAACACGTATAGTGCTTTAACACCTTCAAGGAAGCACTCACCCAGCCACACAAACGTTCACATACTACTGTATGTAGACACTGGGGGCGAGGGAGGCCTAAGTGTCTTGCCCAAAGGCACAACAACAGCATTCATCAGTGGGAGGTGGTATCAGCACTGTTTCATGTCTAACCTCTGCACTTTGGCTCAGAGTTCTGGTCTAGTCTTGTTTTTGTCCTGTTTCTTACCTTGCAGTAGACGTACAGTGCAGTGGTGGACATGAGCAGGATGGGGACATGGATCGCGGCTCTCAGGAGCACGTCTGAGTCTGAGACTGTAGAGGTGTTAAACATGAATATAATCATTAAACTAAATATCATCAAACAGCTAAAGAACTATACCTCCACGGCCGATGTGAAGGGTCACATCCTTCAGGATTTTACTTGACTTATCCCTACTGTAACCACAGGTGTAGTTCCCTGTGTGTTCAGGACCAAAGGCTGTGAACAGGAAGTGTGCAGAGTGATTGACAGATGGCAGGGTGTAATTCCCACTTGGACCCAGCAGGTGGAAAAAATCACAGAAAAATGGTTTATGTAAAAAGCAGGAGACGGTGAAGTCTGCACCAGACCTCACAAGAGCCCTGTGCCCCGTGTACTGAAAGACTCCTTCTGACGAGACCAACGTCCTGACAGCAGGTAAGAACTCTGCAGAGAGAACACTGTCATGAAATAATCAGCTCATTATTGTGAGGTTTGAAAAGTACAGTGGGGGATTATATTCAACCATGTAATCCACATCAGCATTCTTACAAATGTTACAATATAGTACAGACCTGAGCAGAACAGGAACAGACTCTTTTTGTCCTGGGTGCTGTTGGAGATGAGGCAGTCTCGGAGGACAGCGCTCTGCTTCACACACTCAGGGTCCAGCCACCACAAAGGGCCGCTATCAGGGAAATAAAAAATGTCAACGGGAAAACCACAGCCCAGGTCTTGACACAGAGCAGAGCCAAAATCGAAGTCCAAATCCTTGTCTAAATTTGTCACTTTTCGCCATTGGTCCTGGTGCCTCAGACGCAGGAAACCACAACAGTGACCTCCATCGAGCCACAACGTAACATCATCTGGACAGAAACAAAATATGCATTCAGTGTAAGAAAGAACGAAAGAATCACCTTAAACATATTCTACAGAAAAATGTAAAATGAGGCTCTAGAAATGTTATTCTTTAATACTAAGTAAATGCCAGGAAAAAACATAATATCATAAGAGATCAGGCCTGAGGGCGGAGGGCAGAGGCCTGTGCACATACTACAAAGCTACACTTACATTCAGTAACTAAGATTTCTATGTTGTATATTCAATACGACATAGATTTGAACATCTATAGATATTCACACCTCTGGACCTGACCTGGCTTAACTTGTTTGCTTAACTTGTTTTGGTTTGAGGATGGAGTTATAGATGGAGACAGGTGGTGCCCGAGTCCTCCATTTCTGTTTAAAGAAGGGTTCTTTTTTAACAAAGATGCTTCTTTAACTCCACGTTCAAACCAATTCTTCTCTCTGGCTCAGATGTGCACCTCACTGTCCTCAGAGGAGTGGCCCGTGGCTTTAAGGTGGAGATGTACAGCAGACTGAGGTCCACTCTGGGTTTCTCGTCTGTGCTGGTTCATCCTTTTGTGTAATGGTTGTTTTGTTTCTCCAATGTAACCCTCACTGCAGTCTTCACTACAC